>SJYT01075098.1:16923-157882 GCA_006410635.1 Cephalophus harveyi
TTTTTTTTTTTTTTTTGATGTTGAGTTGTATGAGTTCTCTGTACATTTTGGATATTAACCCCTTGTCAGATATATCATTTACAAATATCATCTTCCATTAGGTAGATTAGATTTTCAGTCTGTTGATAATTTCCTTTGTTATGCAAAAGTTTTTAGTTTGAAATAGTCCTATTATTTTGCTTTTGTTTCCCTTGCCTGAGGAACAAATCCAAAAAAATTATTACTAAGAACAATGTGAAAGAGTGTATTGCATGCTTTAGTCTAGGATTTTTGTGGTTTCAGGTCTTACTTTAAAGACTTTAATCCATTCTGAGTTTATTTTTGTGGTACAAGAATGGTCCAATTTGGTTATTTTCTATGTAGCTGTCCAGTCTTCCAAACACCATTTACTGAAGGGATTATAGTTTCCCATTGTATATTCTTGCCAGCTTTGTCATAGATTAACTACCTATATTTAATTACCTATGTAAGTGGATTCATTTCTGAGCTCTCTATTCTGACCCATTGATCTATATGTCTGTTTTTATGCCAGTACCACACTATTTTGCTTATTGTAGTTTTGTGGTATATTTTGAAATCAGGGCACATGATACCTTCAGCTTTGTTCTTCAAGTTTTTTTTTTTTTTGGCTAGTGAGATATTTTGTGTTTCCACAAAAATTTTAGAATTATTTGTTCTAGTTCTGTGAAAAAATGCCATTGGCATTTTGATAGGGATGCATTGAATCTGTAGATTCCCTTGGGTGGTATGGTCATTTTAACATTGATTACCGCAATCCATGAGCATAGTTTATCTTTTTATTTGTGTCATCTTTAACTGCTTTTCTCAATTTCTTATAGTTTTCTGTGAACAGGTCTTTCACTTCCTTAGTTAGATTTGTTCCCAGGTATTTTATTCTTTTTGATAAGATTGTGAATGCACTTTTTTTTTTTTTTTGGTCTTCTGTTTCTGTAGTTCATTGTTAGTGTATGGAAATGAAATAGATTTCTGTTATTAATTTTCTATCCTTCAAATTTGCTGAATTTACTGATGGGTTTTGGTACTTTTTGTTGTTTTTGTTGGGGTGGGGAGTGGCATCTTTAGAAGTTTTTATGTATAGTAACACATCTGCAAATAATGATTTATTTTACTTTTTTCCTTTCCAATCTGAGTTCATTTATTTTTTTTCTTGTCTGATTGATATGACGAAGACTTCCAATACTACTTTGAGCAAAAATGGTGAATGTGGGCATCCTTGTCTTTTTCCTGATCTGAGTGGAAATACTTTCAGCTTTTTACCATTGGGTATGATGTTAGCAGTGGGTTTTCCATACATAGCCTTTATTATGTTGAGGTATGTTTCCTCTACACCCACTTTGTTGAGAGTTTTTTTTTTTTTAAATAAAAAATGGATATTGAATTTTTTCAGAACCTTTTTCTTCATCTATTGAGATGATCACATGGCTTCATGCTTCAATTTGTTAGAGGGGTGTATCACATTGATTGATTTGCAGATATTGAAAAATACATTCATTCCTGGATTAAATTCCATTTGAACATGGTATGTAATCTTTTTAATATATTGTTGGGTCCAATTTGCTAATATTTTGTTGAAGATTTTTGCATTTATGTTCACAAGTGGTGCTATGCTCTGTGCTAAATCACTTCAGCTGTGTCTGACTCTTTGTGACTCTGTGGGCCCACCAGTCTCTATCCATGGGATTCTCCAGGCAAGGACACTGGAGTGGGTTGCCATTTCTCCTCCAGTGGATCTTATGGATCCAGGGATCGAATCTTTATCTCTTACATCTCCAGCATTGGCAGGTGGGTTCTTTACCACTAGAGCCAACATGGAATTGGTCTGTAATTTTTTTGGGGGGGGCTGTCTTTGTATAGTTTTTGTATCAAGGCAACACTGACCTCATAGAATGAGTTGGGAGGTCTTCCTCTCACTGCATTTTTTAAGAATAGTTTGAGAAGGATAGATGTTAACTCTTCTCTAAATAATTGGTAGAATTCACATGAAGCCATCTGATCCTACATTTTCTTTTTTTGTGAATTTTAAATTACTGATTCAACTTCATTCTTGGTAATTGTTCTCTTCATATTTTCTATGCCTTCCTTATTCCTGGGAGAGTGTACATGTCTAGGATTTGCCCATTTCATCTAGCAGTCGATGATTGTAGCAGTGTATCATTGTAGCAGTCTCTATTATCCTTTTTATTTCTTGTATGATTGTAGCAGTCTCTATTATTTGGGTCAGAATAGAGAGCTCAGTCTCTGATATTTGGGTCAGAATAGAGAGCTCAGAAATGAATCCACTTACATAGGTAATTAAATATAGGTAGTTAATAGATTGTAGCAGTGTATGATTGTAGCAGTCTCTATTATCCTTTTTATTTCTTTGGTGTTGATTGTAACTTTTCTTTCATTTCTGATTTTATTGATATAAGTCTTCTCCCTTTTTTTTGGTGAGTCTGGGCAAGGTTTTATTATTTTGTCTTTTTAAAGAACCAGCTCTTAGTTTCATTGATATTTTCCATTTCTTTTTTAGTCTCTATTTCATTTACTTCTGCATTGATTTTTATAATTTCTTTTCTTCTATTAACTTTGGATTTTGTTTTTTCTATTGCTAGTTCTTTTAGGTGGAAGGTTAGGTTGTTTATCTGAGATTTTTCTTATTTAGTTAGATAAGCTTGCATTGCTATTAATGCACTCTTAGAACTGCTTTTAATGCAGCCCATATATTTTGGATCATTTTGTTTTGCTTTCATTTGTTTCCAGACATTTTTGGATTTCTTCTTTGCTTTCTTCAGAAGTGCATTGGATGTTTAGTATCATATTGTTTAGTCTTCAAGTGTTTGTGGTTTTTGCCATTTTTTTCTTGTGGTTGATTTCCAGTCTCATGGCATTTTTGTTAGGAAAGATGCCTGATAGCATTTCAGTATTCTTAAGTTTACTGTGAAGAAGGCTGAGCGCTGAAGAATTGATGCTTTTGAACTGTGGCTGATAAAATATTCTATTTTTGTGTTACTTTTAGTTTTTCCCTTTATGTCCCTTAATATTTGCTTTATGTATTGAGGTTGTCCTGTGTTAAGTGCATATATATTTGCAATAATTATATTTTCTTCTTGGATTTATCCATTGATAATTATGTAATTTTCTTCTTTGTCTCTTATTACAGCCTTTGTTTTGCAGTCTATTTTGTCTGATGTAAGTATTGATATCTCATATTTCTTTTTATTTTCATGAAATGAAGCATCTTTTGCATGAAATATCTTTTTCCATAGCTTCACTTCCAGTCTGTGTTTTTCTTTAGATCTTTAATGAGTCTCTTGTAAGCAATATATATTTGAGTTCTGCTTTTGCATCAGTTCAACTACTCTGTGTCTTTTGGTTGGAGCATGTGGTCCATTTATATTTAAAATAATTATTGATAAGTATATACTTGTTGTCATTTTGTTGCTTGTTTTAGCTTTGTTTCTGTGTTTCTTTTTTCCCACTTTCTTCTTCTTTTATCACCTTCCCTTGTGCTTTGATGACTACTATGTTTGGGTTTTTTTCCTTTGTGTGTGTGTGTGTGTGTGTGTGTGTGTAGATACCTAATATAGATTTTTGGCTTGTGGATTCTATGAGTTTATATATAGCAAATAATATCTCTATATATCTATATCTATATGGTTATTTTAAGTTGCTAGTCTCAATTCAAACACATTTTAACAATACTGCTTTTCTACCATCTCCCACTAGTTTCATGGAGCAATGGACTGGTTCAAAGTTGGGCAAGGAATACATCAAGACAATACTGTCACCCTGCTTATTTAACTTATATGCAGAGTGCATCATGCTGGGCTGGCTGGGAGAAATGTCAATAACTCAGACAGGCAGATGACACCTCCCTTCCTAAGAGTCCCTTGGACAGCAAGGAGATCAAACCAGTCAATATTAAAGGAAATCAACCCTGAATATTCATTGTAAAGACTGATACTAAAGCTGAAGCTTCAATACTTTGGCCATCTGATGCAAAGAGCTGGCTCATTGGAAAAGACGCTGATTCTGGGAAAGATTGAGGGCAAGAGGAGAAGAGGGTGACAGAGGATGAGATGTTTGGATGGCATCACCAACTTAGTGGACATGAGTTTGAGCAAACTCCGGGAAATAGTGAAGGACAGGGAAGCCTGGTGTGCTGCAGTCCATGGGGTCACGAAGAGTCAGACACAACTGAGCAACTGAACAACAACAGCTAGTTTATTGTTTTTAACATTAAATTTTGCATCTTTTTGTTTTGTGTATCCCTTAACTGCTTATTGTAGATGTACAAGATTTTACTAGTTTTGTCTTTTAACTTTCTTACTAGTTTTATAAGTTGATTGATTTATCTGTTACTTTGCTGTATATTTCCCTTTAACAATGAAAGTTTTCCTTTTATAATTTAATATTTCTATTTTCAGCCTTTTCTTTTTAGGTTAGAGAAGTTCCTTTAACATGTCTTTTATAACTGGCTTGGTGGTGCTTTTAGGTTTTGCTTGTGTGTAAAACTTTCAGTCTCTCCATCAAATATGAATAAAGCTTTGCCAAATTGAGTATTCTTGACTGAAGTTTTTTTTTTTTTCCCTTTTGTCACCTTAGGATGTTATGCTCCTCCATTCTGTCCTGCAGAATTTCTACTTCAAGTCAACTGATAGCCCTCTGTGATTTTCCTTGTATACTATGCTGTCTTCTCTTTGATTTTAGAAATATTCTTACTTTACTTTTAATTTTTGCCATTTTAGTTATGATGTGTCTTCGGGTGGTTTTCTTTGGATCAGTCCTGTTTGGGACTCTCTCTGTTTCCTGGACCTGAATGTCTGTTTTCCTCTCTAGGTTAGGAAAATGTTTGGCTCTCATGCCTTGAGATATTTTCTGTTCTTTTTTGTCTCTTCCTCTTCTTCTGAGATTCAGTTCAGTTCAGTCACTCAGTCATGTCCGACTCTTTGCAACCCCATGAATCGTAGCACGCCAGGCCTCCCTGTCCATCACCATCTCCCGGAGTTCATTCAGACTCACATTCATTGAGCCCGTGATGCCATCCAGCCATCTCATCCTCTGTCGTCCCCTTCTCCTCCAGATTACTATAATGCAAATGTTAGTCCGCTTGGTGTTGTCCCAGAACATCTTAAACTGCTCTCATTTTTTAGACTCTTTTTTCCTTCTGTTCAGCTTGAGTGATTTCTTCTACTCCTTCTTCTTATTTGCTGATCTGTTCCTCTGTATCATCTAACCTACTGCATATTCCTTCTAGCATAGTTTTTATTTCAGCTATGAATTCTTCAGGCTTGATTGGTTCTTCTTTCTATTTTCTAACTTTGTTAAAAAACTTCCCATTTCTTACTCTCTTCATCTATTCTTTTCCCAAGTCCTTTCAGCATCTTTATGGCCATTGCCTTAAACTGTTTACTGGATAGATTGCTTCTCTACTTCACTTAGTTCTCCTTCTGGAGTTTTATCTTGTTCTTTCATCTGGAATCCGTTTCTCTGTTGCCTCAGTTTTTCTTTTTCACTGTTTTTATTTCTATTTATTTGTATTCCTATGTAGTTTGGTTGCATTTCTTGGTCTTGGAGAGTTGGCCTTATATAAAAACGTGCTGTGAGGCCCACCTGCGCGCTCACCTCTGGTTGCGAGAGCTGTGTGTCCTGGTGGTGCTCTTTATGTGGGCTGCATGTGTCCTTCTGTTGTGGCCAGTTCAACTTCTGTGGGCATGCTGCTAGGAGTGGCTGGGTCTCGGTCCTGTTGATTGTCAGGTCCTGCCTTCCATGGAGGTTTCATGATGCTGGTGGATGGAATTGGGTCCTGCCATACCGTGAGGAAATAGATGGGGAAATAGTGGAAACAGTGGCTGACTTTATTTCTGGGACTCCAAAATCACTGCAGATGATGGTTGCAGCCACGAAATTAAAAGACGCTTACTCCTTGGAAGCAAAGTTATGACCAACTTGCTGCTGCTGCTGCTGCTAAGTCGCTTCAGTCGTGTCCGACTCTGTGCGACCCCACAGATGGCAGCCCACTGGGCTTCACCATCCCTGGGATTCTCCAGGCAAGAACACTGGAGTGGGTTGCCATTTCCTTCTCCAACGCATGAAAGTGAAAAGTCAAAGTGAAGTCGCTCAGTCGTGTCTGACTCAGCGACCCCATGGACTGCAGCCCACCAGGCTCCTCCGTCCATGGGAGTTTCCAGGCAAGAGTGCTGGAGTGGGATGCCATTGCCTTCTCCGATGACCAACTTAGACAGTGTATTAAAAAACAGAGATGTTACTTTGTCAACAAAGGTCCATCTAGTCAAGGCTATGGTTTTTCCAGTAGTCATGTATGGATATGAGAGTTGGACTATAAAGAAAGCTAGGTGCAGGAGAATTGATGCTTTTGAACTGTGGTGTTGGAGAAGACTCTTGAGAGTCCCTTGGACTGCAAGGATATCCAACCAGTCCATCCTAAGGGAAATCAGTCATGGGTTTTCACTGGAAGGATTGATGTTGAAGCTGAAACTCCAATATTTTGGCCACCTGATGTGAAAAGCTGACTCACTGGAAAAGACCCTGATGCTGGGAAAGATTTGAGGACAGGAGGAGAAGGGGACGAGAGAGGATGAGATGGTTGGATGGCATCACCAACTCAATGGACATGGGTTTGAGTGGACTCTGGGAGTTGGTGATGGACAGGGAGGCCTGGTGTGCTGTGGTTCATGGAGTTGCAAAGAGTTGGACATGACTGAGCAACTGAACTAAACTGAACAGCTTGAGGAAGGGTTTCAAATGGCACTTATTAGCATTAGTGTCCTTGTAGTAGAATGAGCTTCCCAACATGGCTGCTGCCAGCATGCATGTGCCCAGGCTGAGTTTTAACTGCCTCCTTCCTCACTGACAGCCTCTGCAAAGATCAGCAGGTGGATATGTCCAAGATTCCTTTCAGATCACTACCCCTAGGTCTCACAGCCTGCAATATTTTATTAATTCCCTTTAAAAGTGGTGTTTCTATTACCCATAGATCTGTGGTTCTCCTGAATATGTCCCACTGGCCTTCATTGCCAAATATTCTGGGGGTTCCTCTTCCTGGTGCAGGACCCCCATTCTGGGGAGCCCTCTTGTGGGGCTTGGATCCTTTGCTCCTTGGGGAGAACCATTGCAATTGTAGCTATCCTCCCTTTTGTGGGTTGCCTCCTCAGAGCTTTGGGTCTTGAAAATATGTGTCTCTGCCCCTCTACCTATTTTATTATGGCTTCTTCTTTATATCTTCAGCTGCAGATGATCTTTCCTCCTGGTGTTCAGGTTGTTCTCATAGATAGTTTCTCTGCAAATAGTTACAATCTTGGTTTGCCTGTGGGTGAAGGAGAGCTTAGGGTCTTTCTAGACACCATTTTGATCACTTTTTAAAAGCAGAGGCTATTCTACTTGGAGCTTAGTGACAGCATCTGCAAATTTTGTCTCCTATATTTTATTGGAGGGATGTCATGTTGAAGTAAGTAAGATATGAAGAGTTTCATCAATTTATGGGCTCAAAGTTGTTTTGTTTTGATATTCATTTTGGCTTTGATTCTAAATAGCACTCATTATTTTCACCCAGAAGACATTGCACTGGTACATGATGATATTTAGGACCTTAATCATTCTAAATGGATTTTATTCTAGTCTTAAAAATTCTATTAATTGAAGCTTTAAAATGGCTTAACAATTTTACTCTCACATTGAGAATTCTAAGATGAATAGTTATTAAAATATATATATAGAGAGAGAGTCTACAGACACACAGCAAGGAGATGCTCAAGCTGAAATTACTATGCTTTGGTTAGCTGATGAGAACAGCTGACTCGTTGGAAAAGAACCTGATGCTGGGAAAGATTGAAGGCAGAAGGAGAAGAGGTCAACAGAGAATGAGATGGTTAGATGACATCACCGATTCAATGGACACAAATTTGTGCAAACTCTGGGAGATGATTAGGACAAGGAAGCCTGGTGTGCTGTAGTTCATGGAGTCACAGAGAGTCGGACATGACTTGGTGACTGAATAACAGAAACACAGAGACACAAACAATATTTTCTTAATAAAACATGAGTTGGTGTATTTTTTTCCCTTCCCTAGATAATTTTTCAAGACAAATCAATCTACTTTTGAAATTGCACCCCCATTTCCACCAGGTCAAAATAAGGTAAAAGATGATTAATTAAGACCTTTGAGGTTAGTTTACAGAACAATAGGAACACAGATGAGGAAACAGCTTGTTGACATTCTCCTTTGACTGAACATCACTCAGATGTATTTAGGGACTAGAATGATCAGGGAACTTTAGACGTCATGCACTGATAATTTACCACATGAACACACGAATCCCCCCTGAATTAACACATACAGCCCATGAAGAGACGTGAAAGATAGTTGCATCTGCTCAGAAGACTCTAAAAATTGACTTTACCCTCCCACCAATTGTTTCTTAGCCCCAACACCCTCTTTTTTCTTCCTCCCACAATGAGTATCTCACTCAAAAGCTGACTGGGGAGACAGATAAGAGCCTTGGCTTCTCTCTCCTTGTTTGGCACCCCTACATTAAAGCATTTACTGTCTGCAAAATAGCTTGCTATTTGGTCTTTCCATTGCACAGCATGCAAAGAGCCCACGTGCAACTTCCAAGAAGTAACTAAAACTGTTCTACATTCATCTTCAGGATACTCCAGTGCTAGGGACTTGACATGGAGATATTTGAGAAAAACAAAGACAAAGGCATGAAAGTAAGAAATAGTAAAATATATTCAACCAAGGAGTTTAATACTGTTGGAACATAAAAACTGTGTGTGTGTGAGAGAAAAATAAAACTTGAAAGGTAGCCAGAGATAATAACTTGAAAAGCCGTGTATGACATTTAAACCTTTGGACTTAATCTTGAATTATAAAGGAAAATATTAAATTATTTCAGGCTGAGAAGTGATATGGTCACTTTTATATTTTAGGAAGCTTAATTATGCTATTGCTGTTTGGAGGGGTGCCAAGCAGATGCACTAGAAACTTAATAACTGTGGCAGGAACCAAGGAAGCACCAGTTAAAGCAAAGTGTGGCGCTTCCTATGAAGGTCCCTAGGAGCTAGAATGAATGACTGCCATAACTGATCAGATGTGGGTGTAATAGAGAAGGACTAAAATGAACCACAGGACAGCTAATTATACAGAAGTTCCATTAAGAAATTTGGAGGACTCCAGAGAATAATCAGTTTTGGAGGAAGATTATGTTATACTTTGCCTGTGGAACATCAGAGTGTAGATGTCCAGGTTGAAAAGAAAATTGGAATTGGGGCAGTGTCAGTCAGTCAAAGTTCTGCTGCAGTAATGAACAGCCACAGCATCTTAGTGACTTAAAAACACATTTTATTTTCTGCTGAGGTTACATATCCCTCTAGGTCTTACTCAAAGATATAAGATGAAGGAGACTTTACTAATTGGAAAGTGACTGACCCTTGCACAGGAGAGAACTTTGTAAAATTGCACACTGTCTTTTAGAGATTTCTGCCTGGAAGTCATACGTGTCTCTTCTGGTTAACGTTATACTTGCCAAAGACAGTCACACAGGCATGTGTAACTTCAAAGGAATTGGAAAGCACAACTCTATCCATATAAATGCCTAAAAGAAAAGAGCAGAACCAGAAGACAAATGGACAGTAACATAAATTGTGAACCATTGATAATAAGTGCTGTTTGAAGATATTAGAGGAGATAAAATTAGCTATTATTTTGAAAATAAAAGAAAGCCAAGAAGAGAATCCTGAGGGTAAGCCAACATTTAAGTACAAGAATTGTATAAAGGTGACTGAAAAAAGCCTTCAGTGATCTGGGTGAAGAATCCACTACAAAAACTAATAAAACAATCAAGCCGAATTGACAAAGCAATTTCACATGCAGTATCACTTTAAAATCCCCATTAAGTATTTTGAGACTCTAGGAGGCTGAGCAATTAAGTTTTGTTCTATGGAATTGAACTTATTATGCCTTCCAATATTATTGAAGTGACTTATTCTTCAGGAAACTGTAGAAAGTAGCTAATCATTAGTAGAGCAATGAGCTTTTTTTTCTTCCTAAAAAATACAAAAACAGAGGCTTAGCAGAGGTAAGAATACATTGTAGAGCCCATGTCCTAAGGAAAAAAACCACTAAATTAAGAAATATGCATAAGAAAGTGACCAGTGCAGGGCAAACTTTTGGCTATCACTTTATTGGTATATGAGTAGGTTCTACAAGGTGGTAAATTGTCATTACTGTTTCCTTAAGATAGCTTACCAAAAGTGGAACTTTAAGGTCAGATTGCTTATTTTTACCTGTTTTTAGTACTCATGAGATCTCATGTCAATGAAGCTTCCATAAAAATTGCATCTATCTTTGCTTGTGTCAGCTGGGTATAGGAGTGCTAATTTTGTATTTCTGTAATGCATTCAAACTATAAATAATAGCAGATAATGTTTTATATGACATTTTACTTTTGATTTCTAGTGAGATATGATATTTACATATATTCATCTGTATTTCTATTTTTGTTAATATTTCCCTGTTATAGTCTTCTCTGATTTTCTTTTGGGTTTCCATCTTTCTTCTCATTGTTTTCCTTCTAGTTTTATTGAGATATAATTGACATACAGTACTGTAAAAGTTTTGGTATACAGTATAATGTTTTACATTACATACATACATCATGAAATGATTACCACAAGTTTAGGGAGCCTCTATCATCATATATCAGAGAAGGCAATGGCATCCCACTCCAGTACTCTTGCCTGGAAAATCCCATGGACGGAAAAGCCTGGTGGGCTGCAGTCCATGGGGTTGCAAAGAGTCGGACACGACTGAACGACCTCACTTTCACTTTTCACTTTCATGCGTTGGAGAAGGAAATGGCAACCCACTTCAGTGTTCTTGCCTGGAGAATCCCAGGGATGGCGGAGCCTGGTGGGCTGCCGTCTATGGGGTCGCACAAAGCCAGACACGACTGAAGCGACTTAGCAGCAGTAGCAGCAGCAGCATCATATATGGATGCAACATTAAAGATATAGAAAAGAAATATTTTTGCCTTTTGATAAGACCTCTTAGGATTTACCCTCATATATAATATCAGTTCAGTTCAGTTACTCAGTCATGTCTGACTCTTTGCAACCCCATGGACTGCAGCACGCCAGGCTTTCCTGTTCATCACCAACTCCTGGAACTTGCTCAAACTCACATTCATCTAGTCGGTGATGCCATCCAACCATCTCATCTTCTGTCATTCCCTTCTCCTTCCTTCAATCTTTCCCAACATCAGGGTCTTTTCCAATGAGTCAGTTCTTTGAATCAGGTGGCCAAAGTATTGGAGCTTTAGCATCAATCCTTCCAATGACTGTTCAGGGCTGATTTCCTTTAGGATTGACTGGTTTCATCTCCTTGCAGTCCAAGGGACTCTCAAGAGTTTTTTCCAACACCACAGCTCAAAAACATACATAACATATAGCAGTGTTAATTACTGTATTGTAATTAACTTGGTAGATATCATGTTAAACATTTTTTCTTACAATTTTTAGTCTTGATAAATATGTAGCATAGCATATATGAAAAATATACACATATGGAAATTTCCTATATGTCCAATAATAGGACATTTAAAATTTTAATTTTGGTATAAATGTTCATATATTTAGTCACAATTTGCTGAATCCACAGGTTTCCAGCTGTTGAGATAGATGTTGGGGATAGGTGTTGGGGATAGGTGTTGGGGATAGATGTTGGGGATAGGAACAAAACAGGCATGGCTCTGGTTATCACTGATTTTATGACCAAGAAAGGTAGACAGACAGGAAGCAATGAAACAAATAAATGAAGTGGTTATATTGTCACAAGAGCTAAGGGGGAAATAAGCGAGAATGAAAATAACTGGATGTTGAAGGATACTTCTTCGGATAGTATCATCAAGAAAGCTTCTTTGGGCTGATGATATTTAGAGTCAGAGCTGTTGGGTGAGCAGTGGCATACATGCATGCCAGGTTGAGAGAACACCCTGTACAATGACTCTATGGAGATATTTTGAAAAGACCCCTGTAACTGCAGTGTGATGCCTGAGAGGGAGGAGCCAAGGGATAAGATTGGGCGAGCGGTAAGAGACAGTTATCCAGGGCTTATAGGCCAGGAGTTGTTGAATTTTTTTCCAGAACAGTGAGGAAGTGATTGAAATGCTTTATATAGGAAATAACACAATTTTATTTCCATGGCAAAGTGATCACTCAGATTGACCTTGTATAGAATGATACAATGGTGAAGAATAAATGTTTCATGTGTGCTTATTTGCTATAGAATGTGTGCCAGCTAGCTATCTCTGTGTACTAAGCTACCCCTAAAGCTACTGGCTTAAAACAATCATCTAGCAAAGGCTATAAAGAGGTCTGAAAGGCAAATCTGTTGACTTGAGTCTGTTTGCTTCAAGTGTAGAGCAACCCACTGGCCTAAGCGAATCACGTGGCCAAGTCCGGGGTTGGTGTGTGAAGGTACAAAAACAGGTACACGTACAGGATTGAATGAAAAATTTGGGCCCATATTCAATCAGTTTAGCAGAAATTTCTGTAAGTGAAAAGGTACACTATACTAAATGATAAAATTATATATAAAACTATTATGTGTAACGTAATGTTTTGCAATTGGGGGTATAGTTACTTTCCAACGTTGTGTTAGTTTCTGCTGTACAGCAAAGTGAGTCATCTATATGTATGCATATATTCTCTTCCACTTGAATCTACCCCCTCCCATCCCACTCATCTAGGTAACCTCAGAGCACCAAGCGGAGTTCCCTGTACCATCCAGAAGGTTCTCGCTAGCTATTTGTTTACCACGTGGTAGTGTATATATGTCCGTCCCAGTCTCCCGATTCATCTCACCCCTTCCTCCAGCCACATGTTTGCATGTCTGTTCTGTGTGTCTGCTTCTGTATCCTTGCCCTGCAAAGAGGTTCACCTGTACCATTTTTCTAGATTCTAACATATATGCTAATATATGGTATTTGTTTTTCTGACTTATTTCACTTTGCATGACAGACTCTAAGTGTATCTATGTCACGACAAATGACCCATATTTTGTTTTTCTGACTTATTTCACTTTGCATGACAGACTCTAAGTGTATCTATGTCACGACAAATGACCCATATTTGTTTCTTTTTATGACCTAGCAATATTCCATTTTATATATGCACTATATTTTAAAGAAAAAAAGCTACTTGAAAGGTATGCAGTTGATCACTGAACAAGATGATTGAATAACACAGGGGGTCAGGAGCTCTTACTTTCCTTGAAGCTGAAAACCCATGCATTAACATTATCAGCCCTTGGTATCCATATTTGTGCATTCTCAGATTCATCCACCATGGATCCTGTAGTACTTTAGAAGTTGTTTAGTGAAAGAAATTTGCTTGCAAATGGATCTGTGCAGATCAAAGCTGTGTTGTTCTAGGGTCAACTATATAGTCTATTAATATGTTAACTGTGATTATCTCTGGGTAGTAGGATGTAGGGTGGTTTGAACATTTTATTTTTATGCATTTAAAATTTTTCTGCATTGAGTTTGTTGTAATATTCATTTTGTAATAAAATACTGTTTCAAAATGTTAAAAAATAATCTTTGCTTTATCATGAAGAGTGAAGATGAGGGAATAAAGAGAAAGGAAAGAGAGGAATTGAGTTTATTTGTCACAATAATCTCAGAGGTCAACCTGTATACTGATCACATCCTAGCTCCCTAATCTGTGAAATAAAGATATTCAGTATAGGTATTGCTTTGTTATGTCAGCTTCTTATTTCTTCTAGTTAGCCCTAGAAGAACTGGCTCAATCAATATTTTCCTTGTAGAGCAAAAGAAGCCCCAGCATTCATGCCATCTTCTACCTCTTTCTGAAGCGACTTAGCAGCAGCAGCAGCTACCTCTCTCTGGCAGAACCACAGTCCTATTATTTTCTGATTTCAGCGTAACAAAATGGCTATCGGATGGATGCACCATGGGCGATATCAGCATAGAATTTCCCTCTGTTTATGAATCATTTTATGCATTATCTTGTTTTCCATCCTGCTGTGTTTTACCCACCAGTGTCTGAAAGTGACATTTTATGTGAGGGAAGGCTGGTCAGTCTATAGTGAGGAGAATATGGTCTTTGGAGTAAGAAGGTCTGTGTTTGAGCTATTTGGCCACATGGACCACTCATTTTATCTCTGGGGTCTCACTTGGAAAACAAAAGGATACCAGAATACCATCTACATATGGCTACCCAGAGGGATAAATGTGATACTATATGTAAAAATCCTTTTAAAACTACAGTTTCAAAATATTTAGTCTCTTTTGGTACCATCTATTACTTGAGTTAAACATAGACATTTTTGTTGTTCTCTTTTGAAAGTCAAATAGCTCTGAGAGGAGAATGTACATATATAATAATATACTCTTGCTATCAGAGAAGAAAAGTGTCATAGCACATTGAGTTCAAAAGTTGAAGAGAGAAATGACGGAGTCAAATTTTACATGTTTTAAAGTTTGACTGAGAATCATATCCATTTTCATGATTAAAAAACAGTGGTATTGAGAGGAGCATATTCAATAAATGGACTTATTATTATCAATGAATTTTAAATTGCTTTAAAGAAACTTCTTAAAGAAACTTGTTCTTCATTAATTTTGTCTTGATTTATAGTTTAAAAAAATGTAAATGTCAATGGATTTAGCAACAAATAAATAATCTTTATAGATACTATTAAGTATATTTGAAGGAAATTAAGTCAAACAAGGACATTCTGTATTTTGACCTTGTTCTAGGCATAAGGGAAACTCCAGGAACCCTACTATTCCCATCAGTTCAGATGAAGTGGTTGATTTCTTTTTAGCTGAAATGAACATTTAATTGTTTTAAAAATTGTCCAGACAATCACAAATTTCAAGCTATCAGAGAAAGCAGAAGTGTGGCAAGAAAAGTAGTAATGAGTTCAGCTGTTCGATTGTCTGTGACCATGTGTGCGTTTGTTGTCATGGGGCAGAAGTGAGAGCAGAAATAATATTGATGATCAAACTTGTGAATTGCTGATCCAAACCCCTATTAAAACTTGGTTAAGGTCACAGAAAGGTAGATCTTTGGCAAAAATTAACTCTCCATATGGGAAGTACACCACTGAATACTCCTGCACTAAACAAATATAGTGTCAACACGTTGTTCCTGGTCACTTGATGTCCACTGAGCTCTGTTTGGGGCCCTGTTATTTATGAACTTTGTGACCTAGGTTCAGTATATAAATTTCTGAAAAATTCAGTTTCCTCTTTTGCAAAATTTGCTTTATGCCATTACAAAAATACACTTTATTGAATGCCTGAAAGTGAAAGTCACTCAGTTGTGTCCAACTTTTGGGACACCATGGACTATACATTCCATGGAATTCTCCAGGCCAGAATATCGGAGTGGGTAACCTTTCCCTTCTCCAGGGGAGCTTCCCAACCCAGGGATCAAACCCAGGTCTCCCACATTGCAGGTGGATTCTTTACCGGCTGAGCCACAGAAGAAGCCCAAGAACACTGGAGTGGGTAGCCTAGCTCTTCTGCAGCAGATCTGCCAACTCAGGAATTGAACTGGGGTCCCCTGCATTGCAAGAGGATTCTTTAGCAAGGAGCTATCATATGGCAAATAACACATCATCTCTTTTCATTCTCATAACAGTTAAATGAGGCAAAATAGAAAAAAACTTGCCCAAGACCACATAGCTGATAGATAAAGCAATCTTAATCTAAATCTTGTAGTCTTCTAGTACTTCATACTGCCCATCAGGACTCAGCATTAAACACACACACACACACACACACACACACTCCCCAAATGTTGAATCTCATCTTTGTTTCATCCTACAAAGTAGTATTATTATTGAGATGGAAGTCTCAACAAAACTTTCTGTGGGGAAAGTCTGTGAAAGTAAGAAAAAAAAATAATACTTTCAGGAGTCTTTCAGTACTTTCAGTGACCCACTAGTCAGTACATGAAAAAATCTTTAGCAATGGAAAGGGGTGACAGGAGAGATGGAGGAAGGGAGTGGTGAAGAGACGGGCAGTGGACAACGTGAAGATTATGGGGGCAGAGGAAGATGGTCAGGGATAGTGAAAGGTTTAGCAAGAGTTTTGAGTTTAAAATTCTGGGGTAAGAAAGTAGTGTCTGGGAGAAAAATCTAAGAAATGTTTCTATCTGAAGAACTGTGTGGAACCACTGCAATGCTCTTTAAGGAAACTCAAAACAAAGATCTGCCTTTTTGTCAGAGTATGGATCTCAGTTGCTGTTTTTCTGTTTTTGTTTTTTTTAAGTGAGATATTGTGCAGGCACTGGGCCAGACTATTTATGCAATCTTCCTGCTTCAGGAAAGGGTCACTGCAACGTCATCACCATTGTCTACAATACCTAACGAAGTGTAATCCACAAAGAACTGCAGGTCACGGGAGAGTGGTGAGAAGAGCACAGCTCAAGTCCTGGACTGAATTGCTGGACTTAATTGCTAGAGCTGAGGAGCATACTCCTTTGTATACTGGGGATCATAATGTCTGTCTCAAAGGGGCGTGAGACGGGTGTGAGACTCACGTGTGTCTGACTGTTTGCGACCCCAGGCACTGCAGCACACCAGGCTTCCCTGTCCTTCACTATCTCTAGGAGCTTGCTCAAATTCATGTCAATTGAGTCAGCGATGTCATCCAACCATCCATCCTCTGTTGCCATCTTCTCCTCTTGCCTTCAATCTTTCCCAGCATCAGGGTCTTTTCCAATTAGTTGGTTCTTTGAATCAGGTGGGCGAAATATTGGAGCTTCAGCTTCGGCGTCAGTCCTTCTAGTGAATATTCAGGGTTGATTTCCTTTAGGATTGACTAGTTTGATCTCCTTGCTGTCTAAGGGACACTTAAGCATTTTCTCCAACACCACAATTTAAAAGCATCAATTCTTTTGTGCTCAGCCATCTTTATTGTCCAACTCTCACATCTGTACATGACTACCGGAAAAACCATAGTTTTGATTATACGGACCTTTGTCGACAAAGGGAAATATCTGCTTTTTAATACACTGCCTAGATTTGTCATAGCTTTTCTTCCAAGGAGAAAGTGTCTTTCAATTTCATGGCTGCAGTTACCATCTGCAGTGATTTTGGAGCCCAAGAAGATAAAAGCTGTCACTCTTTCCATTTTTTCCCATCTATTTGCCATGAAGTGATTTAGGTGCAGAGATAGTGTATTACAAACTATAAAAGCTTCATGAATGTAAGTTATTATTATCATGCAGTACTCAGATTTGTTAGTTCCCAAGCAATTCTATGAGCAAAGACCACCTTACTTAAAGGCACATTTGAATTTTTTTTCTTGTTACTCATGGCTTTCTATAAATTAGTCGTTGTTACATGACTCTGTTCTAGAATGAGGCTTGGAGACTCAGGAATTTTGGAGAATTGTACTTTAAGTGTATGTTCTGATGATAAGCCAGAAAGCAGTAAGCTTATTTTCTAAATCAAAATTAAAAACAGGATCAGACAACAGAACAGAGTATTTGAAACCGGGTATATCTAGAAAAATCAAAGTTCATTGGTCACTAGAACTATAGACGAGCGTTTCTAGCAAAGACTCTCCAACCCTTTTTCAAGGTCTTTGATGAGGGCAAAATTCCAAGTGTATAAATGAATGCAGTATAAGGCTTTTAGTTTCCCCGTCTTCACCCAGGGGGACAAATAATTAGTGCTTTCGCGGGTCTAAATAGGAGAACAGAGGCCAGAAATTTGACTATCAATGTGAGCTTACTAGGAAAAGACATATTTGTGCCATGCATCGCTAAGGATTATAACAGATTAGCAACTAAATTTGAGTTAATTAAAAATAATCAACTATAATAAGAAGAGAGTTTCCAGAAAATTAGCATATTGATCAAGTTGCTGTCTAAACAACTTGGAAAATACAGAACAAATTTTGGAGGCCCAATGCCAAGTATCTGAAGAAACTCATTAAAATTTGCTTAAATGTTACACAATTTAATTAATTTTATTAATAAAGGTCATAAGATATATAACAACTAAATAGAAAGCATTTAAGCTTCAGAGTCTATATAATAATGCAAAACTTAAAACATAAAATGTTGTGTGACTTGAAGAAGGTAGGATTGAATATAAAAGGTGAAGATTTAAAAAAGAGAATAACAATGTTTGGCAATAAATAAAACTGTAGGATGTGTTATGAAATACTTGAATGGTGACTTAAATTTTGAAATAGATAACGCTGTATTTTTTTCCACAGAACATACTTTTCTATAGAATGAATAAAGTTGAGAGACCATGGTGTGGTAGCAGAAAGAACACGCAAGCAGTCAGGAGAGTCCCAAGCAATTTCCAGGTGCAGCTTCAAATACAAGATCCTTTCTAAGTAGTATAAGATGGACTTTGTCTCTGGATGAGCAGCCGCCAAGAAGAATCCGGTTTTATAAGAATTTAGCTGATGGTTTACAGTTGGGTCTTCTGTGCTCCCCTGATTGTATGGCCACTTAAAACAAGTGTAAAGCACCAATCGATAGGTCCCTGAACTATGTAAGCAATCTGGCCGTGGGTGCCACCACTGGGGTGTCAAATATTAAATAAATAGCACATGAAGAATCGATAGCTAGCCAATCTTTGCAATACTGTATTTTGCAAAATAAATTCTCTTATCAAATCAAGGGGTTACAAAGCTTTCCACTAATTTATTTAGAAAGAAAAATCTATAAACATGAATCTTACTTAGTTACTTGTATATATAGCTTGATTGGATTTAGATCTAGTTATGATCTATTTGGTAGCATTTTAAAAAATCCTTTAAAACATTGCCACTTGAGAAACTCCTAACTTATCAAAGTGAGTGTCTTCTTAGAAAAATAAAATGTTTGTTATATGAAGGTTTCAGAGTCTTTAGACAATTAAAAGTTGATTTGGTAAAATAGATTACCTGATCTAGTTTCCAAAATTTTCATAAAACTCGTTGGATGACACAAATTAACCAATGTTAAAATGTTTCTCATTTGAAAATGAATAATCTTTGTTTCATTTATCAGATTTACTTGATCCAGCTATTTTTCAAAAGGATTTATGATAATTTTCTTGTTTTCTTGAACACTGATGTCTACTCTCATGTTTCATTTTTGTAACTTCAGTTCTTCTGTTCAACAAGAAATATACATGGGAAAGGGTGATTGAGAAAACAACCTTTCTAGGAAGTAAAGGTAGAATCCAGACTTGGAGGTTAACCTCTGCCAAAAGTCATAAGCAAACTTTTCCTTCACTCCGGCAGCTCTGAGCTCGCTCACAACCCATAAAGTGAAGATATCCATCACTCAGCTAGGCGGTACCTACACCAGTGGGAGGATGCGAGCCAGCAATTGCTAAGCTGACTGCTGAGCTTTGACAATAAACTTGTAACTATAATGGGAGTTAGGTGCCCAAAGGAGAAAAAAGACAAACACAGGCCCAAGGCTCCTTAGTAAGTTATTTCAAAAATAGGATGAAGAGTGATACAGAAATTAGAACTCAATATCATGAACAGATAAACAGTTCTCACTCCTTCCAAGTTGTCTAGGTGATTTGCAGAAGACTGGGGAATTACTTGATTCCCTTTTACTTTCAGAAATAGATGAGGTAATTAAAAATCTTCCCCAGGAGAAAGTTCTTGGCCCTGGTGGAGCTACAGGAGATTTCTATAAAACCTTTGGCTTAGCCCTCTCTGTACATTTGCTTGACAAGCTCAATCACTTGAAGGACTCAAGTGGATTCATCCTTGCCAGCCCTTACATCCAGATTATCTTAATTGCTAAAAGGGATAAAGATACAGAAAACTGTACCACATCTAGGTTGAAACCCCTGATTAAAGTGGATATCAGCTTTTGGAAAGGATCCTGACAGTTCTCATTATTATTTAAAATCTGGGACACAGTAATTAGGTGGTTGTTTGAGGATGGTTCATTCTTTGCATAAAATAATTTTTTTTTAACCTGGATACCAGTTGTTCTGTCAGAATCACAGGGCACTAGCAACTCCATTTTTTAAAACTAAAAGATGGTTTTTATTTTTTGACAGAGCAGTGTGTATCAGGGATGTATCATAGGGTCAGCAATTTAAGATCTTCCATTTTTTAATAATGTCTTTTGTTCATTCTCAAAATGAGTAGGATAATCTCTGTTTTGCTATATCTCAGTGTCCTCAGGGCTGATGTGGGAAGTTACATTATACTGTTAGCCTATTGCTATATTGCTATACACACACACACACACATGCTCTCACACACAGATGTGGAAGGGATAAATTAAAAAAACATGTTTGGCAGAAACCAGCAAAATTCTGTAAAGCAATTATCCTTCAAATAAAAAATAATAAATTAAAAAAAAATCTTGCAGTGTGATTCCAGCTATATGATATTCTGGAAAAGGCAAAACTTTGGAGACAGTAAAAAGGTCAATTGTTGTCAGGGGCTGGGAAGAAGGGCAGATAAACGGGCAGAGCACAGAGGATTTTTGGAGCAGTGAAACTATCCTTCATGATACTATGATGGTGGATTCATGCCTTCACATATGTGTCTAAACCCACAGGCATACCACATCAAGGGTAAACTCTAATGTAAACTGTGAACTCTGGGTAATAAAGATGTGACAATGTAGGTTTATCAGTTGTAACAAGTGTACCATTCTGGTGAGGGATATTGATCATGGGACACTATGTATGAATGGGGGTAGATGGTATACACAGGAAATCTTTATACCTTCTACTCAATGCTGTGAACTTTAAATTGTTCTCAAATATAAACTCTAGTAAAAATACCTTGCAGGAAAACATTATTTTTGGTTCTTAAAAGTGAAAAAGAAACCCCAGGCAACTTTTTGGGTAATGAATGTCAAAATATACATTTGCCAAGACTATCTAGATGGTTGAGGAAAAAATTTTGCATATGAAATTTCCATTTCACGTGGGAGTAAAAAGTTCTCAGTCTGATGCTCCAGCTAAGACATTCTATAAATATTTCCTTTACTAGAGAAGTGTCTCTTGATGCCTGCCTGCAAAAACTGGCATTTAGAATGACTTGGTGGGACTCCCTCTGCCTTCCAAGGAGATCCTCCATGGAAACAGGAGAGGAGTCTCTACTGTAATCCACTTCTGTGGGTCTTCACAGTCAACATGAGCTTATCTGAAACCAAAAGAAAAAATCTTTCCCCTAAAAAGTAGTTCAACTCCTGTTTTAGTGACTCTATCACTAACATTCTTATTTCCTAGCACTTCAGATACAGCTTACCACATTTCCACTAGACTCTGTCTCCTTACTTTCACGAACCAGGTTGATTCCACCTTAGAAATAAACCTTAAGACTAGTCTCTCCTGTTGCCTTGATCTGGACTAGAGGTTCACAGACTATAACCCAGCCAGATCTGGTTCAGTGTTGGTTTCTGTGAATAAGGCTTTATTAGAACACATCTACCTCTGTTTGCTGAAGGACTGTCAACGGCCACTTCCCTGCTACAACGGCAGAGTTGAGTAGCTGAGACAGAACTCATGCGGTGGCAAAGCCTAAAATATTTATTCTCTGACTCTTTACAGAAACATTTCAGATCATTTATCTATAGACCTCATCTTTTGCTTCAGCTATTAAAATAGCTCTTAAAAAAAAAAAAAAAAACTCTACATTTTTTTTCTGCCTGCATCTTTTCTTGCTGCATTCTGCTTCCTTCACCAGAGTTCCTAAAACACTAAGAAGCTTGTTTCTTACCTTTTCCAAAATGAGCATACTTTTTGTCACAGGAAAAAAGCCAAAATGGCACGAGGGCCTTCACAATAAGCCGCAGCACGTCTGCTGGGCTGGCCCTTAGCTGTTTCCACCGCTGTGATCCGGTGGTGTCCAGCCGCCCAGTCGTGTCTGCCTCTTAGTGGCCCCAGGGACTGCAGCGCACCAGGTTTCTCTACCACATATTCACTGAGATCCTGCTTCAGTGGATATATTCAGCTTTTGCACATGCCAGCCACATTGCCAAAGACGACCTCCCTTCGAGAGAGATGGAGATCTCTCCACCCAGCTCTTGAACCTTCACCTCCAAAATCCATTTTCTTTCTTAAAAGTCAGCTCAGCTGCCGTTTTTCATCTGAAGCTGTGCATCTGTTCCCTGGGCGCTTTCTCCAGCATCCCTTTGTTATCCGGACTTCTATGGGGCTGAGTGCCCACATGGACCGTGGCATCTACAGCACTCCGTTGTTACTTATCTGTGTTTGTGTTGTCTGTTTGCACGAATCTTGTCTCACTTAGTTTAGCGTCAGGAACATTTAGCACAGTGCTTGCCATCACTTGGGCATCAGAAAATCGCTTTCACTCTAGCATGGAACTGATCGCACATGTCTACAGTGTTCAGATTCACATTTTTAGAATCGGGCAAAACCTGGCTAGATAAAAATTTGTGTTTTTTCTATTTTTTTCCTTATTATCAGTTACTAAGAGTTACATCATAATAGCTGTCTTCAATAAGTTAATGATCTATTTGCAAAAATGAAAAGGATCTAGATCCAAAGAGAACGAGTAAGGTTGAATTCAAATAAGAGGTGGAGGAAATCTTGAGTTGTAGGGGCTTTCATGAAGATTAGAGCAGGGAAAATAGCTTTGCAGAAGAGACAAGACTAGCTTTCAAGTGCCTTAACAGACGGATAGCTTGAGTAAGTATCCAGTGAAGAACATACTTCACTGTTTATCTACGCTTCACTTTTTCACCTCTCAAGGAGCAAGGGTCTCCTTGCTCCACACCTGCAGAGTGTCTTGTTCTCCTAGAGTCAACTAGGAGTCCTTTCACTTCAGCTGGCATTTCATTGTGTTGATACTTTCAATTTAGGGTCTCCTGACCCCAAATTTGGGTACCGGGTACTTTCCCCTTCATATACCCTGTACAGAAAAACAAGTGTTTGTTTGGCTATAATCTCTCCAAACTGTACAAAGTGATCAGTATCATATCTTTCTTGTTTACCTACAGTGACTGGAACCTAGTATGCATATTTGGTCCTTGATTTTTCAATCATTTGACTGACATTTAGCAGGCATCTACTATAGGCCTTGGAGAAGGAAATGGCAACCCACTCCAGTGTTCTTGCCTGGAGAATCCTGTGGATGGAGGAGCCTGGTGGGCTGCCGTCCATAGGGTCACACAGAGTCAGACACGACTGAAGCGACTTAGCATGCATGCATGCATTGGAGAGGGAAATGGCAACCCACTCCAGTGTTCTTGCCTGGAGAATCCCAGGGGCAGAGGGACCTGGTGGGCTGCCGTCTGTGGGGTCACGCAGAGTCGGACACGACTGAAGCGACTTAGCAGCAGCAGTATAGGCCTGTGTACCACAGTATTGTGAGTACCATAAGGAAAGTACTAGAGTACCCTAAGTAAAGTACTAGTATCATAGGTGAAGCTTTAGGATATGAACTGAAAGGACCTAAAGATAAGTAAAAGATGTTGGAAAATGGTTAAATGGAAAAGATTATGCATGACTGCCATATACTGCTCTTTAAACCATGAAGAAACATATCTTGGAGGAACAAAATCTTGTTTATTTTTATATTCTGTATGTTGGAACGGGAAGAACCAGCACTGGTAAGTGGTGGTTGAACGAATGAATTATTTAATAAAGGGGGGTAGATTTTCAGGCTTCAAAATTCCTGCCTCTAATGTGGGATTCAGAGCACTGCTTTTTATATCCTTTCTAGAACTGCCAACACATGGTGGAATTTTTCTCTGTATCTGAGATTTTAAACTTCATGCCCAATCTAGGGCATTTAGCAAGGGGGTGGGGAGCGGCTACTGATAGCCAGTTCTGTGCACCAAGTGGTCAAATGTCCCCAGCTCTGTTTTCAAAAGTTGTGGTGTTTTGTTTTAAAACTGGAACGAACGGTATAGAAATGTGAGTGGTGAGAAAAAGAGTATGCTAACAACAATAAGAAAAGTCCACTGCCATCAGCAAAATTGTCAAAAATTCATGATTCTTATCAAATTTGTGAAATGTTTATAGTCATACCACCTGGGGTTAAGACTTCACAGATTTCTGTATCTAAAATGCATCTCATTGTGTAAGTGTTTGGGGGAAAATTCTCCAAGGAAAAGCACAAAATTCAAGGAGAGGAAGTCTGGCTTAAAGAAATTTTCTTTAGGAATTTGAACAGTGAGTCATGAAATGCTTTTTATGAAACTTTCAGATTGACACCCACTGTAGTGTCAAGTAGGTAAGGGTAAAAATAATCTCAATCTTCTGTGTGGTTACCAAACTTTTCACATCTTAGCTTGAGAAGGAATTGTCATAGGCACTGGCTCTGAATCCCAAAAGTGGAGGGCTTTGTCTGAAGCTCTGTGCTTAATAAATGTGGTCCCAGATATAGTATAAAAATTCTCTAATTTAAGGACATGTGAGGCTAGAATGATTAATAAAATAGCTGTATTTTAAAAAGTGAATTTGGTAGTACAGAGTCCAAATTCCCTTTTTGCTATAATTTTCAATTTTAATTATTTGTGTAAAGCCAACCAGATATAAGACATAAATGGGCACAAAATAGACAAGGACCCCAGATTCAAGGATGTATGCTTCTCAGAAGTTGAAGCTTCCAACTAGGGGAAAGGCTCTAAGGTAAGAGTTGGGATGGTAAGATCAAAATTAGAGTATTAATCCAAAGAGCCAGTAAGAGAGTGAGGACCAAAATAAAAACTCAGAATTAAAGTAGGGTATGTGAGAGTCACACTAAATGGAGAGAGGGCTTGAGGGAACCAAGAAAGAAGGAATAGTATAACCAGGATGGTATGTGATATGAGCCCAGAGAAATTTTAGAGGTTCAGGACTTAACTAAAATACTGGGATCATTGAAGCATTCAAAGGAGGGTGGGAAGCAGACTTTTCATATATTAATAAGCAAACACTGTGAAGATACTCAGGGTTAGGAAGGGGCCTGTTCCCTATTTTCCCATTCTGATCACTTGCTATGTCGTTTTTTCCATGGATTGGTCTGTCAACAGTTGGAGACCATGGGACCTAGCCCATTTATATAAAATCAAATATGGGCTGCCTTGTCCTCACGCCTTCTACATTCAGTCTCTTTCTGTTGGATTCCAGTTTGCATCTTGCTGCCAGGAGCCCTCTGTCATAGTGCCGCTTGGCTCCTGAACTTTCGGTGGCTCCCTGTTTCTGCAAATCCCACATGCAGACATCCAGGATCTCCGTTAACCCCAATGTGTCTTTCTCGACTCTCCTTCCACGACTTCCTCCAGGGTCTTCTATTCCAGTAAGGGCGGTAATTTTCTCTCCTCCAATCCCTACCTAGTCTCTTAAGCTCCTTTTCTATCCTTCAACCCAACGTCTCCATTTCCCACATTAAGGTTCCCTGGGTACAAGAAGCATTTGTTTATAAGTTTACCTTGCTTAAACTTTGATATTTTATTTTTCTGTAATATGCACTCTCTTAAACTGGCATGTAGCCTTAGAATTATTTCCAAGCTGACTCATATATGTGTAGGTTTTTACCCTAATTGCATATTAAATTCCTGGGCAACAGCCTTTGCGTCTTCTGTATTCTCTCTGAGCCTCAAATAGAAGCTTGAGTGCAAAGGAGGCACTTGAGTGATGCTTAGAAAATAAATGATGACATCCCCCCTACCGTGACTCCCATTACAGAGTAGTAAGAATTGGTTTGTAATACAGCAAATGTTTAATTTTTGTGGTTCTTAATCAATGCTATATATAAGATTACATAATTTACCTTACTGAAGGTTACAGTGTACTTTATCTCAATGTGGGAATTCTAGGGTAAATTATTTTACATTTATCACCATTTCTACCTATTCGAGTTATCTGGGGTAAGAAAGAGTTGGGTTGCTGCTCTGGTGGTAGTAGGGTAGCAGAGATTCAAATAAAATGAGACTGTTATTAACACAGGTACATTTTAGTTACCGTCAGCAGGGCACAGTTTTCCAAAGCTAGCTCCACCAAGCCGTTGTTAATCTATGGAATCTTATTATAGGCATATACGCAGGCAGATAGGTATTTTTATAGCTATAAGTAAACACATAGAGATAGACAGATGGACCTATAATAGAAACTCCCATAGATGCCAGTGAGTGCAACCTCTGTTTCACACGCTCTGTTTCGTGCTTCTAAAGTCTTTATTGTCAAATCTTCAATTAGTCAAAAGGTTGTTGTGCAGCCTTTAATCAGTGTCATTGGGACTCTAATAACTTTTAAGGATGACTTGGTTCCAGGCCCCCTATCTTATTTCCTTGTGTTTCAACCCAACAATGAGCATTTTATTAATGACTGTTCTGCATATTGAATGGAGAATGTTTTGCTTAAAGAGACCTATTTTTCTTTCAGATCAGTAAGGATATCATGTGCCAGATGGTTAATTCCCATGGGTTAATGAGTGTACCCACACACTTCGTGATTTGAAATATCCTGCGGACATGTCCTTTGGTGAAAGGATTGCTAGATTTTAATTTACATCTGTATGAAGTACACATTTTTTTTTTTTTCTGCTGACACCTGGAAATACAGATTTTCCTTATAATGTGTGAAATGTATGCCATTCTACTTATATAGTCCTTTGATGTTGGTGACTTAAATAATTTACAGAAATACAAATTCTGGTTGAACTTTAAGACTACATTTTAATTATCAATTGCATTTAAATTAGAGAGTGAGAACACAGTTTTCTGATGTATGGGAGAAGGGTAATAGTTGAAAATATTCAGATGAAGGCTTCTTCTGTCCTGTGTCAATAAGACTCATATTTTTAACAGATAGAACTTCTTTATCACGTCCACTTAATGGGCTAAAAATTTACAGCTATTTAAGATGAAAGGGATTCTTCTAAAGCAGTAACACTAAAATGTTACATTACATATTAGTGTAATATTCAGTTCAGTTCAGTTCAGTTCAGTCACTCAGTCGTGTCTGACTCTTTGCGACCCCATGAATCGCAGCACGCCAGGCCTCCCTGTCCATCACCATCTCCCAGAGTTCACTCAGACTCACATCCATCGAGTCGGTGATGACATCCAGCCATCTCATCCTCTGTCATTCCCTTCTGCTCCTGCCCCCAATCCCTCCCAGCATCAGAGTCTTTTCCAATGAGTCAACTCTTCGCATGAGGTGGCCAAAGTACTGGAGTTTCAGCTTTAGCATCATTCTTTCCAAAGAACACCCAGGGCTGATCTCCTTTAGAATGGACTGGTAGGATCTCCTTGCAGTCCAAGGGACTCTCAAGAGTCTTCATGTAGAAAGACAGAAAATAACATTTGAATATTCTTTGAGAAAAGCCCAAAATAAAAACCATCACTATGTTGCTGCTGCTAAGTCGCTTCAGTCGTGTCCAACTCTGTGCGACCCCATAGACGGCAGCCCACCAGGCTCCCCCGTCCCTGGGATTTTCCAGGCAAGAACACTGGAGTGGGTTGCCATTTCCTTCTCCAATGCATGAAAGTGAAAAGTCAAAGTGAAGTCGCTCAGTTGTGTCCAACTCTTAGCGACACCATGGACTGCAGCCCACCAGGCTCCTCCATCCATGGAATTTTCCAGGCAAGAGTACTGGAGTGGGGTGCCATTGCCTTCTCCATCACTATGTTAGATATTTTTAAATAGTTGTGTAAGGATGGTTGATACATATAGCTGAGTTTATATAATAGTTTATGCTTTAGTGATTCCAGGATGTAAAAGATGAACATAAAACACAAACAAATTCATAACAAAATATTTGTACTAACCAACAATGCATTTATAGGTTTTTAAACATAAAATATAAAATATTTTTATAGAACTCTACAAATGACTAATTTTTATGTGCAACAAAATTATATGGTCACAGCAGGCACCGGTTCAAAAGCTCTATTACCTTTTTGATGTCCAGAAGAATAGCATTGTTATGGCTTGGAGGTTACTTAATGGGACCGGTTTGAAGAGACTTAGCAGCAGCAGCAGCAGCAGCACAGAGTATACAAGGAGGTGTAGAATTGCTTGGACTGTCATATCTCTGTGAGGAATATAATGCATCAAGAGAACAAGAGCACGTGATAAACCGTGTGGAGAAGCACGTGGTACAGAGGATCTCTGCACAGCAGGAGAAGGGGACAAATGCCAAGTGCATTGCAATGTAAATCTCCTCACAAAGAAGACTCAAGCACAGCCAGCTCTGCAAATGCATCTATCCCAGTTGAGACAGCTAGACACCCTTGACTGACTAAATGGAGACTAATCTATTTGACAGAATCTTTGTGTATTGCTGCCAACTGAAGTTACAGTTGAGCTTTCCTAAAAATGAAAAGTTTGACTTTCATATAATATGAGAATTAAAACAATTTATTGACTAGTAAGGTGTTTCTCTCATCCTTCTCGCTCTACCATTGAGCTGTTCCATGATCACTTTTGAATAAGCAGTTCACTTTAAATAATTTGGTACTGAACTAAAGATTATGAAATTATAGTTTAAGTCTATATTCAATTCAACCATTTGCAATAAAGTGACAGTTGAAACAAATTAAAAATAGAACTTTTACACAATCCAAGAATTCCACTCCTGAGTATTTATTTTTTAAAAATGAAAAACACCAATTTGGAAAGGTAATGCACTCCTATATTCATTTCATCATTATTTACAATAACCATGATATAGAAGCAACCTAAGTGTCCATTGACAGATGAATAAATAAAGCAGATGTAGATATTATTAGCTATAAAAAGGAATATATCTTTGTATATGGTGTTAGGAAGTGTTCTAATTTCATCCTTTTACATATAGCTGTTCAGTCTTCCCAGCACCATTTATTGAAGAGGCTGTCTTTGCCCCATTGTATATGCTTGCTTCCTGCTTCCTGTGTCAAAAATAAGGTACCCATAGGTGCATTGGTTTATTTCTGGGCTTTCTGTCTTGTTCCATTGGTCTATATTTCTGCTTCTGTGCCAGTACCATACTGTCTTGATGACTGTAGGGCAACAATGGAGAAACAGACCTAGAGAATAGACTTCTGGACATGGGGAGAGGGGAAGAGAGGGTGAGATGTACAGAAAGAGTAACATGGAAACTGACATTACCATATGTAAAATAGATAGCCTACGGAAATTTGCTGTAAGGCTCAGAAAACTCAAAAGGGGGCTCTAGATCAACCTAGAGGGGTTGGATGGGGCAGGAGATGGGAGGGAGGTTCAACAGGGAGGGGATATATGGACACCAATGGCTGATTCATGTTGAGGTTTGACAGAAAACAGCAAAATTCTACAAAGCAATTATCCCTCAATAATAAATAAATAAATTTTTAAAAAGGAATAGAATTTTACCATTTGTGACAACCTGTATTACCTAAAGGACCTTTTCACCTTCATTGTTGTTGTTGTGCAGCTGCTCAGTCCTATCCGACTCTATGATCCCATGGATGGCAGCACGTCAGGCTTCCTTGCCCTTTGATTCTCCCGGAGCTTACTCAAACTCATGTTCAGTGACGTGGTGATGCCATCCAACCATCTCATCCTCTGTCAGCCCCTTCTCCTGCCTTCAATCTTTCCCAGCATCAGAGTCTTTTCTTATAAGTTGACTCTTTGCATCAGGTGGACAAAGTATTGAAAATTTGGCTTCAAAATCAGTCCTTCCAATGAATATTCAGTATTGATTACTTTAGGATTGACTAGTTTGATCTCCTTGCAGTCCAAGGGACTCTCAGGAATCTCCTCCAGCACCACAGTTCAAAATCACATTCTTGGGTGCTCAGCTTTTTTTATGGCTCAAATCTCACATCTATACATGACTAGTGGAAATACCATAGCTTTGACAATATGGAGTTTTGTCATCAAAGTGATGCTTCTGCTTTTTAATATACTGTCTAGGTTTGTCATAGCTTTTCTTGCAAGGAGCAAGTGTCTTTTAATTTCACGGCTGCAGTCACCATTTGCAGTGATTTTGGAGCCCAAAGAAATAAAGTCTGTCACTGTTTCCATTGTTTCCCTATTTATTTGCCATGAAGTGATGGGACCAATTACCATGATCTTAGTTTTTTAATGTTGAGTTTTAAGATATATCCATCTGAATGCAGAGTTCCAAAGAATAGCAAGAGATAAGAAAGCCTTCCCAAATGAACAATGCGAATAAATAGAGGAAAACAAAAGAATGGGAAAGACTAAAGGTCTCTTCAAGAAAATTAGAGATACCAAGGGAACATACCATGCAAAGATGGGCACAATAACGGACAGAAATGGAATGGACCTAACAGAAGCAGAAGCTATTAAGAAAAGGTGGAAAGAATACATAGAAGAACTATACAAAAGATATCTTAATGACCCAGACAGCCACAATGGTGTGATCCCTCACCTAGAGCCAGACATCTTGGAGTGTGAGGTCAAGTGGGCTTTAGGAAGCACCACTATGAACAAAGCTAGTGGAGGTGATGGAATTCCAACTGAGCTAGTGCTGCACTCAAAATGAGAGAAAATTTGCAAAACTCAGCAGTGGCCACAGGACTGAAAAAAGGTCAGTTTTTATTCCAATCCCAAAGAAGGGCAATGCCAAAAAATGTTCAAACTACTGCACAATTGCATTCATTTCACATGCTAGCAAAGTAATGCTCAAAATTCTCCAAGCCAGGCTTCAACAGTATGTGAACCAAGAACTTCCAGATGTTCAAGCTGGCTTTAGAAAAGGCAGAGGAGCCAGAGATCAAATTGCCAACATCTGTTGAATTTTTACTAAAAGTAAGAGAATTCTAGAAGAACATTTACTTCTTCTTCATTGAAGACACTAAAGTCTTTGACTGTGTGGATCACAACAAACTGTGGAAAATTCTCAAAAGAGATGAAAATAGCGACCACCTTATCTACCTCCTGAGAAACCTGTATTCAGGACAAGAAAGCAATAGTTAGAATCTTACATGGAACAACAGACTTGTTCCAAATTGAGAAAGGAGTACGTCAAGGCTGCATATTGTCACCCTGCTATTTCATGCAAAGTGCTGGGTTGGATGAAGCACACGCTGGAAACAAGATTGCCCGGGAAAATATCAGCAACTACAGATATGCAGATGACACCACCCTTATGGGAGAAAGAGAAGAGGAACTAAAGAACCTCTTGATGAAGGTGAAAGAGGAGAGTGAAAAAACTGGCTTAATACTCAGCATTCAGAAAGGGACTTACTTTATGTGAAATAAGTCAGAGAAAGACAAATACTGTATGTTTTCAATTACACGTGGAACTTGAAAATAGAACAGAGAAGTACAATAAAACAGAAATAGATTCACAGATACAGAGAACAGTCTAGCAGTTGTTAGAGGATAACATGTGAACAGATATTTGAAATAGGTGAAGGATCTAAGAAGTACAACCTACCAGTTACATAATAAATAAATCATAAGAATACAATGTACAGTGAATATAGTCAATAATCAGGTAATAACTCTTTGAATTTTGCATAATGCATAAAAATGAGAAATCACCATTTTGTATACCCAAAACTAATATAGCATTGAAATTTAATTCAACTTTAATTTAAAAAAAAATAGACAAGAAAATCAATTTAAGAAATCACTTAAAAAGGGGTGTCCCAAGGGTATTTAATAATGAGATAGCCAATTACTCCTTAGAAAGCATCACTACGAACAAAGCTAGTGGAGGTGATGGAATTCCAGTTGAGCTATTTCAAATCCTGAAAGATGATGCTGTGAAAATGCTTCACTCAATATGCCAGCAAATCTGGAAAACTCAGCAGTGGCCACAGGACTGAAATAGGTCAGTTTTCATTTCAATCCCAAAGAAAGGCAATGCCAAAGAATGCTCAAACTACCACACAGTTGCACTAATCTCACACACTTGTAAAGTAATGCTCAAAATTCTCCAAGTCAAGCTCAGCAATACGTGAACTTCCAGATGTTCAAGCTGGTTTTAGAAAAGGCAGAGGAACAAAAGATCAAATTGCCAACATCCGCTGGATCATCAAAAAAGCGAGAGTTCCAGAAAAACATCTATTTCTGCTTCATCGACTATGCCAAAGCCTTTGACTGTGGACCACAATAAACTGTGGAAAATTCTGAAAGAGATGGGAATACCAGACCACCTGAACTGCCTCTTGAGAAACCTATATGCAGGTCAGGAAGCAACAATCAGAACTGGACATGGAACAACAGACTGGTTCCAAATAGGAAAAGGAGAACGTCAAGGATGTATATTGTCACCCTGCTTATTTATAAATAGATGGGGAAATAGTGGTTGACTTTACTTTTCTGGGCTCCAAAATCACTGCAGATGGTGATTGCAGCTATGAAATTAAAAGATGCTTACTCCTTGGAAGGAAAGTTATGACCAATCTATACAGCATATTAAAAAGCAGAGACATTACTTTGTCCACAAAGGTCCATCTAGTCAAAGCTATGGTTTTTCCAGTGGTCATGTATAGATGTGAGAGTTGGACTATAAAGAAAGCTGAGCGCCGAAGAACTGATGGTGAACTGTGGTGTTGGAGAAGACTCTTGAGAGTCCTTTGGACTGCAACGAGATCCAACCAGTTCATTCTAAAGGAGATCAGTCCTGAGTGTTCTTTGGAAGGACTGATGCTGAAGCTGAAACTCCAATACTTTGGCCACCTGATGCCTAAGAATTGACTCATTTGAAAAGACCTTGAGGTTGGGAAGGATTAAAGGCAGGAAGAGAAGGTGACGACAGAGGATGAGATAATTGGATGGCATCACTAACTCATTGGACATGGGTTTGGGTGGACTCTGGGAGTTGGTGATGGACAGGCAGGCCTGGCATTCTGTGGTTCATGAGGTCACAGAGTTGGACACGACGGAGTAATTGAACTGAACTGAAACCCAAATAACATTTAAACAAAAGTATAACAAAATTCTTTGCGTTAGAAAAATTTTAAATTATTATGTATCATTCAGAGTAAAATAAATGCAGCTATGTTTTTTGGTGTCCATTTAATGTTGGACTTTAATAATGATTCATTGGTAACTAGCTGAGGAGATCAAAACTAGAAGTCATGGGTTTTTTGGTTTCTTAATTTAATTTTGCATTTTTTTAACTTTTTATTTTGTATTGGAATATAGATAATTACCAATGTGATAGTTTCAGGTGAACAGTGAAGGGACTCAGCCATACATATACATACGTCTATTCTCCCCTAAAATTACCTCCCATCCAGGCTGCCCATGTGAGTTTATTTGTTTGTTTTTGATTCACACATACTTCTAATATCATGTATACAAAGATAATACATTGTGATGTCAAAGCTTTTCTCATATTTTTACTTTGAATTTAAAACCAAAACCAGATAATGGATCTATCACATTTAAGAATTCATTTCTCACTGGAATTTGGTTATTTTGCACTGATATTTTCAATTAGCTTACTGTTCCTGTACTACATCTTACTTTTTGTCTTCTTTTTACATCTATTCATTTTTAAAATTGAAGTTAATTGATCTACAGTGTTGCACCAATCTCTGCTGTACAGCAAATGCTGTTCAGTTTTACACACGTATACATTCCTTTTTAAAATACTGTTTTCCATTATGGTTTATCCCAGGAGATTAGATATAATTCGTGTGCTATACAGTAGGACCTAGCTGTTGATACATCCTAAACGTGATAGTTTATATCTACCAAGTCCAAATTCCCAGTCCATCCCTCTCTCTCCTCCACATCTTGACACTTCTTTCCTTCACCCAGTTCAGTTTACTCTGCTGATGGTAGAAAAGATTTTATAACTCAGCCTTAGTGTAATAGTTTATAGCCTTCTGATTTTGTGATCTCTTTAAGCGCTGTTATATTGACAAGTAAATTACTTACTTCAGTACTTCAGCCAGTTGTATGTACTTATGTCACTTCAAAGTTAACTTTATCACTAGTTGTCAAATTCTCCCCTGTGGCCTTTTACATGTTTCAATGTATTCAGCTATATATATATTTAACTGATATTTCAATTTTGTTTTGCAGCATGCTAAATTTGCAAGAAAATAAATGACTAAATGTTAAACCTGAGTCAACCCAGGCTAAAATTAAGTTTAGAAATCTTTGGGAAGACCTTAATTTTGTTGAATGGGTTGACTTCTGAACTCACTACGACCCAGAACTATTCAATGAAGATCCAGATGTTGAACATCACTTACTAGGCATAAGAACAGGGACAGGGATCCTCACAAAACCAGTCCAGAATTTATATATATATATATATATTTATATATATTTTTTTTTAGTAATTGTATGCTTTCATTTCTCATTTTGTGGTCGGTGAAGGAAACCTCATGAAAGACATTTAATGAGAAATGCTGGATGAAGCACAAGCTGGAATCAAGATTGCCAGGAGAAATATCAATAACCACAGATATGCAGATGACACTACCCTTATGGCAGAAAGTGAAGAGGAACTAAAGAGCCTCTTGATGAAAATGAAAGATGAGAGTGAAAAGTTTGGCTTAAACCTCAACATTCAGAAAACGAAGATCATGGCATCTGGTCCCATCACTTCATGGCAAATAGATAGGGAAACAGTGGAAATAGTGACAGACTTTATTTTCGTGGGCTCCAAAATCACTGCAGATGGTGATTGCAGCCATGAAATTAAAAGACGCTTGCTCCTTGGAAGAAAAGTTATGACCAACCTAGACAGCAAATTAAAAAGCAGAGACATTGCTTTGCCAAGAAAGATCTGTCTAGTCAAAGACATGGTTTTTCCAGTAATCATGTATGGATGTGAGAGTTGGACCATAAAGAAGGCTGAGCACCGAAGAGTTGATGGTTTTGAACTATGGTCTTGGAGAAGCCTGTTGAGAGTCCCTTGAACTGCAAGGAGATCCAACCAATCCAGGAAATCAGTCCTAACTATTCATTGAAAGGACTGATGCTGAAGCTGAAACTCCAATACTTTGACCACTTGATGTGAAGAACTGACTCATTGGAAAAGAGCCTGATGCTGGGAAAGATTGAAGGTGGGAAGAGAAGGGGACAACAGAGGATGAGATGGTTGGATGGCAGCACTGACTCAATGGACATGAGTTTGGGAGTTGGTGATGGACATGGAGGCCTGGCGTGCTGCAGTCCATGGGGTTGTAAAGAGTCGGACACAACTGAGCAACTAACATTTTCACTTTGATTTGACAGTTTTATGGGCTACTTGTACTGTAAGCTTTTTAGAGTTGCACTATTCAGTACAGTTGGCACTAGCCAAAAGTGGCTATGCAAAGTTAAATTTAACTAAAAGCAAATGCAATTCAAGGTTCATTTTTTTCCTCAATATATTTGCCACATTTCATATACTCAGTAGCCTCATGTGGCTATTAGCTATTGTATTGAAAAATGTAGATTACAGAAGCTTTTCCATATTGTAGAAATTTCTTCTAGAAAACCTTGCCTTAGAATGCTCTCTTAGAAGAAACCCCAAGTTGATTTTTGCGGAATGATAAAAATTCCTTTCTTTATGACTCCATATTACTTTGGGAAATGTCTGTTAGTTCAAACCTCCAGTAGAGACCCAACTATTCCTGGCACTAAGTGGATAAAAATGGCATTAAATTGACTGCCACCAAAACCACAGAATAAGATTAAAATGCCAGAAGTTATATCTGTTAGAGGACTTGTAGTGGCTCTCTTACTTCTTTCCTAACAGTTTCAATCATGCACCAATGTCTTTATAGATTGGCTTGGCCTGTTTCTTTAATAGAATGGCCAATGGAGAATGTCATACATAGAGCATATTTTCTGGATATCTGTCCTCAAAAAGAGATAAATATTGCTGGGAATGTTGAAGGCAGATACCTCATATCTTACCACACTACTTTTAGCTGCCACAAAAATGTGAAAAAGGAAGTGTTCTGGTATCTGCATGTCACTGCCTGAGAGATACATTTTCCAGTTCAGATTGGTATCAGAAAGTTATGCTTCCTTCCAAAAGGAGATTTAAAGACTGTACCCTCCCTGCATCCCAAAGAGAAAAAGGATCACCCAGAACCCAGACAGCAGGTAATAAATATATCGCTCTAATTGGGAATAAATGTAATATTCAACAAACAGAGCCTAACCACCTCTGGGCAGTAAAAAGAGTGAACCTTTAAGAGTTCACTTGCTGATGTTCTTAAAAAGAGCCTTTAATAAATTATACACCATGACTAGGATTAAGGGCCTCCATATGAAAGAGTGACTTTCCATCATAGACTAGCAAAGGTCTAGAAAAGTGTGATATATTAAAAAAAAGAAAAAGATTCACATGAAACCAGAACATGTGTTATTCTTTTTGCTATACCACTGAGTTTTCACCAGCTGTGCATAAAGAGGAACTAGAAATTATCAGAATCCCATTGTTTCGCTGATTCAGTTCAGTTCAGTTCAGTCGCTCAGTCGTGTCCAATTCTTTGTGACCCCATGAATCGCAGCACACCAGGCCTCCCTGTCCATCACCAACACCCAGAGTTCACCCAAACTCATATGCATTGAGTGAGTGATACCATCAAGCCATCTCACCCTCTGTCATCCCCTTCTCCTCCTGCCCCCAATCCCTCCCAGCATCAGGGTCTTTTCCAATGAGTCAGCTCTTCTCATGAGATGGCCAAAGTATAGTCTACCATTTTCAAAATATGTCTGAAAAACTGGTAAGTGGCTAGGGAGAAAGCCACCATGGTAAATAAGTTTAGGAAATCCTGAGTTCAATAAGATTAAATAAACTGAAAAAATAAGTATAAGACTTCTCAAGACTTTCATGCTAATGTGTCCTGTGATTCTCTGTAAACCTGTGTAAGAATGACAAAGCATTTCTTATGCTTTTAATAAGTATTTGGGATTTTAGGTAGCACCCCCAGGCAGAGGAAGTAGCTGTAATATAAGTAGCTTCATATTATAAAGAGTAGCTTCTAGACACATCTTCACAGGACTTAAGGGTGACAACCTGATGATAAAGATGATGTAAATAATAAGTGACTACCGATGAAACTCTTAAAACAGTGCCTTGCACATAGTAAATTCTTAGAAGTGATAGTTATTATATTGTTTGGGGCCTTGATGGACTGTGGCAGATAGAAGACATATAGAGACATTCTTGGCCAAGCAGAAGCAAGGATGCTGTATAAATCTCAGTGTCAGAAAGCAAAAAAAAATGTGGAGTGCTCTCATAGGGCCAAGAGGATTGGCTCATGCCTTAACCCCTCCCACACGTGAGACTAAGTGGTGGTCCTGGATCACTTAAAGAGCCAAATGTGGAATGGTGGTTGGTGGTAGTATGGGGTAGACGGAGCTGGCTGATGTGCAAACAAGCTAGAGGCTGTAGCTAGAGGTGAACCAGAGCCTTATGGAAGTAGAAACCTTAAATCCAATTGAATTCATCTCTTGGCAGCAGTCAACAAGCTTTTCTATCTGATTTTGATGTTGGGGCAAAGTAAGCATTCCAGAATTTATTTATTTATTCAGTGTTGAAATAGGAAAAAATATTGGATACAATCTCCATCAGTTTCTACTCTGACATTTAAGTTACTACTGTCCTTGAGAAGAGGTCTACTCAGGACCCATCATGGCTAAAAACATCACCAAGTTATTACCTGTGTGCACTGGGTGGTTCTTTTGCTGTTCTTGCCTAGCTTACTCACAAGGCTCCCCTCAGCTGGAGAATCGCGTTAAGTGGCTGGGATGGTGCGATAGCAGGGTCTCTCTCTCCATGTCCTTTTATCTTTGGAGTCTTCAGAGCATGGGGGTCTCCGGTTCTGCAAGGGCAGAAGCTTCAGGGTCTTTTCAGCCCCTTGGAAGTCACACAGCTTTCCTTCCACCACATTCCATTAATCAAAGTTAATCACAAGGCCAGTCCGGATTCCAAGGAAAGAGAAACAGATTCTATCTCCTGACTAGAAGCATAGCAAAGTCACATTGTAAGGAGGCTCATATCTAAGGAAGAGACTTGTGGTCATTTTTGCAAATAATCTATCACAGCCTCTTAGTCATTACTGAGCAATAAGAAGGAGACAACAAGAGAGGGATGGATAGACAGAAGGCTTTTTCTAGGGAATTATTTTGCCTCTATTCATACTTGAAAGTTGAAACTTTAGACCTTTGGTTTCCATCTGATTGATAATGTTGACTGTAATGTTTATATTGATGTGTAAAAGGTAAAACTACAGTTTTTATGGTAAATGGTAAAACTATGGTAAACACAGATGCACCATATAGCTGTATTAGGAAAGTAGATGAATTTCTTCAAAGATCATGCTGGTTTTTTATTCATAAATTGACGTTCAACTTTGTAATTTATAAGCTTGAAAAGAATAGTCTACATTTATTTTGCCCTCTTTCCAAGATATAATCTTTCTAATCATCAAAGAATCCAGCATATTTTAATTCTAAAATTGTTTTAATTATGTTATCCAATTATGTCAACATTGTTGACATTATGAGATTTTGAATTGTGAATTCAATAAAGTAAAATAGAGTTGATGTTTATATTTTAAATCCTTTTATTCTTTGTGTTCCAAATACCCAAACAGGCTGGAAAGACTGACAAGTTTCTTGTGCCTGTGTTTATATTTCTTTAAAAGTCAGGATACCAAATAGAAAAATTTATTGATAAATAATGCTTTATTAGTGTAGATAAATAAGGCTTTATTAGTGTAGATAAATAAGGCATTTAGTGTGGTTGGAGCTTCCTTGATAGCTCAGCTGGTAAAGAATCCACCTGCAATGTGAGAGACCTGGGTTTGATCACTGGGTTGGGAAGATCCCCTGGAAAAGGAAATGGCAACCCACTCCAGTATTCTGGCCTGGAGATTCCACGGACAGAGGAGCCTGGTGGGCTACAGTCCATGGGGTCACAAACAGTCAGATACCATTGAGAGACCTTCATGTTCACTTTGCACGTTTCTGTGGAAGGAGGGAGATACTGAGAAAATTTCAAGCACAGTTTGACATTGCATTTGGGGCTAGAAAGGTCATTCTAACAAGTTTGTAAAGAAAAGTCAGAATGAGAATGAATCACAAAGATCCATCATGAAAGACTTAGTACATCATTATAAAGACTTCCNTTCTGTGGAAGGAGGGAGATACTGAGAAAATTTCAAGCACAGTTTGACATTGCATTTTGGGCTAGAAAGGTCATTCTAACAAGTTTGTAAAGAAAAGTCAGAATGAGAATGAATCACAAAGATCCATCATGAAAGACTTAGTACATCATTATAAAGACTTCCAGACACCACAGAGTGCTATTGAGAGGTGTGAAGAAGGTAAGTTATCTTACTAGATTCGCACTTTAAGAAGTAAATTTTCCTTTTCTGGAAACAATGTGAAGGCTGTGTTGAGACGACAAGACTGGCTTGAGGAATGAGCAGGAGGTCTGGAGAGGGGGCAGTGAGGGGAGAGGACAGATACTTGAGCTCATGATGAAATCAAAGCCACCAAGCTTGGTTTTGGTGGGATGTGGTGTATTCAGTTCAGTTCAGTTCAGTTGCTCAGTCGTGTCCAACTCTTTGTGACCCCATGGACTGCAGCACACCAGGCCTCCCTGTCCATCACCATGACATGGCTGAGCAACTAAGCAATGACAGCAGCTGATGTAAAGAGAGCCTCAAAAGTATAATATTCAGGTTCCACAAACCTAGATCTGTCCCTCCTAAGAGGCAAATGATGCTGTGAGTCTGATCCCATAAGGAAAGAAAGGTATAAGAGAGCAGCATCTATGGAGGAAATGAGAGATTAGTGATGATGTTACTATGTTGATGGTTGCTTGAAATTAATGAGCTATCATCTGTGCTTTAACTATCTGTTTGATGTAAAGATGTTTGCTTGGGTTTTTAACATATATCTCTATATTTGGCTGCTCTGCATCTTAGTTGTGGCCTGTGAGGTCTAAGTCCCCGACAAGGGCATTGAACCTTGGTCCTCTGCATTGGGAGTTCAGAGTCTTAGCCACTGGCCCACCAAGGAAGTCCCAGGGTGTTTCTTTTATCTGATGTACATAAGGCTTAAGGCTGTGCTGCTGATCCCTACATATCATTTCACAAAGTATTTCTGGAATGTTATAAAACAAGCACTGAATTGATGAGTAATCGGGCAAGAGAAACTTTAAAATTCCCTTGAGCTAAAAATTTATGTTTGGCATAACATGGTTATGTTCTGTGGCCCAGTTATTCCAAATCATTTGTAGTTCCTGGGAAATATTAGTTTGTCTGTTCTTTTCCCAGTACACGTCACAAAAAAACCTATTCATCTTTTGTACCAAGTTTCTTGTGACCTGCAGAGAACTGGCACTTTCTCTTTCATGCCTTTGTACTATCTTATTACTTATAACACTTTACTGCCCTTAAATTTCATGTCTCCAATTACGTAGAACAGGGACCATCAACTGTAGCTCAGCAGCAAAATTCAGCTCACCATCTGTTTCTGTAAATATAGTTTTATTGGAGGACAGTCACATCAATACATTTATGTATTTCTAGGGGTATTTTTGTGCTATATATAGGACAGACTTGAGTAGTCGTGACAGTGTCCTTATGGCCAACAAAGTTTAAAATATTTACTACCTGGTCTTTTACAGAAAAAATTTTCCAACTCATCACATGAAGAATTCTTTGAGAGAAATTAACATGATATATTCTTTTCTGTATCCTTAATACTTAGAAAGTTCCTGAAATAAAGGAGGTACTCAATAAATATTGAGACAATTTTATCTCCATCATCCTTCTCATCACATTGGATAGTGACATATCAACACACAATTTTCCAATATGTTTAAAAATAATCAGGGGTGTTTCCGGAAAAGACAATGGAAGCCCCCTGAATTGGAAGTTTTTGAAGATTTTGGAGACTCAAAATTGAATAATTGAGTTAAGCATGATGGTCTCCAGAAAGCAAGAAGAATGTAAACAAAACAAGGAAGAGGTCAAAACATGTGGAATGAGTAGAGCGTCTTCAACCTTTCTCATTTTCTGCCTGTCTCTCTATCTCTGTCTTTCTCCTTTCCGTTGGACATTCATAGGAATATACACAAACATATGCTACAAGTTGACTTCAACCTGTTTATCATCAAGAGAATAAAAGAAGAGAAGGAGAATTTAAAAAGAGGGTCTATGACCATTAATAAAAGACTTTCTAAATGACAATCTAGTGGATTTCTTGATCACATTTATGGCTATTTTTTCCCCCAGAAACCCAGAAATGTCATCTACACTAATCTGAAAGTCACTCAGTTGTGTCCAACTCATTGTGACCATGTTAAGAGGGTCTATGACCATTAATAAAAGACTTTCTAAATGACAATCTAGTGGATTTCTTGATCACATTTATGGCTATTTTTTCCCCCAGAAACCCAGAAATGTCATCTACACTAATCTGAAAGTCACTCAGTTGTGTCCAACTCATTGTGACCATGTACAGTCCATGGAATTCTCCAGGCCAGAATACTGGAGTGGGTAGCCGTTCCCTTCTCCAGGGGAATCTTCCCAACCCAGGGATCAAACCTGGGTCTCCAGCATTGCAGGCAGATTCTTTACCACTTAGCCACTAGGGAACCCCCTTTTATAGAAGATAAGCTTCTTTTCTATAGAAGTTTTATAGAAAACTATAAGTACAAATTTTCTAAGTTAGCTTTTGAGACCTAGCAAGGGATCTGTATGAGGAAGTGGTCCTGAGACCTGTTTCATCTGCTTTGTGGCAAATCTGCTTCTAATTGCCATCAGATTTTCCAAGTTACATTAAATTCTACAGATCTGAACAGTGAACTCATGCTTTTTCCCCTCAAAATCTGCCTCTATTTGGCATATGGCAGAACCTGGATTTTTGGAATCTAGAAAAACTGAGTCATTCTCTACCTGGATCTCTCTAATACACCACATCCCACCAAAGCCAAGCTTGGTGGCTTTTATTTCATCGTGAGCTCAGGTATCTGTCCTCTCCCCTCACTGCCCCCACTCCACACCTCCTGCTCATTCCTCAAGCCAGTCTTGTTGTCTCAACACAGCCTTCACATTGTTTTCAGAAAAGGAAAATTTACTTCTTAGAGTGCAAATCTAGTAAGATAACTTACCTTCTTCAAACCTCTCAATAGCACTCTGTGGTGTCTGGAAGTCTTTATAATGATGTACTAAGTCTTTCCTGATGGATCTTTGTGACTCATTCTCATTGCGACTTTTCTTCACAAACTTGTTAGAATGATCTTTCTAGCCCCAAATGCAATGTCAAACTGTGCTTGACATTTTCTCAGTATCTCCCTCCTTCCACAGAAACGTGCAAAGTGAACATGAAGGTCTCTCAATGGTATCTGACTGTTTGTGACCCCATGGACTGTAGCCCACCAGGCTCCTCTGTCCGTGGAATTCTCCAGGCCAGAATACTGGAGTCGGTAGCCTTTCCCTTCTCTGGGGGATCTTCCCAACCCAGAGATCGAACTCAGGTGTCCCGCATTGCAGGCAGATTCTTTACTGACTGAGCCACCAGGGAAGCCCCTCCTATAGAAAAAAACATTTAAACTTCTTTGCACAGTATGCAAGAACCTCCATGAGCTGGTCCCTACTAATTCATCCAGATCATCGTTCTCCAAGCCTCCAAACATGTCCTATTCTCTCAGGCTACCTTGACCCGTACACACTATGAGTGCTGCCCAGCACACCTTCAACTTTTGTCTACCTGGCTAATTACTTCATTATAATTTCATCCTCCTTGAGCTATTTGGCTTATACCAGGTATGATTTTTCTTCTACATTTTGTCTAGTTCTCTAATAAAGAGATTACCTTTTATCTTATATTGGTTTATTTTAAAATCTGTCCATTCTCTATAATCTAGATTTAGAATCCTTTAGGAAAAATCATACTTTTAATTTTTAAATTCCTCTTTAATCTATCCACTCTCTATAATCTAGAGTTAGGTTCCTCTAGGAAAAATCATACTTTAAATTTTTTAATTCCTCTTTCCCTGTACATTATTTCATACACAGTAACAAACAATACGGCTTCCCTGGTGGCTCAGAGGTTAAAGCGTCTGCCTCTAATGCGGGAGACCTGGGTTCAATCCCTGGGTTGGGAAGATCCCCTGGAGAAGAAAATGGCAACCCACTCCAGGATTCCTGTCTGGAGAATCCCATGGACGGAGGAGCCTGATAGGCTACAGTCCATGGGGTTGCAAAGAGTCGGACACAAAACAATACACACTCCCTGAATGAATGAATGAATTTGAATGTGAAAAAAGGCAGACAGATGAACCACTGATAACAAAAAATTTTTGTTCAACAAAAAGATATTCTGGTTCCTGCATATTAAATCATTAATGAACTCTGTCATTTGAGTTTGAGGATATACAATCCTTCTAAGTCACAATCTTCCATAATTTGTTTTAGAAGAAGCTGGTATCACTTGAATGCTGAAGCCCTACTCAATCATGCCCCTTCATGATGTTAGTATTTAATACAAAAGTCTTTGTAATCAGTGCAGCTGGAAAATATTTCGCCATTCCTCAGCATGACTATTTTCTTTTTTTCTAAGGCTGAGAAAGGAGCTAAGGGGAGTGGACTCTGTAATCACCTGATGCGATGAACTGGGTCTTGGCCAGCCTTCCCTCTTGGTGACTTCTCTCACATTTAACGGACTCTGATCTGTTTCCACCCTGGGGTAGCCTTACTCTGATCAGCCCTATATCCTCATTTCCAACAATGCATTTCTTCCATGTTAGATGTGCTCCTGCCTCCTTCCTACTAGTGTCTTCATCTTTCATCTCATTTTAAAACAAAAGCCCTGCCTGACACACAGACCTCCCTGTGCACTATGATCGGTGTTTCCTTAGCATTTGTGTGAGTGGTGCAACCTGAAGCTCTGGCTCCCTACCTTAAATCCAGAATAACAGGGGCAGTGTGAGCGCAGGACACCAAAGGAGGTTGAGGCGGAGATTCTGAAAGCGGGATCCTCACTCCAGGCATTGGAATCACATGGGGTGACTGTTGACCTTTCAGAGGCTTGGACTCTACTAAGTCAGAGTCTCAATAGACCAACCAGCCCATGAAATTCTTCAGTTCAGTTCAGTTGCTCAGTCGTGTCTGACTCTTTGCGACCCCATGAATGGCAGCACGCCAGGCCTCCCTGTCCATCACCAACTCCCGGAGTTCACTCAGACTCATGTTCATCGAGTCCGTGATGCCATCCAACCATCTCATCCTCGGTCGTCCCCTTCTCCTCCTGCCACCAATCCCTCCCAGCATCAGAGTCTTTTCCAATGAGTCAACTCTTCGCATGAGGTGGCCAAAGTACTGAATGCCAGAGTCCAGCCCTGGTGGATCCAAGGTAATTCAAAGTGGAGACGGAGTTGGTGTCCTAGGAAAAAGCTATTTAATTAGAAGTATAAAGAGAGATTAGAAAAGAATAGTGTAGTAGGAAAATTAGTGGAGAAAAAGAGGTTGAATAACTTGGTTTATGTGGGGTACCAATAAAATCTCAAGACGAGAGATTTGCACCACCACCGGCACCCACTTGAATAGTGGAGGGTGCCCCACCTTGGGCTCCCTCTAGCGTGGATCTTAGAAGCCAGGGCAAAATTAGCAGGCTTGGTGAGCACCCATGCTCCAGATGGGAATTCAACCAGAAAAACGGAGAACAAGAAAGACACGGGGGAATCAGTCTTTCCAGAAACTGATCTGTTTTCTTTATTTTCAGGTTTGCTTATATACTTTTTGTTATACATAGGGATGAATACAGAGTCACGTGGGGTCAGCAGACCTGACCTTTATCAAAATCATATAAATGTATACAAAAAGATCTTAGGGGTTTTACATCATCTTCTGGCCAGGGCGCCTGCTAATATTTTATGATCTTTTCTTTCTGATAATGGTTAGTCAACCAGAAACTTATTTTCCAGGGGTGATTTTTCTTAAACCAGGCACCACCCTCCGAAGGTACCAGATAAAGTTGCATTCCTATGGGGTGAGGGTGTAGTGGGGTTACAATTAAGAAAGGAATTTACTTAGCCTAAGGTTTAACATGATTAATCTTAAAGGTTAATACTTATTTCTCCTATATGCTAGTTATATATTCATTAACATGTATAAGGGCAGGGGATTTAGCAGCAAACATTGGCCCAATAAATGAAAAACCCTTCGCCAACATGATTGCTATCTTTAGAAAAACCCAATGCTAACTAAGACTTTCAAAATACTCCAAACTCTCTGTGCTGTTTATGGTTGAGAGGTTGTAAACAATCATGTACATAGTAGCAAGAGTGCGGATAATCCTGTCACACAAGCTAGTCTGCCAGCAGAGAGGCTTGACCTGAGACACCCTTGTCATGCCCAGGAATTTTTATTAACTGGAGCTGTAGGTTAACTCCTTCTCTGAGCCAGTTGGGGACAGCCCCCCATAAAGTCAGAGGTGTAGGTGAGAGCATAAAGCAGTAAAGTAGGCAGACTCTGGTTTTGGGGGTAGATGCTTGGGAACAGGGGGTTTCCTGAGGCTCGATCCTGCCTTTGAGTATGCCGAAGCCTCCTTTCTCATGACCTTTGCCACGGGCGGAGTTACTCACTCTGGCTCCTGGAGTTTCAGCTTTAGCATCATTCCTTCCAAAGAAATCCCAGGACTGATCTCCTTTAGAATGGACTGGCTGGATCTCCTTGCAGTCCAAGGGACTCTCAAGAGTCTTCTCCAACACCACAGTTCAAAAGCATCAATTCTTCGGCGCTCTGCCTTTTTCACAGTCCAACTCTCACATCCATACATGACCATAAGAAAAACCATAGCCTTGACTAGACAGACCTTAGTAGGCAAAGTAATGTCTCTGCTTTTGAATATGCTGTCTAGGTTGGTCATAACTTTTCTTCCAATGAGTAAGCCTCTTTTAATTTCATGGCTGCAATCACCATCTACAGTGATTTTGGAGCTCAAAAAATGAAATTCTTAAGCAGACAGAAATTTGAGGATATGTGCATCATGATATATTTTTAAAATATAATATTAATTTAACATGCTTTCTTGTTAAGCAGAATTTGGAAAACAATGAGCATCATGAAGGTGCTTTAAAAACCTGTAGGTTAGTGAATTTTATTAATCAGAAGTTTCTTATAAGAATAATGAAAAACTTAGTCTCATCTGAGCTCAACATTATAGGAACCCAGAAAATAGACATTAAATTAATTGTATTTTGAGTCAGTAACTCTGAAAAGTGAAAAAGCTCAGGTGGGACACTTGCTATTTAGACAGTAAACTGTGTTCTGGTCCTAAAGGCAAATCCTATAATCAATTAGTGTTGTCTAAGGACAGAGAAATTCCATCATGTTTAAGGAGCAAAGAAATTCCATCAATTTCTTGCTCTGAGATTAATTGCCTGGGTGGCCTGGTCCATTTTATAGCATTTCCTTGCCTCAAGGTTTTCATCTTTCAAATGGGAAGCCTATCTATGGAAATTCCCATTTCATACATGCTAAAAATATTAAATATGGCATGATATGGAAAAACAGTTTGGAAAAACACAGCTTTTCTTCAAATTCATTTTACAATAAAATCAACACCAAAGTATTTTTAAAATTTTTATTGAGTAGTTTGGAGTTAAATGTTGCTCATTTAAAATCTTTTTTCTCTATTTAGGCCTCTTAATAACTATCTGCTTAATGAGTGAATATGTGATGTTAGACCCATTTCCTGAAAAATATGCAACTGTTTTCATGGCACCCAAGCCTTCTTAAACCAATAATTTGAGAATTATTTTATATTATTATTCAATTACTATATAGCTTTAGAATAATTTATTATGACAGTGGTAACATTTGAAAAAATACCATTCACCTCTGTAAGGATTCAGTATTAAATTTATGGTCCTGTACTAATAATTGTATACAGATAAGGCTATGGTTTTTCCAGTGGTCATGTATGGATGTGAGAGTTGTATTAATTTTGTATTTTCCAGTTAAAAATTCCCATTTTTAATCTTGCATTTTATTTTCTTTGAATATTTCTAGTTGTCCTTTCAGCTCCTTCTGCTCCGCATGCTTTCCTAGACAAGGCTGAGATGCTCTGACGTCAGCCTGCTGTTTGATGAGGACTGCATTTGACCTGCCTGGAGTCTGGACGTTTCCGAGCCCCTTCACATTCCCAGGGCGTCTGAACGGGAAAGGGAAGGGAGGGGAAGGAGTTGCCAGAAGGGGAGAGAAACACGATGGGGCTTCCACAGCTCCCGTTCTTCTTGCTGACTGAATAACGCTGCTCTCTGCCCCATCTGCCCTGATGGGGAGGGGGGATGCTGCCAAGGATGTCTCTTCTTGCCTCTCCTTGGGAACCATTGGAAGCAGTGCACTCCAGGGCCTTAGAACCCACCTTTAATCTCGTCACCGAGGGTGACTTTATCAACAAGGAGGTGGCATGGGCAATGGAGTAGCTGTCCTGCTTCAGACTGAGAGAAGATAGAAGGAATCCAGCCTGACTCAGTGTCCTGCTATTAAGCAGATCCTCTGCTAAGACACTCACATACTTCTGCTACAGCCTTGTGAAGTGGCTATGGTTACCGTCTTCATCAGTCAAAAGATAATTACGCTAAAAATTTAATTAGCTTGCTTAAGTCAAACGGCTACTAAACTAAATGTGAGAACTGGAACCAAACTCTGTGTTAAATGAGTTTAAATCCACATAGATACACACATTCCCTAATATGACCCAAGCAAGCCAACTTCTAGAATTGTGCTTATATTGCATATTAATAGGTACTGACCAGGGTCCATGGGGCTTATCCTTTGAATAAAGGTCACACTCAAAATGAAACAAACGAAGCCCAGAGCTTTCAAGCTTAGTGGTCTTTGGGTGATTGAATGTTTGTTATTTCAGAGTATTCATGATAATAAGTCCAGATAATGTTTTTGATTGATACTTAGTTGGAGTATTATCAAGCTTGTTTTTGATTGCAGCAGCAGCAGTGAATATCTCAGAGTATGTTTACTTATCTCCCCTAAAAAAATTATATACCATCATTGTATTGCTAGTGATGAATTCAGTTTTACAACTTGTTCCAATGTAGATATTTCTGTTTCCTGTCTTCTGATTCATGTGCTTGTCAGGTCTATATAGTTAGCAATGTGTACTTAGTGATTATTATAAGGTAAGAAAGGCATTGATGGAAAGAAAGAGAATATTTAACCCTATATGTATATTTTTTAGTCTTACACAAAGAAAACTATGCAATATGTAGTGTTATACAATTTAGAATATGATTAGGGCTGACCCTTGGGAAAATTATAAATGGATGAAATTTGTTTTCAACATCTTTAGCTCCTAGTTTCTGAATTCTTTGTAGCATTTTGTAACATGTACTATTATTCTTAATGCTACAAATTTAAACAGCCAAATAAATGAGTCTCTAATTGTTGAAATGCATCAAGTAGAAGGAGGTATGCAGGGGCTTGTTGATTTGTTCTGAAATCCTAGCATAAAGGTAGTGTTGTGTACTATTTGTAACAAAGGGTCACTCTTCAACTTTACAGAGCCCTAGAGGTAAGGTTGGAGAAGGCAATGGCACCCCACTCCAGTACTCTCGCCTGGCAAATCCCATGGACGGAGGAACCTGGTGGACTGCAGTCCATGGGGTCGATAACAGTCGGACACGACTGAGCAACTTCTCTTTCACTTTTCACTTTCATGCGTTGGAGAAGGAAATGGCAACCCATTCCAGTATTCTTGCCTGGAGAATCCCAGGGACGGTGGAGCCTGGTGGGCTGCCGTCTATGGGGTCGCACAGAGTCGGACACGACTGAAGCGACTTAGCAACAGCAGCGGCAGAGGTAAGGTCTCACCATACAAAAGACTAGAGAGTATAAACTGAGTCCCTAGGTAGAAACAACAAAACAGTTCTTTGAAAAATGAAACCAAGCCAGCAGGATGGCAGGGGTCACTTCTAGCAGAGTTGGAGACAAAGACCATGTTGGATCTGGTTGTCAAAACACTCAGAGTTATCTGTTTACAGTTGCCATCAAAAATGAATGAAAAGAAACTCCTGCTTTGATACAATTTTTTTTTGCCTTCCAATCAAGATAAAAACAGAAATCTTAGTTCAAGGTCTTCTATTAATATTCCAGAATAAGCAGGCAGAATTGTGAAAGGTTTTATAAACCTTTAAATTGCCATTAGCTAATCAGAATCATTGTTCAGTGATCATTATCTTTTATTAAATGACCACTGAATCAGAATGTTCATACTGCTTTTCAATTAAAATGTAGAATAGACAGAACTGACTCAATAGCATACAGAGCAGCAGCAGTATGACCCAGGGAAGCTGCCATTACCCAGAGGTAATTGACCACTTAAGAACTTAAGTTAACTTCTCAATGTAGCCAGTTATTTCTGCTAATGTCGTTTCTAAAGGATTTTTTCCTACAGAAAGAGCACTCATAAACAATATACTCTGTAATAGGGTGTTTGGGATGAAAACTGATCATGATTTTGAAAATTCCATCAAAGCATGATGCTATTTTTATTTCCTTGTCTTTTGTTAGGAATTCATGCAACATCCTAGGGGAACTGAAGGAAGAAAGGTGATAGAAAAATAGAGGTAATATGGATAGCTCAGGTATGACTACTAAAAGATAGGTCTAGTAAAATTTGTTCTGAATTAAAATGTCCTTACACATGTGCTCAGACACACACAGATGTATTCAACTATCTGAAAGATGAAAGCGATCGATGGCACGATGGAAAATTTAGTCCTTAAATTCACTCAAACATGGCAGTAGATAAGGTTTGGATATTTCTTTCTCTTATAGAATGAACAAGATTGTCCTTTTAATTTTATTTTTGTTGTTGCGTCGTTCCATGGAAAGTAGAAAGAGCTTAATTACCCGAGAAAGGATGGAATAGCTACCAAAGAGTTAAGTTTTGCATAAGAAGAGAAACACAGTTAAATACTACATCACAAATTACCATTTTTATGTCACCACCCCACCATGACTTTAGCACTAAGCCTGCTACATCTTCACACTCTCATTAGGATATAATGCATATTCATGGTCCTGATTATATAGCCACTTTCTTGACTTGTTTTAATTGTGCATAAAGACACTCTGACAGGAGACCTGACCTTTTCAAGATCATTTTCTCTCCATTGCTTTTCACAAAGCTATTAACTTGTCTCCTTCCCAAAGATTGCAATAATTTATTTCCCATTAATAAAAAATTCCTGGTGCCATGTAAATTAAAATTTATTCAGCAAATAGAATTCTTTGGATTATTTTCTAATGGCTTTAAATACTTCCAGCTTAGGAAGAAAAATAATATTAACGGGTACAGGCTGAGTGGATAATTGCATACACTGAAGAAAAATGAGTATACAACCAATGCTGTACCTTACTTCACATCCATTACCCAGAAGAGTTGCTTTACTTTTTTCAAAAAATATATTAAATAATTTATTTCAGGGGGTATCATTATGGTCTTGAAATTATCCCAATTGAATGAAAAGCTCAGCAGCTTAAACGTATAAGCAACACACACGTTGGTATAAGAAAACCAGACCAAGTTAAAAAAAATCTGTGTAGGTGTAAATGAGGTTATTTGAGGGGGTCACTAAGCTAAAGTGGCAGCTGAATTGCAATGTGATGTGAACATGGAAAAATGAAATTCAAGGGCGTGAATCTCTTTCCTTACTGAGTGGCGCCTGTCTTCTTCTTTATACTCAAGAGCACCTCATGAGAAAACCAAATTTCCAGAGGACGTTGTTTTTTGAATCTCATTCTGAGAAAAGTTAAGTGTATCTTCTTCATCCTATGCACTTTTTCTCTTTTCTTTTGCATATTATGTTAATGTGATGAAACTTGTGTGCTAAAATGTTTATATGCAAAATGTTTTAGACCTAAAGTGCTGTGGGTAACACATTACATTTACTGTCAACTTATTTGCTCCATCTAAAAATAATATCAGTGCCTAAAGGATGTCAGTTCAACTTGGAGCCATAACTCTGGTTTTTGGCATACTAATTGCTTTGGACAAGTGGGGTTAGAAAGCCCAAGAGAACTTTGTGGGCTTGAAATTTTCCAATGGAAACAAAGCCCTCTGAGTGTTTTCTTCATGGTCTGGGAAATTAGAAAAGGAAGGAGTGGGTTGGCAATCTCGTTAACCTGCCAACTGGGGCAATTTTCCCTCTTAAATAGAAGGCTTCATTGTCTGATCCAATCTAATTTTAAAGACTTTTCTCCCTTTTCTCTCTCATAAGCCAAAAGAAAAAGCGGAAGAGCTATTATTTTGATGCTACAGGCTGTGCAGTGAGTTTTACACATATTATCTCACGGAAACTTCAAGATTATTCTTTGAGCCAGTTAGTGTAATTGTTCACACCTAGCTTTACAGATAAGGAAACTGAAAGCCCATATGAATGAAATTATGTGTTCAAGATTTTAGGCTAATAAATTAAGGAACCAGGGGTCAACCCAAGATTCTATGGCCCTTCCTAAATGCCTGCCAAAATCATTCAAATAAGCTAGACTTATCAGCCTCTGCACCAGTGGTTGTCCACTAAGAACAATATAGTCCTCCAGAGAACATTCCACAATATCTGAGGTCATTTTTGGTGGTCACAATTTGTATGTATGTGTTGGAGGGTATCACGGATATTCAACAGCATCCTATAATATAATGCACAGGGCAATCTCCACAGCTCAGAATTATTTGGTTCAAAATACAAGTATTATTGTCAAGAAATCCTGGATAATAAACATGAGTTAAAGAAAGAAATGAAATAGAGGTAAACAACTTTTGAAATGAAATTCTTCATAGATGGATCTTTAGTGTTATTGGAAAGTATGATAATGGCTCTGTAAAACAATGGAAATTAAAGTAGGAGAAAACCAAAAAGCAAACAAACAGAGCAAGAATATAAGGCAAAATAGTCCTTAAGAGAAAACAAATCCTAGGTGGAAATAGTAAAGGGGTAAAAGAGAATTGTTTAGATTCAAAATCAATGAGGATCCTAGAACAGAAAGCAGATGAAAAAAAAAACAAAACTCTAAAGTTGGTTCAGTAATAAAGATAAAGATGATATGAATGGCTGCGCATCAGAAAAGTACACCATCCTGAGAGTGAAGACATTCGATAAAGTCCTAGAGAAATTCAGGAACAGGAAATACTATTATTAATAGATGGAGCCATCTGAGAAGTGCATAGAGGAAGAAAGAGGCCAGGAAATATTCTTTTATGTAAGATGCACATTGCAAGTGCCCAGTGTTTGGGAAGCAAGGAGAAGAAAAAGAGCAGCTACCTTAACAATGAATGTAAACATGGAAAACCAACCAGAGAGGAGTTTAAACTCAACTCAGAGCCTTCTTGCTGCGGGAGTTCATCTTCCTCGTTCTGAAATCTTCATATACTGTATATCATAATCAATTAAAGGAATATATTTTACCTTGTTTAGTCATAAAAAAAAATGAAGTGTTATAGAATAACCTAATGCTTTGTGAAATTTAAGGCAGGGCTGGAATTTCCAATAGAACTAGGAATTTAAAATTAACAAGTTTCAATAAAATCATGTGTATGTATGTGTGTGTGTGTGTGCATGTGTGTGTGTGTGTGAAACATGACAGATTCAGTTGGTTGAAAATAAAGCTTCTCAACAATGTATAGCTCTCTGGGGTTCCTGGAACCAATTCTGAAGCTAACGGGTGTGTGTTTATATTTTGTGGGGGTCGGGGGAGCAGGGCTTTCTCACAACAACAAGTGATTCTCAGACAGCAGTAGGGTGTCTGGGAATTCTCAACTCAGTTTTGACCCCACCTGACAGAGCGTTAGATTCCTAGGTTAAGGACTCAGTTCTACAAGGCTGCACGTCCCCACCCCTCTCCCTGCCCCGACCAAGGCCATTTCACAGGCCAGCCAAGGGCCCAGTTGTTACCTGTGTTTCCGACAGACTGTAAAACTGGACGGTCCCAAGATTTCTTCCTCGGGTTTGGTTATACGGATATTCAACAGCATCCTATAATATAATGCACAGGGCAATCTCCACAGCTCAGAATTATTTGGTTCAAAATACAAGTATTATTGTCAAGAAATCCTGGATAATAAACATGAGTTAAAGAAAGAAATGAAATAGAGGTAAACAACTTTTGAAATGAAATTCTTCATAGATGGATCTTTAGTGTTATTGGAAAGTATGATAATGGCTCTGTAAAACAATGGAAATTAAAGTAGGAGAAAACCAAAAAGCAAACAAACAGAGCAAGAATATAAGGCAAAATAGTCCTTAAGAGAAAACAAATCCTAGGTGGAAATAGTAAAGGGGTAAAAGAGAATTGTTTAGATTCAAAATCAATGAGGATCCTAGAACAGAAAGCAGATGAAAAAAAAAACAAAACTCTAAAGTTGGTTCAGTAATAAAGATAAAGATGATATGAATGGCTGCGCATCAGAAAAGTACACCATCCTGAGAGTGAAGACATTCGATAAAGTCCTAGAGAAATTCAGGAACAGGAAATACTATTATTAATAGATGGAGCCATCTGAGAAGTGCATAGAGGAAGAAAGAGGCCAGGAAATATTCTTTTATGTAAGATGCACATTGCAAGTGCCCAGTGTTTGGGAAGCAAGGAGAAGAAAAAGAGCAGCTACCTTAACAATGAATGTAAACATGGAAAACCAACCAGAGAGGAGTTTAAACTCAACTCAGAGCCTTCTTGCTGCGGGAGTTCATCTTCCTCGTTCTGAAATCTTCATATACTGTATATCATAATCAATTAAAGGAATATATTTTACCTTGTTTAGTCATAAAAAAAAATGAAGTGTTATAGAATAACCTAATGCTTTGTGAAATTTAAGGCAGGGCTGGAATTTCCAATAGAACTAGGAATTTAAAATTAACAAGTTTCAATAAAATCATGTGTATGTATGTGTGTGTGTGTGTGCATGTGTGTGTGTGTGTGAAACATGACAGATTCAGTTGGTTGAAAATAAAGCTTCTCAACAATGTATAGCTCTCTGGGGTTCCTGGAACCAACTCTGAAGCTAACGGGTGTGTGTTTATATTTTGTGGGGGTCGGGGGAGCAGGGCTTTCTCACAACAACAAGTGATTCTCAGACAGCAGTAGGGTGTCTGGGAATTCTCAACTCAGTTTTGACCCCACCTGACAGAGCGTTAGATTCCTAGGTTAAGGACTCAGTTCTACAAGGCTGCACGTCCCCACCCCTCTCCCTGCCCCGACCAAGGCCATTTCACAGGCCAGCCAAGGGCCCAGTTGTTACCTGTGTTTCCGACAGACTGTAAAACTGGACGGTCCCAAGATTTCTTCCTCGGGTTTGGTTAATTTGCTGCTGCTGCTGCTGCTGCTGCTAAGTCGCTTCAGTCGTGTCCGACTCTGTGCGACCCCAGAGACGGCAGCCCACCAAGCTTCTCTGCCCCTGGGATTCTCCAGGCAAGAACACTGGAGTGGGTTGCCATTTCCTTATCCAGTTAATTTGCTAGGGTGGCTCACAGAGCTGCGAAAACATCTCACCTACTAGATCATCAGTTTATCATAAAAGGATATAACTCGGGAGCAGCCAGATGAACAAGAAGAACGGAGACAAGGTGCAGAGAGCGGGTGGGGAGCTTCCATGGGCTCTTCAGGTACCACCCCCTCAGCTGCTCTAGGCGGTCACCCACCCACAAGCTCTCTGAGCACCTTCTTCTGGGCATTTTTAAGAGAAGCTTCTTACATGGGAATGATTGACTGAACTATTGACCGTTAGGTCCTCTCCCCTCCCTGGAGGTCAGAAGTCACAGGGCTGGCTGTCCCAACCATCAGTTCCCATCCTACGATGCTTTCCAAAAGTCACGATTATCACAACAAAAGACTCTCATCACTTAGGAAATGTCGAGAGTTTTAGGAGCCCTATGCCAGAAATGGGGACAAAGACTATGCATTTCTTAAATCACTATATCACAACAATCTCAGCTAGACTTCCTTGCTTCTTGGCCATCTAGTTGAAACTATGGGAAGAGTGATGAAATACAGACAGTTTAGATCCGACAACCTGAGAAGAGGCCGTGAAGCCCACCTCTAGCTCTTACTGGCTTACGTTGTGTGAACATTTCCAAACTTTTCAAACATCATTTTCCTATTTGGTAAACTAGGAATGAAAGTGAAAGTGAAAGTCACTCAGTCCTGACCGACTCTGCGACACCATGGACTATACAGCCCACGGAATTCTCCAGGCCAGAATACTGGAGTGGGTAGACTTTCCCTTCTCCAGGGGATATTCCCAACCCAGGGTTCGAACCCAGGTCTCCTGCATCGCAAGTGGATTCTTTAACAGTTGAGCCACAAGGGAAGCCTGAGAATACTGGAGTGGGTAGCCTATCCCTTCTCCAAGGGATCTTCCTGATCCAGGAATCATACCGGTGTCTCCTGCATCACAGGTGGATTCTTTACCAACTGAGCTATCAGGGAAGCTCAAATTAGGAATAGTAACAACTATTTCCAGGGTGGTACTAAAAATATTTCACAATTAGTATAACATGGATCCTGATCAAGCAGAATGGGTACATTGGCTAATCAGAATATATTAAAGTTATAAACAACAAATAAGACCAGACCAGTCACTGATTATCAGTCCTACCTTGCTTACAAAGTTCTGGGGAGACATATAATTTTGTTCATTTATGGATCTATTTATTATATATTTATTACACGTATACTAGGCTCTACTTGTTCTATTGATACTGGGAATATAGAGATAGATAAACACAATTTTAATGAAAGAATCAAAGACTAATGAGACAAATAAACATAAATTAATAATATATATATGAGGGATTATTAATATTGAGCTTTATTCAATTATCACTTGATTTGGGGTTTCACTCACATCCAAGTCTCATGCCTTAAGTTTGATATTTAGTCGTGCATTTTTAGCTGTCTGTTGGACATTTTTGGCTAACTGCAGTTATTTCAAATAAAATAACATCCCAAACCTAATTTACAGCTTTCTAGCTAAATAAGTTTCTCTACCTTGTATTTCATAAGGATGCTGTTTCTGATGTCTTTATCGTCAGGCCTAAAATTGCGAAGTCGTCACTGGATCTTTTCTGTCGTTCAGGTCCTATATCTAGCCCTTAGCCGATCCTGTTGACATTTCTCTGTCCAGTTTCCCTTCATTCTTTTCCATGTGCTTAGCTGCTCAGTCGTGTCTGATTCTTTGCGACCCCGTGGACTGCAGCCCTCCAGGCTCCTCTGTCCATGGGGATTCTCCAGGCAAGAATAGTGGAGTGCAGTTGCCATGCCTTCCGCCAGGGGATCTTCCCAACCCAAGGATCAAACCCATGTCTCCCGCATTGCAGGTGGATTCTTTACTGTCTGAGCCGCTGCACTCCTTTCAAGGCCCATGCCAGTTCAAACCTCACTAATTCCTGCCTGGGCCCCTTCTGTGTCTGAGTCACTCAGTTGTGTCTGACTCTTTGTGAACCCATGGATTGGGGCTCACCAGGCTCCTCCGTCTATGGGATTTCCCAATCAAGAATATTGGAGTGGGTTGCCATTCCCTTCGTCAGGGGATCTTTCTAACCCGGGGGTTGAACACGGTCTCCCACGTTGCAGGCAGACTCTCTACCGTGTGAGCCACTAGAGAAGCTTCTAGGGAAGCCCCTTCTTTTAGGCTCTTTGATTTTGCTCCTACTGTATGTATTCTCGCTTCTTAACTTTTTCAGCACAATGTCTGTATTTTGTTTATTCTCCAAGCCCTGTTCTATCTCTATGTTCTGTTTTCTATATCCTATTCCTTTTGGAAATTAACTTGCTCCTGTATTTTCTTATGTGAGCCTCGTTATGTAAGAAATGTTATGTGTCTCATTCTCTTTCCCCTTCTGATCTACCCTGACTATTAGCAACATGAGCAAAAACTTGGCATAAAGTGGGACATTCAGTAAATATGTGGTGAACGAATGAACAAATGAGTGAAAGAATAAATGATTCACCACCTTCTTCCCAACCTCTCAGATACAATTGCCTGAACTCCTACACAACTTTAACTGTTTGTCTTTTGCCGAACTCTGCCTTCTCACAGTTTTAGCGTATCCTCTTACCAGTCACTACTACTCACAGTTCTTAGAACTCTTGAACAAATAGTTCTTCACATCACTAAAGATTATAATTTTGCTTGACCATGATTTTTCTTCTTTGATATTACTGCAACATTGTTGCTGAAACAAAATTCTCTGTCTTTTAAACATTTATAGCTTTGACATTAAAAAGAAACTTTAGCCTTAGTCCATTAGAACAACCTATCAAAAACTCATTTTCTTCTGCACCTAGATGAAAGCAAATTAAAGAATGTAGATTAAAACTCACAGCATGTAAACCCTGCTGTTTCTCATTTGCTGTGTTAATCAGGCCGCAGGAAGGAGTTTCTGACTCCATCACCCTGTGCTTTCATTTTCTGTTCCTCCTCTCAGTCCTTGCGTTCTGTGCCATCCATCTGAGACTCTGATACTTTCCCAGATAAGAAATGGGTCTTATTCAGACATAAACTATCCACAATATTTGTGTTAATTGTAGTACATTGACAGAGAACCATTGTAAAGTCACAGAGTAGCCTGTTTTGTTTTAAAATTTTTTTTCTGAATGATAAAATATATGTTTATTTTTAGCATACTTGAAGATTACGAACAGAGAAACACGCTAGACAGCATATGCTAAGTGCCAAATTAGTGGTCCTGACAACGAACAGTTCAGCAGTACTATGATGACTGATTTCCAAATGACTGGATCTGAATTGATACTATAACATTCAGAGGAAAGGAAATCTGGACCTGTATTACCCTAAAGGAGACACTTCTGCTTTTACAAATCTTAATTTACTTCCATTTTAATCACATTTCAAAAGAATTCCTTATTTAGCTCCCTTTCTTATTCCTCACTTTCCTATAGCTTTTGACTCGTTGCAAAATTTTATATTTGTGTTTAATGAAATGCTGTTTTTTACAGAGGTTAATACAAAAAATTGCTGCAACAACTTAGCAGATCTGTTTGGGGAATTTCTTTCAACAAAGAGAGGGCTGCTGTTGCTGCTAAGTCGCTTCAGTCGTGTCCGACTCTGTGCGACCCCAGAGACAGCAGCCCACCAGGCTCCCCCGTCCCTGGGATTCTCCAGGCAAGAACACTGGAGTGGCTTGCCATTTCCTTCTCCAATGCAGGAAAGTGAAAAGTGAAAGTGAAGTTGCTCAGTCGTGTCCGACTGTTAGCGACCCCATGGACTGCAGCCTACCAGGCTCCTCCGTCCATGGGATTTTCCAGGCAAGAGTACTGGAGTGGGGTGCCATTACCATCAGCCATTTTAGCTAAAAAGTGATTTAGCAATCATTATCTAGGAGGTAGCCACGGGATATTTATTTTTTCAAGAAAGGCTCTTAAAGGTGCCCTAATTTATGTGGCCATTTAAAAATATTGATTATTGCCTAGTGGCATGGAGATAAGGATGCTGAAATCAGGAGTGAGTTATGGATTAGATAGTTGAAATTTTGTGCTCTGGATGCATATCTGCCTAATTAAACAGAAGGCTCAGTGGTAAAGAATCTGCCTGCCAATGCAGGAAGCATGGGTTCAATCCCTGAATCGGGATGAAACCTGGAGAAAGAAATGAGTCACTCCATAATTCTTGCCTGGAAAATCCCAGGAAGAGAGGAGCCTGGTGGGCTACAGTTAATTGCGGGTCACAAAGAATAGAACACGACTTAGCAACTAAACAAGTATATGTACTACATATACTACATGTACATGTACATATACATATACATATACATATACTACGTTTATGTATACTACGTATACATATGGGTCAGAGGTTAAAGCGTCTGCCTCCAATGCGGGAGACCTGGGTTCAATCCCTGGGTTGGGAAGATCCCCTGGAGAAGGAAGTGGTAACCCACTCCAGTATTCTTGCCTGGAGAATCCCATGGACAGAGGAGCCTGGCAGGCTACAGTCCACGGGGTCGCAAAGAGTTGGACACGACTGAGCGACTTCACTTCACTTCATACATATACTACGTATACTTTTAAGTGAGACCTTCAGCTTTGCATATCAAACAAGAATATAGAGCAAAAAAGTCTACTTATGAAGAGGAAAGGCAAAACTATTACAAGCCTGTAGCTATTGGAAAGCCTCAGACTCAGAAACACCCCATGTCATTTGCGGTACCCAGCTGAGTGTCTATTGTTTGAGCTCCACCTTTACTTCTGCTGGGAATTGTCTTAGCACTTCCTGATGTACCTGAATAATGAGGTTGCCGCACCTGTGAAATAATTATCACACAAGCCACCATCACCCATGGGATGTTCAGATCATCATATGTGCCAACTCATTGCTTACTGGTAGGCTCTCTCCTTCTTATACCTGTCCTGCTTCTTCTCTTTAGTGCAAACACATTATTTAACCAAACGAAAACTAACTTGGCAAACAGCATAAAATTCATCTGCTCTTTCTTCAAATCACCACTGAATATGAATTTCTCATCTCCAGTTTAATGTTTGAAGTATGGAATTAATACAAGACAGGCATATTTATGGTTACCAAAGCTGCTCTGCTAAAGAGAAAGGGAAATAAAAAGCTGATGGGAAGGTACATGTATCAAAATTTACTATTTGGAAAGAGAACTAATAAAAAAAATTATTTTTCTTATTGAGAAAGTGCCAATTTAGTTTAAGATAGTGTGATATAAAAACTTTCCTTTAGGTTTCACAAAAATTCCACATTCAGAATGCATGTGCCTGCTGGGATTCTTTTGGAAACCAAGACATGGAAAACTCCATTGTAAACATAATTTTCACATGCACACACATAGAAAACAGTTTTTTGATATTCACAATTATGGCTTTAGTGCTTTTACAATAATTGCAAAAAGACACACAGCAGAATCTGATAGTGGTGAATGTTAACCCATTCTGTGGTTTAGATTTCTGAGTATGAAAGTTAAAAATTGCATTTCTTACGCTATCTCACAAGCATGGTTCTGATTACAAGCCAGTTTCTACCCATTATATTCAGTAAGAGACTTGGTGGGTAGACTTGAAGGAAGGGTCACCTTCTGAAACTTCTAGGCCAGTGGTTCCCCAAGTTTGGTCCCTGAACCAGCAATAGAAACATGACTTGGGAACTTGTGAGAGGTGTAAATTCTTGTCCCCACCCGCAACCTACTGAGTAATTGTTGAGGTAGCTCCTGCAATTGATGTCTTCATTAAAGCTTTCCATTTGATTTTGATGTACACTGAAGTTTGAAATCACTGTTAGGCTATTGGTAGCTGATTAAGACCATAGTGGACAAAAGGCTGCCTTGCACAACAGTCCATTTTCTACTTTCCTGTATGTTGAGATGCAATCAAGCAGATGCATCTTCCTGATCTGACTTCCTAATTGAAAAGATAGTGTGTGTTCTCCCGTTTCTCTGAAACGAGAAGCAGTTATATCCCTCACATTGGTGTCGTGTTTAGTGTGGTTTCAAAGGCAACCTCCAAGCCAGGAGTTGACCTAGTGGATCACCTGTATTGTTCTGGAAGTCTGAGGCGGACCACCCTAAAATTCACTTCTTCTGTCTATCCTAACCTCTCATGAGCATCTATTTCTATTACATACTTTCTACTTAAAATACCTAGAGTGAGAGCTGTTTCCTGCACTGAACTGTGGTTCCACCATTTACTGAAGCAGTTCTGAAACATAGACCCCAAATACTTTGCACATATTTTTTATGGAGAGGTGGAACCTCCCTTTGGATTCAGAGTTTGTGACTGCTTGACCAATAGCATGCAGAAATGACACAATTCCAAGGTTTTAAGAAATTGGCAGCTTCCACTCCTTGTCTACTGGGACATAGACTCTTGTAATGCAGATGCTAACTTGTGAGGAAGTCACACAATAGCCAGCACTGAATTACCAACCATATAAATGAGAAATGTTAGATGAGGATCAACATCCCTAGGAAAACAGGCCCAGCTGATGGCACATGGAAGAAAGATGAACCCTCCCTGGTGAACTCTGCCCAAATGGAAGACTCAGGAGCTTGGGGGAAATAAAAAAAAAGATAATAAAGTTAGAAAAAGTTTTAAAAAGGCTTTTTAAATGTTACTATAAAGTTTATAGTAAATATCATTTTGCCAGTCTGATGTTCTTTGATTTGCCTTTATACTATCCCTAATTCCTCACTCCAGTATTCTTGCCTGGAGAATCTCATGGACAAGGAAACTGGGGGGCTACATCCATAGTTTTGCAAAGAATTGGACATGACTGAAGCGACTTAGCACACATACACACTCCTAATTCCAGGGCTTTATTAGGAACATTACTCTTAAATAAGATGAAACTGATTAAATGTGGACACTGATCCTTCTTAATTAGATAAAGACATCAGAAGACTCTGTTGCTGTTTTAAGTCACCAGGTTTTCTCATGGTATGCTATGCAGCAATAGCTATCTGGAACACATTCTAAACCAGAATATTTGTAGAATTAGTACCAGGATGTCTAATCTAGGCCAGAGAGTGTTTTCATATTTTGGGTTCCCCTCAAGCAGACCCAGATATGAGGTGGTTGGGGCATGATATTACAGACAAGATCGGAGGGGATTTTGAAGACAAGAGATCTGTCCATAGCTCTTATATCACATGACAGAGCTAGTTCTAATATTTTCTCTAAGTCCAGTTATGTGAAAGCAGAATGTTTTCTGCCTTAGAGGCACCTGTGTACTAGAGAGAATGTATGATTTTCTCTGTACATATTTTCAAGAAGGCGTAACTTTTCTCTTTTCCAGATGAAACAACAGAAGTTCAGAAATGTTAGCTAATACTCACAGCATCACATATTTAAAGAGTGAATGACATGACTGGGCACCGGGCCCTGGTCTCTCTGAATCCTATGCAATATTCAATCACACGGAACACAGTGAAGCACAAACTTGGCCATTCTTATTGAAACTGTAGATCTTAGTGAAATCATGCAAATTAGATAATTCAAGACTATAATAACTAAAGCAAATTATAGTTATATTATTTTAAGTCATTCACACAGTGTTTTATTTGGTCTTCACAAAAACTTTATAAGTAGGGCAGAATGTATTAGCGATTTGTCCAAATCAATGTTTGACCAGAGTTATCTATTTTGGTTGTGAACATGGAGAAAATTTCTTGGGCTATTTCTAATTTTCCACCATAATGGCATAACAGGTAGGTTATTTTAGTACTTTTTATTAACAATTCATTGTTTTATGTTTTGAAACTTCTAAATTCCATTATCTTTAATCACAGAAATACAGAACTAAATATAGTAATTATAACTTTGAACTCTTCATTTTTAACTAAAAATAAAGTCATGGAATCATAGAATATCAAGACTTGAAAAATATTTCTAAGAAAATCTTTTAAAATGTCCCCTTTTACAAATAGGACTTCCCTGGTGGCTCAGATGGTAAAGCATCTGTCTACAATGCGGGAGACCTGGGTTTGATCCCTGGGTCGGGAAGATTCCCTGAAGAAGGAAATGGAAACCCACTCCAGAACTCTTGCCTAGAAAATCCCATGGATGGAGGAGCCTGGTGCAGGCTACTCCGTCCATGGGGTTGCAAAGAGTCAGACACGACTGAGCGACTTCACTTTCACTTTTTTTACAAATAATGAGACAATTAAGGCTCTGAGAAGTGAAGTGACTTTTCTAAGGTTTGGTTAGTTTGTGCAGATTGAGATCCAGGACCATACTTTTTGGCTGTTCCCCTCAAGACAGTGCATACATATGATGTCTTCTGAACTGCTGTGTACAAGTGTGCCTGTCATAATGCGGGGTCTTTAATGTTTATCAAATAAATAAACAGTATCAGAACTAACTCTCTTTGTTTCTACGATAAGCTACTTGAAGGCAGGGATTATGGCTTATTGACTTTGTATTTCCTACAATGTCTAATTACAAATTTTAAGCTCAAACCAAATACCCAAACTGGTTGAATTTGATTCAGAAATGAGGATGTCAGCGTCAGATATGTGGGTGTTCAATGGTAAGCCATTTTCTCTCTTCTTCATTCAAGAAATTTGCATTTTAATGTATGCTCTCTCCACGAGCACTTTCAGTTATCACAAAACAGCAACAACTAATGTCTGTATGTCTCCTTTCAAAATTATTTCCCGTACATGCTTTTATTTGACTCTGTCACAACCACATGACGGTTTGTATGGGGAGGGAGCGTACTATAGAGAGGTTAATGAATTTGTTAAAAGGTGCACAAAGAACATGTGTAAATCAGGGGATCTGGATTTAGGCTTCATGTTCCAGAACTTATGCTCTTTTCAGACCCTGTCCTGAACCAAAGGACCACCTAGAAGATCACTCAGTGAGGACCATGGCTAAAGAAATACGAGGTCAGGTCTGAAAGATAGTTTTACCAAACAAAATCTGTAAACTTAGGCAACCTTTAATGTTTCCTATTTGTTCATGGAAAAAGCCCATGTAAGACAATCCCAGGAGGAATAAGAAAGGTGTGGGATAAACAGATACCTCCCTCCTTTTTATGTAGTAAATACTACCCTCTGTTTTCTAAACATTCTGATACAGGATGAGAAATTCTAAGTCCTTTTAAGTGCCTTGACATCTCAAACCATGTTATTAGTAAATACAGATATTCAATATCAATTTGAAATAGGAGAAAATACTTTATGTAGATATTAGATACCAGCCAGATATTTTTTGTAGCAAAATAAAAATGTGAGAATTCTACTTCACAGTTTGTGTGGCAGGAAAAATGCTGCTTTTCATTTCTTCCAGAGAATAAGCGGGTGCATGTCCGTGGGCCATCTACTATGCCATTGCCACTTTCTTTGTAGTATATAATAAAACCCAAGAAGGATCTCTGTTGTTCACAGTGTGAGTCTGGAAAAGAGAAGATGTATCTGTTGACCAGTCTGATACTCCAAGAGAGAAGGGCTGTCATTAGAATCTTGCATAGTATCAAGTGGGAAAGCAGCCTTATATTGCAATTACTTTCCTATTAGCTGCTGCCCATTGCCCCTGACAGGTATAAATTAGATCTCGCTAGGTTGCCTACAGATTAATGAGTTCCCAAATTGGCATTCAATTGTTTGGGAGTGAAAGGCAGAAAAGGGAGGGAGATGCAAAATCTTTATACACCTGTGATTAGAGGATATTTACTTTCATTTCGTATTTTTCTTCCTTCCGCAGTATCGCTTGGGTGATAACTGACACTTCTATCTGAGGATTCCTTTCCGAGTTGCAGAAACTTGCAGCTGAGGCGAGGCCAGAATTAATAATTTGCGTGAGCAAACACACAGCTGCTGTTTGTGGAGAGAGATTCTATTAACGAACAGTGAATTCTCATAATTAGCTGAGCGGTTTCTGCAGCTGCCCGCCTGACCCCCAGACTACACAAATTGTGGGTGGTGTTCGGCCTCGAAATCAATCTTACCTAATTACTCTGAGCATGTTCCTCCAGTCCTAATGACTGCAAAAAATTAGACATTTCTTACTCATTCAAATGCTTCTTATTAGATTTTCCTTTGTACCTAAATTTATATTTTTCTATTAGCATTTCTAAGAGTGTACAGGTGTAGGTACAAATCAGGCACAGAGACGTATAATTCATGTTCCTGCAGGCATGCACCCGCCAATGTCTGCTCTGCAAACAGAAGCAAGATTGGCGCCCCCTGAAAGCTTCATCTCTCCAATTACAGAGAACATTCTTCAGACTGGTAGTTATTCAGAACCCTGTTTCTCTTATATCCCCTGGGTTCCTTTCACTCATCTTCCACTCCTCTCTTCCCCCATCCAACTCATCCGAACTCTAGTCAATGAAAAAGAAAGAGATTATTCAGGCTACGGGTAAGTCCCCGCCTCACGGAAGCTAGATTTCTACTTGTCATTCTGTCACCCTGAAATCAAACCAACTTACTTGACATTGATATACTTGACAAGGGTGTGTGGTTGAGTGTCCTTACTCTCAGTGTTGCCCACCCACATTACAGCAACTTCTAAGACAAGCTCGGTATTAGTTTGTTCATATAGCTAGCTATATTTTCTTTTCAGAGGCCAAGTTAGGACACAGCCTCCCTGCTGGCTGGAATGGATTTTGCTGGTCTTCTGCCCACATTCCCTTAGCACAGGGAGTTATGTCTGCTGCTACACTGAGAACATGTGCCCACAGCCCAGATATATTGTAGATACATCACTTTTCACTGAGCCTTAAGAAATGTAAATGTGCTTATGCTGAACCAAGGTTATTGCACTAGGCAGTGTGGGGTACTGTACTCAGAAAACATGGTTGACTCTTTTTCCTCCATGAACAATATCCAGGTCTGAGATGAATGAAACTACTATGAGCGTCACTAGGAAGCCTTTCACTAAGCAGACATGAAGCAGAGATGCTGATCATGAAGAGAGTAACAGGTGTTTTCTTGGCAGTGAAGTTACACGTTCAAATACTTAGAGGTAGGACATGCTTTTGTGTTGCAGGAACTAAACACAGGCCAGTGTGGCAAAGGATCCAACACTGGATGCTGCTGCTGCTAAGTTGCTTTAGTCATGTCCGACTCTGTGTGACCCCATAGACGGGGGCCCACTGTCTCTGGGATTCTCCAAGCAAGAACACTGGAGTGGGTTGCCACTTCCTTCTCCAATGCATGAAAGTGAAAAGTGAAAGTGAAGTCACTCAGTCGTGTCCGACTGTTCGTGACCCCATGGACTGCAGCCTACCAGGCTCCTCTGTCCATGGGATTTTCCAGGCAAGAGTACTGGAGTGGGGTGCCATTGCCTTCTCTGCCAACACTGGATAAATCAGAATAAAAAACTAAATGGTTCCGAGACTAAGCATCAGTTCAGTTCAGTTCAGTTCAGTCGCTCAGTCATGTCTGACTCTTTGCGACCCCATGAATCACAGCACGCCAGGCCTCCCTGTCCATCACTAACTCCCGGAGGTCACTCAGACTTGCGTCCATCATGTCAGTGATGCCATCCAGCCATCTCATCCTCAGTTGTCCCCTTCTCCTCCTGACCCCAATCCCTCCCAGCATCAGAGTCTTTTCCAATAAGTCAACTCTAAGCATGAGGTGGCCAAAGTACTGGAGTTTCAGCTTTAGCATCATTCCTTCCAAAGAAATCCCAGGGCTGATCTCCTTCTAAAAAAAAAAAAAGTTTGCATGATAAGATTTCATTGAAATAAAGATCACATCAGAGCTCAAACAAAAGAAACAGAAGGAAATTTGCAAATCAAACCTAGTGAACTCTGGGGTGTGGAATATAGAACATTCCCTACCCTCAATCCCAAATCACAGGCTAGCACTCACGTTAGAACCTGAATCTTTGGAGCAAGCTTGACCTAACTAGTTGTAAGTGGATGTGGGAAATGCTTCCTCGCATATCTCAGTTAAGGAAAAGGAGTATTATAGTCACATGGCAGGATGAGAAATGAAGAGACACTGGCTTCCAGTTTCCCAATTTGGAAACAATCAGAGGCTAATACATGGTCTGCAAGGGAGAGACCATGGTACACTACTGTTAAGAACCTGGTACATCTCCCTCTGAGCCTTGGTGGTTTGGAGCACCAGGTGAGGTTATTTCCTGTGGTCTTATAAACAGAAAAAAGTATATTTTAAGGCAGACCAAAGCCATTCACATGAAGTAATTAATTTAGGATTAAATATATAAGCAGCATTATGTAATGTTTTAAAGTATATGGACATTCCAAAATTGTCAATTTATATTTGGTCATAAGCCAAGACCAACTCTTTAAAGAAGAATTTAATTAACTTTTCAGCACATAGTAGTCAGATAAGGGAAAACAGTGCTGAGACTTCCTCTGTCAGGGGTAATCTAGGATCCAAGTTGCATCATTCTCTTGAACCTGTCTACCAAGGGGGCTGGATACAAATGTAGGTGATAATCAGGACTATGATTGGATGCTAGGACATAATCTCACATAGGGTAAGTCATTTAAAAGGTTTTTTACTGTAGGCTGTTGTACCTGAAATTTATGGCCAGGACCTGAGTTTTCAAGGATGATTCTTAGTGTGATTCCTGCACTTGCATTGGAATCACTTGAAATGTACGCAGTTAAAAAGCAGATTTATAGACTCACCATTCACTACCTAAACCATAACCTGAGGGGAGCAAGGGAGAAGACTGGACCATAAATTTCCAGTGATTTTTACTCTTACTAAAGTTTGAGGATACTGCTTAGGGTAAGAAGATGCGATTCATTAAGATTTACACTAAAAGAATAAAAGGAATTCAATTTATGAATTGATATTATAGAAATGCTAGGTTCTATTTTAAAGGAAATCTTTTAGTATAAAAATTTACAATTCCAAATTTTAAACTCTCCTTACCTCACCTTGTTTGTGTGACTCCTACAGTAACCACTAGTCTGGATAAAAATAATTGAACTGACAATATTAAATGCTCTTGAAGTTGTGGAGCCACAGGAACTCTTGTTCATTGTTCATGGGAACACAAAATGAAACAATCACTTAGGAATTCTGGCGGTTCTTAACAAAAGCAATCATACTCTTACCATATCACCCAGCTATCACAGTCTTTGGGATTTACCCAAAGGAGTTGAAAACTTATCTCCACATAAAAACCTGAACATGGACATTTATAATAGTTTTATTCATAACTGTCATAACTTGAAAGTAGCCAAGATGTCTTTCAGCAGGTGAACGGATTAATAAACTGAGGTACATCCAGTAGACAATGGAATATCATTCAAATCTAAACAAAAAAAATGATATGAAGCCATGAAACAATATGGAGGAGTCTTAAGTTCATATTACTAAGTTACTGAAATTGATGCGGAAAGATTACATACTGCATGATTCCCACTCCATGATAGCATGGAAAAAGCTCAATTAGTGGGATAATAAAAGGGTGAGTGGGTACCAGGAGTTGGGAGGGAGAGAGATAAATAGATGAAGCACATAGGATTTTTAGGGCAATGAGACTACTCTGTATGAGACTACTGCTGTAGTGGGTATATATTATGATGCGTTGGTCCAAATCCACAGAATATACAACATGAAGCGTGAACCCTAATGTAAACTATGGACTTTGGATGGGAATGATGTGACAAGTAGGGTCATCAGCTGTAACATATATCACTCTAGTGTTGGATATGCCTGTTTGTGACAGAGGGTATATAGGAAATCTTTTTACTTTCTGCTGAATTTTGCTGTGAGCTTAAAACTGTTCTAAATATTTAAAATAAGTAATGCATTTTTTTAAAAAAATCACTGAAAAAAAATCAATGAGCAGCTCAGAAACAATTAATGAGTCATTTGTGCTTGAAATACCACATTCAGTTCAGTCACTCAGTCGTGTCTGACTCTTTGCAACCCCATGAATCACAGCACGCCAGGCCTCCCTATCCATTACCAACTCCCGGAGTTCACTCAGACTCATGTCCATTGAGTCAGTGGTGCCATCCAGCCATCTCATCCTCTGTCGTTCCCTTCTCCTCCTGCCCCCAATCCCTCCCAGCATCAGAGTCTTTTCCAATGAGTCAGCTCTTCACACGAGGTGGCCAAAGTACTGGAGTCTCTGCTTTATCCTCATTCCTTCCAAAGAAATCCCAGGGCTGATCAGAATGGACTGGCTGGATCTCCTTGCAGTCCAAGGGACTCTCAAGAGTCTTCTCCACCAAACTCATGTGCATCGAGTCGGTGATGCCATCCAGCCATCTCATCCTCTGTCATGCCCTTCTCCTCCTGCTCCCAATCCCTCCCAGCATCAGGGTCTTTTCCAATGAGTCAACTCTTTGCATGAAGTAGCCAAAGTATTGGAGTTTGAGCCTCAGCATCAGTCCTTCCAATGAACACCCAGGACTGATCTCCTTTAGGATGGGCTGGCAGTCCAAGGGACTCACAAGGGTGTTCTCCAGCACCACAGTTCAAAAGCATCAGCACTCAGCTTTCTTCACAGTCCAACTCTCACATCCATACATGACCACTGGTAAAACTATAGCCATGACTAGATAGACCTTTGTTGGCAAAGTAATATCTCTGCTTTTTAATATGCTAGGTTGGTCATAACTTTCCTTCAAGGAGTAAGCGTCTTTTAATTTCATGGCTGCAGTCACCATTTGCAGTGATTGTGGAGCCCAAAAAAATAAAGTCTGACACTGTTTCCACTGTTTCCCCATCTATTTCCCATGAAGTGATGGGACCAGATGCCATGATCTTCGTTTTCTGAATGTTGAGCTTTAAGCTAACTTTTTCGCTCTCCTCTTTCACTTTCATTGAGAGGCTTTTTAGTTCCTCTTCACTTTCTGCCATAAGGGTGGTGTCATCTGCATATCTGAGGTGAATGATATTTCTTCTGGCAATCTTGATTCCAGTTTGTGCTTCTTCCAGCCCAGCGTTTCTCATGATGTACTCTGCATATAAGTTAAATAAGCAGGGTGACAATATACAGCCTTGATGTACTCCTTTTCCTATTTGGAACCAGTCTGTTGTTCCATGTCCAGGTCTAACTGTTGCTTCCTGACCTGCATATAAGTTTCTCAGGAGGCAGGTCAGGTGGTCTGGTATTCCCATCTCTTTCAGAATTTTCCACAGTTTATTGTGATCCACACAGTCAAAGGCTTTGGCATGGTCAATAAAGCAGAAATAGATGTTCTTCTGGAACTCTCGTGCTTTTTCGATGATCCAGCGGATGTTGGCTATTTGATCTCTGGTTCCTCTGCTTTTTCTAAAACCAACTTGAACATCAGGAAGTTCATGGTTCACATATTGCTGAAGCCTGTCTTAGAGAATTTTGAGCATTACTTTACTAGCACGTGAGATGAGTGCAATTGTGTGGTAGTTTGAGTATTCTTTGGCATTGCCTTTCTTTGGGATTGGAATGAAAACTGACCTTTTCCAGTCCTATGGCCATGGCTGAGTTTTCCAAATTTGCTGGCATATTGAGTGCAGCACTTTCACAGCATCATCTTTCAGGATTTAAAATAGCTCAATTGGAATTCCATCACCTCCACTAGCTTTGTTCGTAGTGATGCCTTCTAAGGGCCACTTGACTTCATATTCCAGGATGTCTGGCTCTAGGTGAGTGATCACACCATCATGACTATCTTGGTCTTGAAGATCTTTTTTGTGCAGTTCTTCTGTGTATTCTTGCCACCTCTTCTTAATATCTTCTGCTTCTGTTAGGTCCATACCATTTCTGTCCTTTATTGAGACCATCTTTGCATGACAGAATGTGGTCCTCTGGAGAAGGGAATGGCAAACCATTTTAGTATTCTTGCCTTGAGAATCCCATGAACCTTATGAAAAGACAAAATGATAGGATACTGAAAGAGGAACTCCCCAGGTCAGTAGGTGTCCGATATGTTACNTGTATTCTTGCCACCTCTTCTTAATATCTTCTGCTTCTGTTAGGTCCATACCATTTCTGTACTTTATCGAGCCCATCTTTGCCTGAAATGTTCCCTTGGTATCTAATTTTCTTGACGAGATCTCTAGTCTTTCCCATTCTGTTGTTTTCCTCTATTTCTTTGCATTGATTGCTGAGGAAAGCTTTCTTATCTCTCCTTGCTATTCTTTGGAACTCTGCATTCCTCTCCTAGTTTCACTGAAAATGAAGTGTGTAGGAAAAATCTTTAGTGCTTTTGTATAATTTCCAGGAGGATATAATTTCCAGGAGGAGCAAGAGTGGGGCAGGCATGTGATATAGACAGCCATACTCTATTTTTTTTTATAAAACACATGTAATTATATATCTACAAATAGCCCTAGTTATAGAAAGAGCCAGAAAAGCAGTTTTGGCTATTCGCAAAGAGGCTGGATAGGATTGATGACAGGAATATTCATTCTTAAGAAGACACTGATACTGAAACTGAATTCTCCTGTTAGATAATTGTCTAGAAGGGCTAAGACAAAAAGTACAAAATGGCAGAAAAAATCTTACCTCTAAGACAGTGTAATTCTACCTAAAGTACTTCTCCAGTATCTTCACTAACAAGAGTTAAGAAATAAAGATTTTTTTAAAAAGCTTATGCCTCAAGTAGAAATGAGAATCCAGTGAAACTTAGAGCATCAGTAAGCATTGACTATAATGTTTAGCTATGGCTTGGGTAAAAAAGTGAAGCTTCGGTTTCTTAATTGACTTTTTGTATCTTAAAAACTCAGCATTGATTTTTGCAGGGCATGTACAACAGTTTACACATGGTGGTTCTAATACAAAAAATATGTGGGATGTTCTGTTTTTCTCAGCTAGTCTTTATGGTCAGGTAGTAGCCTTCTGTAGCCGGTTATCATTCTGACTGGAAGGCTGGCAGTCCTCAGTAGAGCTGAGGAAGACAAGAGGGCAACTGAGCTAGGACATAGGCATTGATATATCAAGAGCTTTATTTTGATCCTAGTAAAGTCCACTTAGCTGTATTCCTTATACATTTTTGGTTTTATAATCCCTCCCCAAAAAACTAAAGTGAATTCACTTATCTTCTCTCTATAAAATTGGAATCTCATGGAAATAGTTCTGAAACATAAGATTCCACTTAATAACATGTCCTCAGTAATAAGAATAATAGATGATACTATCTTTACTTGATACTAGCAGAGTAAGGCTTGTAAGAAAAAGAAACTCTGTTACCATTTGTCATTATATCAGGCTGCAGATTTTCAGTGTGATGTGATGGACATAAAAGTAGACAACAGAGATGAGACAGCACCAGATATAGTAAGTAATGAGAAACCCGTGTTTGAAATAATTTAATTCATTAAAAAAGCTTTTAAAGTAACTTTATCCTGCTATTTACAGACTATATAGAGCTGAATACCAAAGGGATCTCTGTTATCTGAGGCCCAGAAATTTCTAAATTCAGCAAAGTCAAGTCAGGTATTTGTTTATTATTCATTAGAAAAACCTTTAGCAGAAAATGAAGGGCCATGGCAACCCACTCCAGTATTCTTACCTGAAGAATCCCATGGACAGAGGAGCCTGGCGGGCTACAGGTCATGGGGTCACACAGAGTTGAACATGACTGGGACAACTTAGCACGCATGCACAGAATGCTGCAAGACATAGCTTTAAGTTTATTTATTTATCTGGAACGTACTCCTGTCCCTAAATCTAACAATGAATAATATCTTTCAATTGCATATCCTTTTTCTTGATATTGCACACATTTTACCAAATGATGGTATCTTCTGGTCTTCAGAGAAGACTACTAACAGAATTTACTAATGGCCCAAACTCTTTATCTATGTAATCAAGCCAGTGTTTTTGAAAATAAGTTGAGATCAATGGTCAAGTGACACCCAGATAATGAAATAACAGCAAGCATCTTTATAATTCAAATAGGCAAAATTTGATTTTCTGCTGTGCCCTGTGTCTCTCAAACACAGGCATTAGCATTTTCAATGGTATTGCACTCATAAGAAGTAGATTGTCATCTACTGAATAATAAGCAGAGAAGGAAATAAATTTTATTTTGTATGATACTGTTGAAATTTTTTTCTATATATAAGAAGTATGTTCTGCATCTGAATTAGGTTTACACATAACCTAGAAAATCAGTGAATTAAAGTACTTACTTAGAACATTCAGAGCAACAAACACCCTGACTGAATAAGAATGATAATTTGAAGACAGAGCACTTTATGACTAGAATAATTGGTAAGTTGTCCGTACTTTGAAAATAGAAGAGAGTTAGAAAATAAGTGAGTATAAGTGTGTACATGTATTTTAATTAAATGTTCTGGATTTATTTTGCCAATGATCACACTAGAGTTAAATGTAAATTATTATTTGTACATATATGAATCCATAATATTGACTTTCTGATCAAATATTTTCTTACCTATCTCACTTTAAAAGTATCCATTTTTTGTTATTCCCATATTTTTAAATCACAATAAATACTAGAATCTTTCCTGTTATATACTACTTAGATAATTCTTCAATGGTTTTATATTCATACCTAAGTATGAAGACTCTGATGCTGGGAGGGATTGGGGGCAGGAGGAGAAGGGGATGACAGAGGATGAGATGGGTGGATGGCATCACTGACTCGATGGACGTGAGTCTGAATGAACTCCGGGAGTTGGTGATGGACAGGAGGCCTGGTGTGCTGCGATTCACGGGGTCGCAAAGAGTCGGACACGACTGAGTGACTGAACTGAACTGAAGTATGAAGTTACGGGCTTCTCAGGTGGTGCTAGTGGTAAAGAACCTGCTTTACAATGCGGGAGACACAGAGACACTGGTTCAGTCCCTGGGTTGGGAAGATTCCATGGAACCATGGAATAGGGCATGACAACTAACTTACTCCAGTATTCTTGGACTTCCCTGGTGGCTTAGACAATAAGAATCTGCCCATAAGGTGGGAGACCCAGGTTTGATCCCTTGGTTGGGAAGATTCCCTGGAGAAGGAAATGGCAATCCACTCCAGTATTCTTACCTAGAGAATTCCATGGACAGAGAACCTGGTAAGCTACAGTCCATGGGGTTGCAAAGAGTCAGACATTGCTGAGTGACTACACTTTAACATGAAGTTATGATATACTAGGAATTCATAATTCTTTAAGAAACAATAAAACTGCAGTAAAAAGATGGAAAACTTGAAAATGCCCATTCTGAATTCAGTTCAGGTATTCTGGACTTTCTGTTAAGGTGTGTTTCATTTCAGACTAATAAAAAGGACCTGACTAAACTGGTCTCTCTCCCTCTTGATTTATAAAAGGTTTTTCTTTTTTTTAATCCCAGCAAAGGTTTACAAAGTATTTTTTATTGCATTACTTATATAAATTAGGTATGGCTCCAAAAAAAGTCATTATATTTACTTTATAAGGCATATGATTAAAATTTTATCCTAGAGGCAAATGATTCATATTTCTACCCTTAAACATATTCCTATAATTATTTATTTTTAGCCTTTTATTAGTTCATGTTCTGAGTACAAGTATACCACATAAGTGATCCCTACTCCTAGGCTTCATTGGTTCCCAAATCCATACAATTGAATTAAGTCCTAAAATATGCAGTCTTTAGTTTCTCTTATCACATAAGCAATAGAAGATCATTCATATTATCTTTAACCATTTTTCACATCACATTTTAAAAGTTACAAAAGCACTGAATGATTATTTGAAAGTCAAGGACTTTATATCTTTGACTTACTGAAAGCCTTATGTCTTATATATTTCCTCTGAAAAGCTTTGTCACTCAAAGCTAACTTCAGGTGTTGGGGATATTTATCTGGTGGCAACACGACTATAAACATCTCTCACTGCCCTCTTTGCCAACCCTTGATGCTATTTATTGGTAAGAGTCGTGGTTTTGCTATGAAATAGTCATGTTTGGAATGGCAGGCTGCTTCATCCTGTCAAGTGGATGACAGTTAGCCTGGAAGGCAGCTGTGCATGTAAATTAATCAACCTTACTTTATTTGCCCAAGTACATCTTCTGTTTCTTTGGAGTTGAAGAAAAATCTGGTCATTTTCCAATGCACTGTGCAGTGAATTTAGACCTGGGAAATTTTTGTAGATTTGTCTGTTTTCTTCTCTAGTCTAGGGGCACAGTTGACATTATTGTTCTGTTGAGCACTTTTAGAAACTATTTGTGGATCAAGAAAAGTGATGTAATTGACTCTTCTTAAAAATTTTCTGGAAGAGTTTGCTAGGTTTCTCAGGAACACAAAAAGATACATTGAATTTCTTTGTTTCCTCATTGACTTGTATTCTAGATTCTCAAACTTTGATCCTTGAAAAGCTGCAACACAGTCATCTTCCCAATTAGAACTGTGGGGTTGAGACCAAGGAAACTAATTTACACTTGGATTTTCATTGAACAGTTTAAATCCAAACACTTTACCTTTATCCTGCTGCTGCTGCTAAGTCACTTCAGTTGTGTCCGACTCTGCGACCCTGTGGACAGCAGCCCACCAGGCTCCTCTGTCCACGGAATTCTCCAGGCAAGGGTATCTTTATAGTCTGGTTCTAATATTCTGCTATTCTTGTGGTTACTTTGCCTTCCAGGCATACTAAACTTCTCACATTCTTTGGCATATCATCCTCTCTCTCTTCTATGCTGTTGTGGTTTTCTCTACTTAGCCTACCTACCACCTTATGTGTTTGAGAAACTCTTGCTCATTCTCTAAAACCCATTTTGAATATTTTGTTCCCTAGTAGAGGCTGTAACTCCATCTTCTATGCACCTACAGCTCTTTGTATTTCTAGCATCACATTTTTGTGTATTAGGCAATTAAGTATTTCGTAATCAGATTCGCTTTTAAGTTTTGAATTCTCAAGGATGAGGTTCATTTCTGTTTTTTAACCCTAAGTATTGGATTTCTTTTCTAATAACATTTATTCTATTTGTAACAATCTGCTATACTCAAGCTTTGAAAGTACTTTAGATATTATATAGAAAGGTGAATGCTTTCCATAATATATAATGTGACTTTTGCATCCTTACTCCCTTGCTGCTGCTGCTGCTGCTGCTCAGTCGCTTCAGTCGTGTCCAATTCTGTGCGACCCCGTAGACGGCAGCCCACCAGCTCCCCTGTCCCTGGGATTCTCCAGGCAAGAACACTGGAGTGGGTTGCCATTTCCTTCTCCAATGCATGAAAGTGAAAAGTGAAAGTGAAGTCGCTCAGTCGTGTCCGACTCTTAGCGACCCCATGAACTGCAGCCCACCAGGCTCCTCCGTCCATGGGATTTTCCAGGCAAGAGTACTGGAGTGGGGTGCCATTGCCTTCTCTGACTCCCTTGAAGTGAAGTTGCTCAGTCGTGTTCGACTCTTTGTGACCCCAAGGACTGTAGCCTACCAGGCTCCTCGGTCCATGGAATTTTCCAGGCAAGAGTACTGGAGTGGGTTGCCATTTCCTTCTCCAGGGGCTCTTCCCAATCCAGGGCTCGAACCCCGGCCTCCCACATTGCAGGCAGACACTTTACCATCTGAGCCACCAGGGAAGACATAACTGTATCTATATCTTTTAATTTACAGTACATTTTTAGAGCTTTCCAAAATTATACATGTAGCAAATCATGAGTTCATAAATCTCAGTTTCATTCATTAAAATACACTGGATAAAAAAAAATATCCTCTGTACCCTTGAGATACCTGCCAGTCACTTGTTATCACTCAGATTCAGTTTGCAAGTTATTTTGAAGAGATATATCATTTCTTCAAAAGTTCCTTTAAGCAGTTGTTTTCTTTTAATGAACCTTGATATGATCCATCAGAGACCCATTCTTTCATTACCTTTTCTCCTGGTTGAACCAAAACCATTTACTTTTTATAAGTCTGCCAAGAAGGAGAGTCTATGGCCTGAATCATTTCAGTGATTAACAATAGTCACTACCAAGACAATTTTATGTATTTTTAATATGGCTCATTCTGTGCAAATCCATTTTCTTTGTTCTTGTTTTCCAGAAAGTCCTGGAAAACAAGAAGTTATAATCCTCTGCTTTAACAGTCTCCAGACATAGTCTCAGCTTCTTTAGCTCCTGAAATGGCTCCTATATTCCAATTGTTTATCATCTTTGTAGCTCTTCTCTGAACACTACTCTGACTTTCTTAAGAGAAGGAAGTTTTTTAGAACTTGCTCACAAACAAAGCTGCATTTTTTTATAGTACATCTTTAGAATCACATATTTTCCAGAACATTCTTTACTGGAAACTGTCCTATATGTCCCGAAGATGATTAACATAAATAATTAAAAATACAAGAGACTGTTTTCTTCATATTTAGTTTCTTGTTACTGTATAGTGGTACAACTGATTTTTGCATGTTGATTTTTCATCCTCAACTGAGTTTATTAGTGAAAACAGATTTTTTTTTGTTTGTTTTGGATATGTGCCATCATTAGGATTTTGTTCACATAACCTCATGTCATCTGCAAGCAGAGATAATTTTATTTCTTCCTCTCTGATTTGGATGACATTTATTTATTTTCCCATTTACAGTAAGATAAAAAGAATAAAATATTTAGGAATACCTTAACTAGGAAGATGGAATATCCATAGATATAAGACTATAAAATATTGATCAAAAACTGAAGACACAAATAAATGGAAAGAAATCTCATGTTTATGGGTTAGAAATTTAATATTATTAAGATATCCTTATTATCCAGTCTAGAGATTAATTGCAATTCTCATCAGAATCCCATTGGCATTTTTTTTCTACAGAAAGAATAAAAACAATCTAAAATTCATATGAGTTGTAGAGAACTTCAAGAATCAAAGATATGTAGTTAAAGGTGAAAATTTAGGTTTATAAGGAGGTCTGAATTTATATCTGTTGGCTTTTACTTACTCCTTGATATCTGGTCTTTTTTATTAGTTTATTTTCTCAATTAGAATTTCATCAGCTGGACAGCAACAACAGTGCCTGGGCCTTTATATTGCTACGAAGGAAGTGCTTGCCATGAACAGATGAATTAAGAACCAAAGTGGAGAGGACAGAAAGAAACATTTTCTGGACCTCTTAGAAATGTCTAATCAAAAAAGTAGTCAATGTCTTGACTAATCAAAAGTGTAGTCTATCTATCTGTCAGTGGGAAAAGAAGGAGAGAAAACTTAGAAGGAACACATGGTTGTGGGAACTAGTGATGGAAGTCTGCAACCCAGAGGAAAAATGGTCAGTAAGGCAAGATCATGAGCAGACTGAAACCCCCAAGGGCCCTGAATGAAGCTGTTTTCAGAAGTAATAAGGAAAGGAAAATCCAGTAAAGGAAAAATAAATTGTAGATCACCAATAGTTGGACCATGTCTCAGGGGGTGCTTAAGTGAAAGAAAGTGAAAGTGAAGTCACTCAGTCGTGTCCAGCTCTTTGCGATCCCGTGGATTGTAGCCCCCCAGGCTCCTCTGTCCATGGGATTCTCCAGGCAAGAATACTGGAGTGGATTGCCATTTCCTTCTCCAGGAGATCTTCCCGACCCAGGGATCGAACCCAGGGATCGAACCCAGGTCTCCTGCATTGCAGGCAGATGCTTTAACCTCTGAGCCACCAGGGAAGCAGGCTTCTGCTGATTGTCAGGTCCACCAATGTAGCCTCTCTTACTTAAAGTCAGCTAATTAGCACTTTAATAACTTCTGCATAGTCCCCTCACAGCAGTGCCCGTGTTAGTGTTTGATTGAAGAACCAGAAGAAAATGTGTGTACAGTATTACAAAAATAGCTGCTATACTCCTTCCCATCACTGTAGTAATCAATTTAATGCAGCAAAAAGGCCATCCCAGATAGATCTGTGTTATTCTAGATTTTTCCACTGGGCATTTTCCTCATTCACAGTCTACCTGAGGTTTCTCTGACTATTCAAGTTGTGGGGATAGAATTCATGGGTCTGATCTTGACCACTTGCAGGCCAGCCTATAGATCAAACTGTTAGTACCAGATTTTAAATTAAAAAAAAAAAATGGATGGCATAAAATTTGAACTAGAGGAAATCTTAGACATCACTGTGCTTACTTGCTCATTCATCAATGAGGTTAAGTTATATTTCTGTTGTTAGTAAAAGTGCCAGCTAGTAATAGAGTCCCGAAGAAGGCAATGGCACCCCACTCCAGTACTCTTGCCTGGAAAATTCTTGGATGGAGGAGCCTGGAAGGCTGCAGTCCATGGGGTCACTGAGGGTCGGACACGACTGAGTGACTTCACTTTCACTTTCCTGCATTGGAGACGGAAATGGCAACCCACTCCAGTGCTCTTGCCTAGAGAATCCCAGGGACGGGGGAGCCTGGTGGGCTGCCGTCACTGAGGTCGCACAGAGCCGGACACGACTGAAGTGACTTAGTAGCAGTAGCAGTAGCAGTAATAGAGTCCTATCTAACAGCCTTATATTATAACATGCCATGTATCTAAGATGTACAGATATCACTCTATGATATTTGCATGTGGAAACAAAACAGAAATTAATTAACTTCTTCAAGTTACTGTCTGTCAGTAGTGAAAGTGAAAAGTGAAGTTGCTCAGTTGTGTCCGACTCTTAGCGACCCCATGGACTGCAGCCTACCAGGCTCCTCCGCCCATGGGATTTTCCAGGCAAGAGTACTGGAGTAGGGTGCCATTGCCTTATTCTTCTCTTACTGTCAGTAAGAGGGATACAATTCAACACAGGTGGCCTGATTCCAGCTACCACTCCATGCCCTCCTGCCTCCATAAGGCTGAAATATGTATCTTATGTCTAATGGTAAAGGAAATTTTTTCCAGTAGTCTTTTATTTATCATGGAAAACTGATCCCAGATTACTGTTACCATGAGGCAGTTAGGAAAATCAATCATCCAATGTTTTGTTTCATTAGTTCTATTTCTTTCTTCTCTTTTTAAAAAATCTGTTCTTTCTTTCCCAGTAAAAATGCCTGAAATGTATTACTATCTATGATTTGTTCCCATCTGATACTTTTCACTACCTTTTTATTCCTTTATGTGAATTCAACAGATAGACTTTACTGAAAAGTTTTTTCAGATACCCTGAGGTCCTTTCCTTTCCTTCACTAGAATTCCTAACTATAAAATTTATCAGATTTTGAACCATCTAATAACTACTCTTTCTAAATATCAGAAGCCTAGAATCTTAGTTTAATATTCTTTCCTAATCACACACATTTAAAACCTTTAGACAGATGCAAAACATTGGCCTCACATTTAATATGAATCAGGAAATTTATTATTTTCTAGCATGACATGGTGGAAAAGGAAATGGCAACCCACTCCAGCATTCTTGCCTGGAGAATCCTGTGAATGGAGGAGCCTGGTGGGCTGCTGTCCATGGAGTCACACAGAGTCGGACATGGCTGAAGCGACTTAGCATGCATGCATGCATTGGAGAAGGAAATGGCGACCCACTGCAGTATTTTTGCCTGGAGAATCCCAGGGACAGAGGAACCGGGTGGGCTGCCATCCATGGGGTCGTACAGAGTTGGACACAACTGAAGCAATTTAGCAGCAGCAACAGCAGCATGACATGGAATACCCAAACTGATAATTCTTATAAAGTGTTTGAGGTTTTTCTGTAGATATGAGTCTATTAATTTTTACTAATTCAAGTGAATTTTCATCCAACAATAAATTTTGAATGGGCCATTTCCATATGAAAATTAAAACTATATTTTAAAAAATAATATTAAGCCATAAATAAAAATAAAAGTAGTTAAGTAATCTAGTTGTATGGGTTATACAAATACAGAAAGAAAAAGACACAATCTTTTTTAATAGCTTTATGAGACAGAATTTGCACATCATAAAATTCACCTATTTATAATTTATTGGTTTCCAATATATTGAGAGTAATGTAACCATCATAATCATCACTCTGGAAACAATGCATCAAACAGTAGGAACTCCCCATTCACCTCTCTGCCTAGCACTAATCAACTCCTAATATAATTTCTGTCTCTATGGGTTTGCCTGTTGTGGATGTTTTATGTTAATGGAGTTAAATAGTACATGGCCATTTGTAAGTGGCCTTTTTGATTTAGGCTTCCCTGGTGGCTCAGAGGTTAAAGCGTCTGCCTGCAATGTGGGAGACCTGGGTTTGATCCCTGGGTCAGGAAGATCCCCTGGATGAAGGAAATGGCAACCCACTCCAGTATTCTTGCCTGGAGAATTCAACGGACGGAGGAGCCTGGGGGGCTACAGTCCACGGGGGTTGCAAAGAGTTTGATTTAGTGTGGTGTTTTTGAGGTTTATCCAGGTTCTAGTATATCTCCGTACTTAATTCCTTTTTACTGATGATAATTTTCTATTGTATATATATACCATATATTTACCCATTCATCAGTTGACAGGCATTTAGCATGTTTCTACTGCACAGCTACTATGAATATTCATGTATTTGCTTTTGTGTGAATGTATGTTTTTTATATTAATTAGAGTTTAAAAACATTTAGTTCAGGATAATTGCTTTTTCATATGTCTTTTTATTTAGGGTAGATAGGAATAGAATTATTGATCATCTAATTCTATGTTAACATTCTGAGAAACTGTTTCTTTGAGGAAATATGCCTTCAGATACTCATTTTTAATAATTTTATTTATTCATTTATTTTCGGCTGCACCGAGTTTTCTTTGCTGTGCATGGCTTTTCTCGGGTTGTGGTGAGTGGGGGCTGCTCTCTCCCTGCAGTAGCAGGCTTCGCACTGAAGTGGCTCTGCTCGTTGTGGAGCACCAGCTTTAGGCTTGTGGGCTTCAGTGGTTGCAGCACATGGGCTAAGTAGTTGAGACTCCAGGGCTCTAGAGCACAGGCTCAAATGTTGTGATGCACAGGGCTATTTGCTCCATAGCATGTGGGATCTTCCTGGATAAGGAATTGAACCAGTGTCCCCTGCATTAGCAGCCAGATTCTTTGCCACTGAGTCACCAGTGAAGACCCTCTTTCTCATTTGTAAAGTGTGTGAATTACCTATTTTATTAGTGAGTTGTGGGGTTGCAAAGAGTCAGACACGACTGAGCAACTGAACTGAACTGAAGGGTTCTTTGTGTGCTCTGAAGTACAAGTCACTTATCAGATAATAGGATTTGTAAATATTTTCTCTCATTTTGTCGGAGAAATCTTTTTACTTTTTTGATGATGTTGTTCAAAGCACAAAGGACGTATTTCTAATTAAAAAAAAAATTACCATGTTCTGTAAATACTGACATGACTTGACTAATTAGCTGATTAATTGGAGAAAGAAATATACTGACACCAATTCTAGGATTATTTATTAGAAATCAGAAGCAGGTAGAGAACATATTATTTGATGATTATAGCTCAGACAAGATCATCGAAATGCCTGGCTTGGTACTCTAAAATATTCTGATTGATTGTTTATATCTGCTTTTATGCATCAGGATTATATTTTTCTTTTCAGTTTCTCAAATAATGTATATAAGGACATTTAAGGTAAGACATTCAAATACTATGTCCATCCTAGTTTATAGATGTAATAAGATTCTGCTTACTGAATTTTTATTTTTCTAATGAGATTTGGTTAGCCCATTCACTAGCAAACTAGGACAAATTTCTGTAATTAGTGTCATAAATATTTATAAAAGACTACAGTTGACACAATTTGGTTTTTTTGAATTTTGCATAAATGGTACCTTATTCACTGTGTCAAGTATTTCCCTTGCAAATGAATTTTTTCCTACTAGTGCATTCAGAATCAAGAACTCTCAGGAGATTTCCTACATCTATCAAACTAGAGGTGACAAAATGCTGTCAAAATAAAATACAAGCAGATTTCCAGCGTCAACATTTGTCTACATTTTATATAGATTCCTAGAAAAAGAGAGTCTCATCACAGAACTATCATAAATAATAGTGGTACAATCTAACTATATTATTTTCTTCTGCTCTAGTTGACTTCTTCAATTATCTAAAAATACCCATCACTTTAAACTTATCTATCTGAAGTCAGTCATCTTAATCTATAATTACTTAAAAGTCATCACTTTATCCATGCTCTTTGTGTCAAGATGGGAAAGGATTGCATTCTGTACAAATGTCACACCACATTCAATTTTATAAGAATCCCTTCAAAAGTAAGTCAGTCAACATTTGTTTGAGGATGTAGTCAAAATAAATAGACAAAAATTATGGGTTTGCCACTCTTCTTTACTTCATGGAAATTGTGTATGAGTTTTCATATAATTTTAGTAGTTGAGGTCATGAAGTTAAAAAAGATTCACTTTTTTCCTACTTAGAAAAACCAAGGTAACATAAATAATAATTAAGTGATTCAGTTGCTTGCAGTTACTAATTGGCCCCTTGAATTGCTTTACCTTTTTCTGTTTAACTAGGTTGTCTCCCACATAATTATTCATTGTGAAATGGAATATAAATTGTGGTTTTAAAAATATTGTGATCTACTCATCATGACTTGTTATCCTTCCAGCAACATTAAAGTGATCTATGACTTCTAAAGAGCTACAAAATCGTAAAATAAGCTGTGGAAAGTGTAAGTTGTCATAGGTCATAGCGGATACACCCTACGTGAAGTTAGGGATGTCATTGACAAAAGGTTTTGTTACAAAGAGTGATACAGAAATATATTTCAGGTTCATATAAAAATCATGTCCTTCTTATTTACATGAAGCCTCCTGGTCCATGGATTGCTTTGTCCTTTTCTCTTTGATCATGCTGAGCCCAGCCCCTGCTGAGACAGTTCTGCCGCAGGATATTGAAACTGCTTTCTTCACTTCAGTTGCAGCTGCCAAGACTCTGCCTCTCAGGCCTGTGTTCACCAAAACAATGATTATCTTGGACACTTGTGAAATCATGGGAACCTCATTTGCACCTAAATGCAGCCAATGTACATGAATAGTAATTGCTCATCTTTCGGGTAAAATTATGTAAACATACAGAGAAGGCACACTCTTGGACATATTTATGGCAGCTTGACTAAGAGTTTTCAAAAATTATCACATCAGGCTAATTAATCTTTCAAATTTTGCACTAGGAGATCTGTCCACATTAACCAATGCCAGTCTTTTTTTCTCATCTCCAACTGTTCCACACCTCAGACTAAAATGCCTTGCATAGTCAAGATTACTGAACATAGTTTTAATAGACAAAATTTGCTCAGCACTTGACATGCTTGTGACCCTAGATGGAAGGGTTTACATGTAGGAAAAAATATTCTGTACAATCATGGTGAGGTGGTCATGTCATAATAATGAGAAAGAGCAGGACTATTGTACTAAGAAGTATCTGGTTTCAAGTCTTATTTATGTCCCATGTAAGCTTGTACTTAAACTTTCTAAACTTCAGTTTCTTCATCTTTGAGGTAAAGACAGTAATTATAACTTAGAGATTTTAAGTGACTTGTCCTAGGAAACAGCCAACAACATGATGAGTCAATATTTGAACCAGGGATAAAGTCCATGTCTTAATCAGTAAGTTTTACTGTCACTATTATTTTCTGCTTTTCATAAGAGTATTGAAACCCTTCAGGATATCCGAAAGTGCTGTACTATTCTTAAAGTATGAGAAACAGAGATGAACTGACATTATTTTGTATTTTTAGACAATTTATATCCTATCATGCATTTTAAGTTTTGAAAGCAATGTACAGTGTTTCCCACAGGTCATCCACTCCTAGCTCTCCCATTTTTTGTCCCCTTCCTCAGCTGTCATAAAGAATTGTGTGCATTGTTATGCATGGGTGGCAGAGCAAGGGATGGTGGCATATGTATAAGGAAAGAAATGGGGGAACTGAATATAAGTAGTAGACTTGAAGAAATAAAAACTTGGCTCCTTCTTTCTAACTTCAAGTCTTGTGGTGGATGCCCTTTGGATATGAGGACAAAGTGGTTGTCAATATTGATGACTGTTTCTAATGAATTGGAACCTTTTGGTTCTCACTGTGTTTTTTCAGAATAATCAGAATATGGTTAAGTGGATATTAATGAGGGGAATGAGGAGAGAAAGTAGTGTGAGTTTTAGTGCTACTGAAATCTAAGTAATAACTCTGAAGGGTTATTGAACGAGTATAAATCCAAAGGCCTTCAGCATGAACTTCCCTTTTGTTCTGTTTTATGAAGAACTTGGAGTGAACTCTTGAGCTCTTGTCACTATAGGTACTTCATCCAAAATCATCTGACAGACTAGATCAGAGGAAAGGCAATAGATTTTTTTTTTAATGCTACTTTAACTCTCTTTCTTGGCACTTTGTGCACACACAGTAACTGAAAATTTACAGAGCCCCTGCATTGTCCATGAAAACCTGAAGATGCTGAAGAAATAGATCTTTGCATTTCACTACATTGACACTTATTTTTATCCAGTGGATTGTGGGTCAAAGGCACTCCATAAACTGAGTCTGTAGCTCTAGGAAGCTGTGTTCTGAACCAGAAAACAGGAAAGAGTATTAATCAAAAGTGAAAAGGTTCTGCTGAAAGCAGACCAATCTTGGAAAATGATTTTAAAGATCACTTGCCACGCACACAATTATTTTGTAGTTGCAGTTCATGCCAAGATTTTAAAGAAAACTGTTGGAAAATTGCATTACTCAAGTATGTACTATATACACAATGTAATCCTCGTCACTCACCAGGGCAAGGCAAAAGTGACATAAAGAAAGAATAGTTTAAAAAAATCTAATTGCCCTGTACTGTACAAAGTGAGCTTTCATTGCAAATATTTATTTCCATTATGAGGTCTTCAGAGACATAATACTGTTAAAATGAGAAGAGTTTCTGAACTGTATAGAATTTTATGGGTATTTTAAAATATGTCTCTAAAGTGATGAATGACTGGCACTATTATTTCTTATTTTCATTTCTTTTTTTCATATATTTTACCAGCTCAGGAAGGATCTAATTTAATATAAATTCCCATCACAGCCTGTAACTTCCTCTCCATTTTCATAGTAGTAACCCGAGACCCTGCTTCAAACACGGTTAAGGCAGTTAAAGGTGTTGAAGACACAGTTTTGTCATTTTAAAAGACACAGTTCTTAAAGACGGGGTAAGATTGATAGATTTAAGATGAAATCTAAGATATGCTGTCTCATGGAAAAATAAAATCAACCTAAAGAGATTGCTTATTTCTCTCAAGTGCCAAACCAGTGAACCAGTTTTTTGCCCTAGAGGTTTCTATGTAAGGTCATGAGTATACATCCTGAGATATCTGTCAATTCAGAGAAACAACCAACCTTTTGTTTAAAGGATTACAGTAGAGTGAATACACTTATTACGTTGAATGCATTGTTGTTTTGCTGAGGTAACTAGGTGAAGGAAAATATTTCATCAACAGACTTTTTTTTTTAATTTATTCTAGCTGCAATCATAGAATTGCTTTAGCTTGCCTAGCGAAGAGGGCTATTATGGACATTTAGGAAATAAAACAGGTGTAAATATTCAAAATATTATAAAATGCACTTTTAAAATTAATCTCGTGTACAGCTTAACTATACACTTAAAAATGGTTGAGGTGATAAATCTTACATTATATGGATTTTACCAGTTAAAAGATTTGGGGAGAAAAACCCATATACAGTCACCCTAGCTGTATGCCATCCACAGTAGTCCTAAATAAGTGAAAAATACTTGTCAGATTTTGAACTTAGCACAAGTAAAAGAATATATATATATTCTTTTATATATATTCATCTGTGGATGAAAGAGACAGTGTCTTTTGAGATTCAACAACAGTTCCAGTGTTTGAACTTTGAACTTCATGTGTTCCTGTTTCATAGAAATAACCCTGATTTGAAAGCTTGTTTTCCGAAGTGGAAGTGATTACATTAGTTCTGCAAGGTTTCTTCTTCCTCAGCTACACTATCTTCCCTTTATAGGCATGTTAGTACACTATTCACTATGGAAAGGACTGTACAATAAAGTCAGTACACACCTGAGATGTATTTTTACCCAAGTGGCATCCATACTTTATTATTTTTCTGAAAACTCATCTTCATTTCTGGAGATCGTATGTATAAAGTACCTTGTATTAATGCATAGGGTATTAATGTATATCTAATTCACACAAATAAAATCATTTTTAGTTCCCTTTCCCTGAGCTATTGCATTGCTTGTTACTTACTTCCCTGGTGGCTCAGACAGTAAAGCGTCTGTCTACAATGTGGGAGACCCAGGTTCGAGCCCTGGGTTGGGAAGATCCCCTGGAGAAGGAAATGGCAATCCACTCCAGTACTATTGCCTGTCTATCCCAGGGACAGAGGAGCCTGGTAGGCTACAGTCTAGGGGGTCGCAAAGAGTCTGACACGACTGAGTGACTTCACTTTCTGTTTTCTACAGTGTACTCCTTAAAAAAAAAAAAATGAAGTTATGAGTTAATTTACAATATCATATTACTTTCAGGTGTCCAATATAGTGATTCAGTATTTTTATATATTATACTCCATTTAAATTTACTACAGTGTGCTTCCCTCATAGCTCAATTGGTCAAGAATCTGCCTGTAATGCAGGAGACCCGGGTTCGATTCCTGGGACTGGAAGACCTGCTGGAGAAGGGATAGAGTACCCACTCCAGTATTCTTGGGCTTCCATTTTGGCTCAGCGGTAAAGAATCCACCTGTAATGTAGGAGACCTTGGTTCATTCCCTGGGTTGGGAAGACCCCCTGGAGAAGGGAAAGGCTACCCACTCCAGTATTCTGGCCTGGAGAATTCCATCGACTATATAGTCCCTGGGGGTCACAAAGAGTCGAACATGACTGAGTGCCTTTCACTTGCACTTTAAGTTTATTACAAGACAGTGGCTATATCTTCCTGTGCTTTGCAATATATCCTTATTACTTTTCTGTTTTATGCATGCTGTTGCTGCTGCTAAGTTGCTTCAGTCGTGTCCGAATCTGTGTGACTCCGTAGATGGCAGCCCACCAGGTTCCCCCGTCCCTGGGATTTCTCCAGGCAAGAACACTGGAGTGGGTTGCCATTTCCTTCTCCAATGCATGAAAGTGAAAAGTGAAAGTGAAGTTGCTCAGTCGTGTCTGACTCTTCACGACCCCATGGACTGCAGCCTACCAGGCTCCTCTGTCCATGGGATTTTCCAGGCAAGAGTGCTGGAGTGGGGTGCCATCGCCTTCTCCGGTTTTATGCATAGTAGTTAGTATCTCGTATCTCTTAATCTCATAACCCTATTTTCCCCCTTCCCCACTTTTCTCTTCACTGGAAACCAGTAGTTTGCTCTCTGTATCTATGAGCCTGTTTCTGTTTTGTTATATACATTTCTTTGTTTGATTTTTTAGAAAACATATATAAGTGATAGAGTTTCCCTGGTGGCTCATTGGTAAAGAATCCACCAGCCAATGCAGGAGATGCAGGTTCAATCGTGGGTCAGGGAGACCTTCTGGAGAAGGAAATGGCAACTCGCTCCAGTATTCTAGCCTGGGAAATCCACTGGACAGAGGACCCATGGGGTCACAAAGAATCAGACACAACTTAGTGACTAAACAACAACAACAGCAACAAGCATCTCATTTTTCTATTCACCTGTTGAAGGACGTTTAGGTTGCTTCCATATCTCTACTGTTGTAAATATGCTGCTATGAACCCTGAGGTGCATCTATCTTCTCAAATTATTGTTTCACTTGTCTTTGAATGTATACCCAAGAATAAAATTATTGGATCATATGGTAGTTCTATTTTTAGTTTTTTTGAAGAGCCTCCATACTGTTTTCCAAAGTAGCCACATCAATTTACATCTGCACCAAGAGTATATAAGGGTTCTCTATTCTCTACATCCATTCCATTATTTATTATTTGTAGACTTTTGAATGGTAGTAGCCATTTTAAAAGGTGTGAGGTGATAACTCACGGTGATTTTAATTTGCATTTCTCTGGTGAGTACCAATGTTGAACATCCTTTCAGATCCCCATTGGTCATCTGTCTTCCTTGGAAAACTGGCTATTCAGCTATTCTGCCTGTTTTATAATCAGTTTTTTTGAAAAATATATTGAGTCAATATGAGCTATTCATATATTTAGGATAGTAAGCCCTTTTTGATCATGTTATTTAAAAATGTTCTCTCTCATTGAGTTCTGCTTTCCAGGTGGTGCAGTGGGAAAGAACCCACCTGCCAATGCAGGAGACATAAGCAACGTGGGTTTCATCCCTGGGTCAGGCAGGTCCCCTGGAGAAGGAAATGGCAACCCACTCCAGGATTCTTACCTGGAAAATACCATGGGCAGAGGAGTCTGGCAGGCTACAGTCCATGGGGTCACAAAGAGCTGGACATGACTCAGCACATACACACGCCTGTCATTCAGTAGGCCTTCTTTTTGCTTTGTTGCTGATTTGCTTTGCTATGCAAAGGCATTTAAGTTTATTTAGGTGCCACTTGTTTACGTATGCTTTTGCTTATTTTGCCTTAGGATACAGAGACAAAAAAAAAAAAAAAAACTTTCCTAAAATTTATGTCATTAACTGTTATACCTATGTTGTTCTAGGAGGTTTTTTTTTTTTTTTTTTTTTTTTTTTTTTTTTACATATATAAGTGATAGAGTTTCCCTGGTGGCTCATTGGTAAAGAATCCACCAGCCAATGCAGGAGATGCAGGTTCAATCCGTGGGTCAGGGAGACCTTCTGGAGAAGGAAATGGCAACTCGCTCCAGTATTCTTGGCCTGGGAAATCCACTGGACAGAGGACCCATGGGGTCACAAAGAATCAGACACAACTTAGTGACTAAACAGCAACAACAAGCATCTCATTTTTCTATTCACCTGTTGAAGGACGTTTAGGTTGCTTCCATATCTCTACTGTTGTAAATATGCTGCTATGAACCCTGAGGTGCATCTATCTTCTCAAATTATTGTTTCACTTGTCTTTGAATGTATACCCAAGCATAAAATTATTGGATCATATGGTAGTTCCATTTTTAGTTTTTTGAAGAGCCTCCATACTGTTTTCCAAAATAGCCACACCAATTTACATCTGCACCAAGAGTATATAAGGGTTCTCTATTCTCTACATCCATTCCATTATTTATTATTTGTAGACTTTTGGATGATAGTAGCCATTTTAAAAGGTGTGAGGTGATAACTCACTGTGATTTTAATTTGCATTTCTCTGGTGAGTACCAATGTTGAACATCCTTTCATATCCCCATTGGTCGTCTGTCTTCCTTGGAAAACTGGCTATTCAGTTATTCTGCCTGTTTTATAATCAGTTTTTTAAAAAAATATATTGAGTCAATATGAGCTATTCATATATTTAGGATAGTAAGCCCTTTTTGACCATGTTATTTAAAAATGTTCTCTCTTATTGAGTGCTGCTTCCCAGGTGGTGCAGCGGGAAAGAACCCACCTGCCAATGCAGGAGACATAAGCAACGTGGGTTTCATCCCTGGGTCAGGCAGGTCCCCTGGAGAAGGAAATGGCAACCCACTCCAGGATTCTTACCTGGAAAATACATGGGCAGAGGAGTCTGGCAGGCTACAGTCCATGGGGTCACAAAGAGTTGGCCATGACTCAGCACACACACACGCCTCTGTCATTCAGTAGGCCTTCTTTTTGCTTTGTTGCTGATTTGCTTTGCTATGCAAAGGCATTTAAGTTTAGTTAGGTGCCAGTTGTTTACGTATGCTTTTGCTTATTTTGTCTTAGGATACAGAGCCAAAAAAAAAAAACTTTCCTAAAATTTATGTCATTAACTGTTATACCTATGTCGTTCTAGGAGGTTTTTTTTTTTTTTTTTTTTAATTTCAGGTCTTATATTAAGGTCTTTAATCCATTTTGAGTTTGTTTTTGGTATAAGGTGTGAAGAAATATTTTAATCTCATTCTTTGACATTTAGTTGCCCAGTTTTATCAGCACTGCTTATTGAAGAGAGTGTCTTTTCTCCATTCTATATTCTTGCCTTCTTTGTTGTAGGCTAACTGACTATAGGTGTGTGGGGTTATTTTAGGCCTCTCTGTTCTGTTAGTCTTTGTGTCTGTTTTGAAGCCAGTATCATTTTTTTTTTAATGTATTTTTAATTGACCGATGATTGCTTTATGGTATGGGTTTGTTTTTGTCATACATCAATATAGATTAGCCATAGGTATACATGTGTCCCCTCCCTCTTGAAACTCTCTCCTACCTCCCACCCATTCCCACCTCTCTAGGTTATTACAGAGACCCAGTTTGAGTTGCCTGAATCCCCATACAGCAAATTCCCAGTGGCTGTCTATATACATATGTTAGATTATATGCTTCCATGCTACTCTCTCCATTCATCTCACCCACTCCCTCTTCTCCCCTACCCTTGTCCACGAGAGTTTTCTCTATCTCTGTGTCTCCATTGCTGCTTTGCAGACAGTTTCATCAGTACCTTCCTTTTAGAGTCCATATATATGCATTAATATACAACATTTGTTTTTCTCTTACTTCACTCTGTATAATAGGGTCTAGGTTCATCCACCTTGTTAGAATTGACTCAAATGTGTTCCTTTTTATGGCTGAGTAGTATTCCATTGTATATATGTACCATAGTTTCTTTATCCAATCGTCAATGGATATCTAGGTTGCTTCCATGTACTAGCTATTGTAAATAGTGCTGCAATAAACATTGGGGTACGTGTGTCTTTTTCAGTTTTGGTTTTTGTCAGGGTACATGCCTAGAAGTGGTATTGCTGGGTCATATGGTAGTTTTATTCCTATTTTTTTTTAAGGATTCTCCATACTGTCTTCCATAGTGGCTGTATCAATTTATATTCTTATCAGCAATGCAAGAGGGTTCCCTTTTCTCTGCACCCACTTCAGCATTTGTTGTTTGTGGATTGTTTGATTATGGTCATTCTGACTGGTGTGAGGTTATAGCTCATTGTCATTTTGATTTTCATTTCTCTGATAATGAGTAATATTGAACATCTCTTCATGTGTTTATTAGCTATCCGTATGTCTTCTTTAGATACATGTCTGTTTTTAGGTCTTTTGCCTACTTTTAGATTGGGTTGTTTGTTTTTCTGTTATTGAATTGTATGATCTGCTTGTATATTTTGGAAATTAATCCTTTGTCAGTTCTTTCATTTGCTATTATGTTTTCCCGTTCTGAGGGTGTCTTATCACTGTGTTTATAGTTTCCTTTGCTGTGAAAAGCTTTTAAGTTTAATTAGATCCCATTTATTTATTTTTATTTCCATTATTCTAGGAGGAGGATCATAAAGGATCTTGCTATGATTTATGTCATACAATGTCCTGCCTGTTTTCTTCTAAGAATGGTCTTTAATCCATTTTATCTGTGTGTATGGTGTTCTAATTTCATTCTCTTACACATATTTGTCCAGTTATTCTTTATTCATTAAGGAATAAATCACATTTACCATTGCAACTAAAAGACTAAAATACCATGCTCTTCTGTTGACTGAAGCTTTGTCATATGGTCTGAAGTCAGGGAATGTGATATCTCTAGCTTTGTTCTTTTTTTCAAGATTGCTTTGGCAATTTGAAGATTTATAGTTCCATGCAAATAATAGAATTATTTGTTCTAATTCTGTGAAAGAGTAATGAATTCAGTAAAGTTTCAGGATTCAGCATATTAATAATACAGTGATTAGTATACAGCAAGTTATTATTTTTCGATAGTAACTGTCAAGGAAAATCAAGAAAGCAGTCCCAGTTAAAACTGCATCAAAATAATAAAATATCTATGAATAAAATTAACCAAGGAGATTTAAAAACTATACTCTGAAAATTCTAAAACTTTGATGAATGAATTTGAAAATAATACAAGGAAATGGAAAAATATATTGTATTCCACAATTGAAATAATTAATATTATAATATTCTTTATATATTCATTATTTTAATTTATTTTTCCTTAAATGATCAAATATTTGTTAATTGCCACCCTGGCTATGTATACCACTATATATTTTGTCCACCAAATGTTTCTAGAAGGCCCACTATGTGAAAGGAATGGAGGGATTTGAGTTTAACTATACATGGTCTAATGGCCTTTTCCTCTAAAAATGTATGCAATACAAAATAATGAGACATGTGCTGATCCATATTAAAAATCCCTGTGTAATTTTAAGCCATTCAGTGTAGTCACTAAGGACATATTACCATAGAAGCTCTACTATCTCATTGTCAGCACATTATTTATTTTGATAATTTTACTGATAGCATTTACAATATAATTATTACACCTTACTTTAAATTGGATAAGTTAATAGTTTTTCTAATGAAAATGTTCTTTATCTTGTGAAATACTTTCAATTCAGTTCAGTCACTCAGTCATGTCTGTTTCTTTGCTACCCCATGGATTTCAGCATGCCAGACTTCCCTGTCCATCACCAACTTCCAGAGCTTACTCAAACGCATATCCATAGAGTCAGTGATGCCATCCAACCATCTCATCCTCTGTCATCCCCTTTTCCTCCTGCCTTCAATCTGCCTCAGCATCAGGGTCTTTTCCAAGGAGTCAGTTCTTCGCATCTGGTGGCCAAAGTATTGGAACTTCAGCTTCAGCATCAGTCCTTCCAATAAATCTATAGGACTGATTTCCTTTAGGATGGACTGGTTGGATCAGCTTGCAGTACAAGAGACTCTCAAGAGTCTTCTCCAAACCACAGTTCAAAAGCATCAATTTTTTGGTGCTCAACTTTCTTCGTGGTCCAACTCTCCCATCCATACATGACTGCTGGAAAAACTATAGTTTTGACTAGATGAACCGTCAGCAAAGTGATGTCTCTGCTTTTTAACATGGTGTCTAGGTTTGTCATAGTTTTTTTTCCAAGGAGCACGCATCTTTTAATTTCATGGCTACAGTCACCATCTGCAGTGAATTTGAAGCCCAAGAAGATAAAGTCTGTCACTGTTTCCATTGTTTCCCCATCTATTTGCCATGAAGTGATGGGACCAAATGCCATGATCTTTGTTTTTTGAATATTGAGTTTTAAGCCAGCTTTTTCACTATCCTCTTTCACTTTCATCAAAAGGTTCTTCAGTTCCTCTTAGCTTTCTGCCTTAAGGGTGGTATCATATATCCATAGAGTCAGTGATGCCATCCAACCATCTCATCCTCTGTCATCCCCTTTTCCTCCTGCCTTCAATCTGCCTCAGCATCAGGGTCTTTTCCAAGGAGTCAGTTCTTCGCATCTGGTGGCCAAAGTATTGGAACTTCAGCTTCAGCATCAGTCCTTCCAATAAATCTATAGGACTGATTTCCTTTAGGATGGACTGGTTGGATCAGCTTGCAGTACAAGAGACTCTCAAGAGTCTTCTCCAAACCACAGTTCAAAAGCATCAATTTTTTGGTGCTCAACTTTCTTCGTGGTCCAACTCTCCCATCCATACATGACTGCTGGAAAAACTATAGTTTTGACTAGATGAACCGTCAGCAAAGTGATGTCTCTGCTTTTTAACATGGTGTCTAGGTTTGTCATAGTTTTTTTTCCAAGGAGCACGCATCTTTTAATTTCATGGCTACAGTCACCATCTGCAGTGAATTTGAAGCCCAAGAAGATAAAGTCTGTCACTGTTTCCATTGTTTCCCCATCTATTTGCCATGAAGTGATGGGACCAAATGCCATGATCTTTGTTTTTTGAATATTGAGTTTTAAGCCAGCTTTTTCACTATCCTCTTTCACTTTCATCAAAAGGTTCTTCAGTTCCTCTTAGCTTTCTGCCTTAAGGGTGGTATCATCTGCATAGATGAGGTTATTGATATTTCTCCCAGCAATCTTGAGTCCAGCTTGTGCTTCATCTAGCCCAACATTTTGCATGATATACTCTCCATATGATTTAAATAAACAGGGTGACCATATACAGCCTGACGTGCTCCTTTTCTGATTTGGAACCAGGCTGTTGTTCCATGTCCAGTTCTATCTGATGTTTCTGGACCTGCATACAGATTTCTCAAGAGGCAGGTCAGGTGGTCTGGTATTCCCATCTCTAATAATTTTTCACAATTTGTTGTGATCCTCACAGTCAAAGGCTTTGGTGTAGCCAATAAAGCAGAAGTAGATGTTTTTCTGGGACTGTCTTGCTTTATTGATGACCCAACAGATGTTGGCAGTTTGATCTCTGGTTCCTCTGCCATATTTTTTCTAATGCAAATGTTCTTGATCTTATGAAATACTTTAGATTCTAATATCATCACTAATTAGTATTTTTAACTAACACCAAGACTTAAATACATTAAAGGAGTTATTATGTAGATTGACCTTTATGATGAATTCTTTGGCGATTGAAGGGATAATTGAAGAGCTATTCAGCAAAGGAAAATTCTAATTTGAGGTGTTGCATAACTTTTGAAATTCCTGTGTTGAAATATCTGGTAAATGGGTTTACAGAACTTTTCCTTAAATAGATCAAAGTTTTAGCTTAATTTTTGTCTTATGCATCTTTAGGGGTTAAAGTCTTCTTATCACTAGTACTTGAGATCAGGAGCACTAAACCTTTGTTCTAGGTTTATGTCACAAACAGTTGCCCTACTACATTTATTTGAGTCTCTCTAACAGGTGCAAATATATGACTAAAAGAGAGGATGAAAACTACTACAAATTCGTGTAATGCCTAGAGAATGCTCTGATCATAAATGAAGTATCTCTGCCACAGATCATTAGAGTGGAGTGTGTTAATGTCCTATGGGTAGATCTGGGTAAAAGCACTTAATAGTATATGATAGATGTTTTAAAAACAATTTATTGTATATCATTCAAGCTAAAATCATAAAGCATTTAGGAGAAAACAAACAGCTAAATCTTTGACCTTGAAAATAAAGGAAAAATGGATAAATTGAACTTTATCAAAATTAAAATTTTGGGGGCATCAAAAGACCTTAGCATCAAAAATGACATCCTACAGAATAAGAAAAATCTTTTGCAAATCTTTGCATATTTTCAAGTCATATGTCTAATTAGGGCTTAATATCCAGATTATATAAAGAACTCATACAACTCAACAACAAAGACAAATAATCTAATTAACAAATGGGCAGATGACTTGAATAGACATTTTTCCAAAAATAGATATATTCAGATGGCCAATAAGTATATGAAAAAATGCTCAGCATCGTTTGTCCTTAGTTAAATAGAAATCAAAAGTGCCATGAGATACAGCTTTCAACTTTCTGGCATAGCACTCATCATCCTCTTCAGAAAACAATAAACTCTGGTGAGATTGTGAAGAAATTGGAATTCTTATACTCTTATTAGTGGGAAGGAAAATGGTAGACCTATTGGGAAAAACAACATGGTGGTCCCTAAAGAAAGTTACATAGAATTATCACATATCCCAGAAATTCTACTGATATAGACCTACTAGAATTGAAAACAGAATCTCAAATAGGTACTTGTACACTGGCATTCCTCCTAGCATTATTCACAATAGTCAAAAGTAGAAATCATGCAGTGTTCATCAACAGATGAACAAAATGCAACATATTCATACAATGAATAATAGTCGACCATAAAGTGAAAGGCAGTCCTAAAACATACTACAATATGGATGAATCTTGAAGAAATTATGCTCAATGAAGCAAGACAATAAAGGACAAATTTCATATGATCCCACTTACATGAAATACCTAGGATAGGCAAATTAATGGAAATGGAAAGTGCATTTGAGGTTAATGGGGATTGAAAATGGGAATAGGGAATTATTGCTTAATGGTTATAGTTTCTATTTGGGGTGATGAAAGCATTTTGGAAATAATGGTGATGGTCGACAACATTACAGATGTAATTAATGCCACTCAATTGTACACTAGATGGTAAAAAAAAATGTTTAATATCATATACATTTTATCATAATAAATACTTTAAAAATTTACTGTTGATATATTTAGTTCTGTTTTACCTACTTGCATGAATATAACTCTACAAGAAAAACAAATATCACTCATCTCTTCCAGGCAGTAATAATTATGTCAAGACATTTTACTGAGTGCTTCAGTGTTCCATGCCTTGATTTAAGAATTTTACAATTAACTCATTTATTGCTCATAAGAACCCTTTGAAGTAGAAATTATTATTTTAGCTATTTTACAGATGAGGAAACTGGTTGACAGAAGGTTAAGTAACTCATTCAAGGTGCAGTAGACGGTAAGCAGCTAAGCTGAGTAACAGCTCCGGGCAGTTGGGTTCCAGAGCTTGTGATCCTAACCACAGTCTTGGCCATTTTGACAGTTCGAGCTTATTTTGCTTTGACATGTTAGACTTAAATTATTCATCTTAAAATGAAGTTTAGTGATCAGACCCAGGCCAGCAACACCTGTGTGCAACTAAAGTGAATTCTTTTCAATCTGTTCATTTCAAGACAAGTTTATTATCCCGTCTCCCAGTTCTCCCTGGAACTGATTTAATTGCTTCTACTACTAGTTATTATTCAAATGCAGCAAGTGGTTATCAGCACTTTTGCATTCAGACTACACATGCCATGTCTGATTTTCAATCTGCCACTTGAAAATTGCTCTTTAGTCACTGAGAGCTGCGATGCTGAAAGGACAGTTAGAATATGGGCTATGTTACTGAAATAGCCTTTTCCACTTTTTTATGAACTTTCTGTCACAGTGGTCTGTCATCTTCAGCGACAGGAGGAGAGATTAAATTACTTTCTTGAAATGAAACCTATACGGCATCTACATTATCTTTCTGTCCCCAGCACCGGACACCATGTTCGGCATATAGTTGGCGTTCACGACACTTTTATTACATAAATGAATGAAGAAATGATACAAAAACACCTGAGTAATTTTCTAAAGACTCTGTATGTGACAACACAGGAAGACAAAAACTCTTCTCCTTTACATATGTGTGTGTGCTATGCTCGAATGTGAGCTCCGCCGTCTTTCTACAATGCCTATGGTGCCGTGAATTTGTTTTGTGTTGTTCTCTCTTTGGAGTGTATGCATTTTGGATGTGAGTGGTTTAATGATACAAAATTCATCACTGGATGTGACAAGGAGTGAGGAGAAAGATAACCATTTCTGACCTATGGAGAGAAAGTGTCTCCTTTCTTGTGCTATTCCATGAATGAATCTACTTAGGGCTAGGCTCTGTTTAGGGTGAGAGATGGAAGGCACTTGGGGTGCACAGTTTTAGGAGACACTCACTCTCAGGTTTTTGCAGTGTCAGGGCTGGCATTGACCTGAAGGGAAAAGAGAACACCCCATAGTGTTTGTACCTTGGTGCCCTTCTTGTCCTGAACCTAAGATGTAAAAATGGCAGCCCTGGGGCTAATAATTTGTGACTTTAGAGCAATCTGTAAATGGTAGCGAAAAGCTGAATTTGAGCTGTGAGGAGAGCATGACCATATTTAAAACAGAGAGGAAGATGACATCCTTCAACATATTTTCATCAGGCCACTGCTAGGCATTAGTGCAAATGTGCTCTAAGTAAATTGCTTGGTGGGCAACTGATTTGTCTACATTGTGTGTTAGGGATCCCATGGTTGCAGCCCAGGAGAGAACTTTACACCCAACGCCAAGGAGATGGGGGCAGAAAAATACCACTGAAGGAGAGCTAAGCAAATGTTAACTTTTAGGGAGACCTGGATTCTGAAGCTATAGATTCTGTGGTCATCTAAACTTTTCAAGTTGGGTCAGCTACTAACCATTTTTGCTGTGAATAAGCCATATAGACATATTCTGTGTAATGAAGAGTTTACATTATCATTTATTAATTTTTTTTTAATTTATTTTTAATGGGGAGAAAATTGCTTTACAATATTGTATTGGTTTCTGCTGTACCTCAACTCAAACCATCCATAATTTTTAAATAATATAAAAGCATTGGTAATATTAAATACTATATTTATCAATCACTGCAAAATAATTTTTGCTTGTTAATGTGTGCAGCTATAATGACTCATACACATTGATAAGTACTGAGTTTACTGAATAATGAAAGCATTTCACCCAGAAACCCTCGGATCCCTTTTTACTGTGGTGCTGTATCAATTCCCCACTGTCCAACCCACTTGCCAACTTCAGTATGCTTTGTGTGTGTTTTGTTCCCAGTTGCTAGCCCCTGTCTGTCTTTGAAAAGGGCTGACCTTGGCTGTTGGGTTTTGCCATGTCCTCCCACATAAAAAGCTCAGAAAACCTGAGAGTTTCTGCCCCCTCCTACCACAAAACCAGATGGAGTGAAGACCACACTCTTTAACAAGCATTGCATGGTCTTTCTTGCCTGCAGGGGTAATGCTTTAGCTTCACTGTGCTAACCCAGAGTGTAGAGCAGTGCCTGACATACACAAAATACATAATACATGTACACTGAGCATATGAATAGATGGGTGAATTGATTGACAAATCAATATATAGCTTGTGACTATAAATCACTTGACACTATCTTATTTTCTTTAATCAAATGCTCATTTGTTAGGCTTTACACACTAATACTGTTAGTGTGAAGGATGTTAGTATATTTTTATACATTTCCCTCCCTAGAAGAGTGCAAAAACTCCTGTAGGAATCAGCATTTAAACATAAAGAAAATAAATATTTCAGATAAGATTTCCTAAAGGATGAGAGCTCAAAAGGTAACCAAACATTCATGCTTATTCATAACAGAATATATTTCTTAACTTGGGTCAGTAACTGGCTACAAACACCCAGGCTGTCTTTCTACCCTCTATCTCAGCTTAAAGGCACCTATTTAAACATTTTAGAATTAGGGTTGGGTGGGACCTCTGTCACAGATATTCAGTATTTATTCTATGGACATAGTATGTCTTTTAGACAAAGCCAGAGAAACCTTTTGAGATTTTTTTTTCATGCAGAATTTGCAAAATGATAGAGTCTTAGCAACAATCTCTCCTGAAAGCTAAGCCTAAGAAAGAGGTTGTGTGCAGGTGGTTTGTTTTGGTATTCTACTAGAGGTACCTGAGTGAGAGGCTCAGGAAAACAAAGCACTGGAGAAGAGAAACCAGCATAAGGATGCTTTCTCATCCTTTGTCTACCACTGTGGGTTATTGCAGTTGAACTCTCTGATGAGCCATGTATATGAGTCTTGGAATTGTCCAGCCAAGTGCATGAGAAAAGGAAGTGATATGAAGTGGAGGTCGCTCAGTCGTGTCTGACTCTTTGCGACCCTCTGGTCCATGGAATTCTCCAATCCAGAATACTGGAGTGTGTAGCCTTTCGCTTCTCCAAGGAATCTTCCCAACTCAGGGACTGAACCTAGGCTTCCCACATTTCACTGCAGGGAGATTCTTTACTGGCTGAGCCACAAGGGAAGCCCAGGAACACTGGAGTGGGTGGCCTATCCCTTCTCCAGGGAATCTTCCCAACCCAGGAATCAAACCAGGGTCTCCTGCATTACAGGCAGATACTTTACCAGCTGAGCTACCGGGGTGATCTGAACGTGAGACAAGCATAAGACAAGGAGTAATTATCAACTAGCTTGGGTACTCTACTGATCATTTTTACCTACTTGAATTTCTTATTACTCAGGCCCAGTTACTGAGTACTATATGTGAGTCCTCCAACTGTAGAATTCAGCGGGAGTGGGGGTGAATCCCACTGAATTTCAGTGGTCAGAAAAGTCCTGGGGTAGAAAAGTGAAATCTCTTCAGTGCTGCTGAAAAATGTATGTTCCTGAAAATGGAGTTTTACCTCACGAGGGTCTGGAGTAAACATGAGCCTGAAAGATGTGAGTCGGGGAACAAAAGTCATCCAACATAGGTGGCCTGTGGAATGGATCCCTACACAGATGTCCTTTATTTGGTCATCACACAATCTTTTTTTCAGTGAATTTTCAATGATTAAAATATCAGTATAATTCACAGGCTCAGTTCAGTCCAGTCGCTCAGTCATGTCTGACTCTTTGCAACCCCATGAATCGCAGCACGCCAGGCCTCCCTGTCCATCACCAATTCCTGGAGTTCACTCAGACTCACGTCCATCGAGTCAGTGATGCCATCCAGCCATCTCATCCTCTGTCGTCCCCTTCTCCTCCTGCCCCCAATCCCTCCCAGCATCAGAGTGTTTTCCAATGAATCAACTCTTCGCATGAGGTGGCCAAAGTACTGGAGTTTCAGCTTTAGCATCATTCCCTCCAAAGAAATCCCAGGTCTGATCTCCTTCAGAATGGACTGGTTGGATCTCCTTGCAGTCTAAGGGACTCTCAAGAGTCTTCTCCAACACCACAGTTCAAAAGCATCAACTGCTTCATTTCCAAAAAAAGTAGCATTGATACTGCTCACAGATGTGTTTTGTTTGATCATCCAGAACTCTACTTTTTTCCCCCAATGAACTGCTAATATTTAAAAGTAGGGAAATTTCACACAGTAGTCTGGACTTTCTGCTTCACTTCTAAAAATAGATCTTAGATCTTCTAGCGGTGCTGGGTCCATATTACCCTGAGGCTGGAAGGCAGTGATGTGGATGGTATATGGCCATACACTCTTAGATGAACACATACTCAGTAGCCCTTTACTGACCCATGCTGCTTTCTCTTCCTGTTTGCATACCTGTGTATCCTCTGAAGATGCTTGCATTTGATGCCACTGTTCTAAAGACTGAACCATTTATCGTGGTAGATGAGTAATGTGTTTTCTCACTCAGAAACACTGTATGCCCATCTCTGAGCAGCTGATCTGCACAGATTGCATCAGCTGGACTTTCTTTCCATTGTGGCTTTTGGGTTGGTTCAGTCCATGGGAGGAAAAACAAATTGGGGAAGAGTCTCCTCACTCCCTCCCACTTTGAGCATCACAGTCCTGACAGGGGCTGCTTCCTGCACAATCATAGCTCCCCTGAGCTATCACTGATCCCTAGCAGCATGGTGTTTTCTCCTTTACCTTTCAGGCTTACTAAACTCTGATCATATCAACATTACTTTGAGGGTCTCTTAAATCTGCTTTTATCATTTTTCTTGTTGGTGAATCTGTCTGATCAGAGTTCTGTTTATTGCCAGGGTCCTGTCTAATAACCGTAAAGCACTTGTTGTATTGATACTATTATTATTATTATCATTGTCATTGTTATTATAGTTATTAATAATGGAGGCACCCCTCTCATGGGTACTTCGTCAAACCTGGTCTCTGCTTCAGAGAAATTGATGATCATTCTGTGCTGAGCTGCTTCTGCCATCGCTGCTAATCACGATCCAGCCCTGTTTTCCTACTTAGCTGACCATACACACTACTGCGGCCTGCTCTGCTGCCTCACTTTGGTGTGAGCTGTCTGCTGTGACCTGCCGACAGACTGATTGACTACTGGGCCAGGAGGCTCTGTGCTGGGCTCTCAGGTTACCCACTGCATTTGCCAAGGCTTCAAGTGGCCGTAATGAGTTTCCCATGCACCAGTTGCAGCCCAACCTGTGCTGTTTGCAATAAGCAAGTGTAATCAGGCCTCTTTCTTGCCTCCTCCAGGGCAGAATTATCCCTTCTCCAGGGAATCTTCCCAACCCAGGAATCAAACCAGGGTCTCCTGCATTACAGGCAGATACTTTACCAGCTGAGCTACCGGGGTGATCTGAACGTGAGACAAGCATAAGACAAGGAGTAATTATCAACTAGCTTGGGTACTCTACTGATCATTTTTACCTACTTGAATTTCTTATTACTCAGGCCCAGTTACTGAGTACTATATGTGAGTCCTCCAACTGTAGAATTCAGCGGGAGTGGGGGTGAATCCCACTGAATTTCAGTGGTCAGAAAAGTCCTGGGGTAGAAAAGTGAAATCTCTTCAGTGCTGCTGAAAAATGTATGTTCCTGAAAATGGAGTTTTACCTCACGAGGGTCTGGAGTAAACATGAGCCTGAAAGATGTGAGTTGGGGAACAAAAGTCATCCAACATAGGTGGCCTGTGGAATGGATCCCTACACAGATGTCCTTTATTTGGTCATCACACAATCTTTTTTTCAGTGAATTTTCAATGATTAAAATATCAGTATAATTCACAGGCTCAGTTCAGTTCAGTTGCTCAGTCATGTCTGACTCTTTGCAACCCCATGAATCGCAGCATGCCAGGCCTCCCTGTTCATCACCAACTCGCGGAGTTCAGTCAGACTCACGTCCATCAAGTCCGTGATGCCATCCAGCCATCTCATCCTCTGTCGTCCCCTTCTCCTCCTGCCCCCAATCCCTCCCAGCATCAGAGTCTTTTCCAATGAATCAACTCTTCGCATGAGGTGGCCAAAGTACTGGAGTTTCAGCTTTAGCATCATTCCCTCCAAAGAAATCCCAGGTCTGATCTCCTTCAGAATGGACTGGTTGGATCTCCTTGCAGTCTAAGGGACTCTCAAGAGTCTTCTCCAACACCACAGTTCAAAAGCATCAACTGCTTCATTTCCAAAAAAGTAGCATTGATACTGCTCACAGATGTGTTTTGTTTGATCATCCAGAACTCTACTTTTTTCCCCCAATGAACTGCTAATATTTAAAAGTAGGGAAATTTCACACAGTAGTCTGGACTTTCTGCTTCACTTCTAAAAATAGATCTTAGATCTTCTAGCGGTGCTGGGTCCATATTACCCTGAGGCTGGAAGGCAGTGATGTGGATGGTATATGGCCATACACTCTTAGATGAACACATACTCAGTAGCCCTTTACTGACCCATGCTGCTTTCTCTTCCTGTTTGCATACCTGTGTATCCTCTGAAGATGCTTGCATTTGATGCCACTGTTCTAAAGACTGAACCATTTATCGTGGTAGATGAGTAATGTGTTTTCTCACTCAGAAACACTGTATGCCCATCTCTGAGCAGCTGATCTGCACAGATTGCATCAGCTGGACTTTCTTTCCATTGTGGCTTTTGGGTTGGTTCAGTCCATGGGAGGAAAAACAAATTGGGGAAGAGTCTCCTCACTCCCTCCCACTTTGAGCATCACAGTCCTGACAGGGGCTGCTTCCTGCACAATCATAGCTCCCCTGAGCTATCACTGATCCCTAGCAGCATGGTGTTTTCTCCTTTACCTTTCAGACTTACTAAACTCTGATCATATCAACATTACTTTGAGGGTCTCTTAAATCTGCTTTTATCATTTTTCTTGTTGGTGAATCTGTCTGATCAGAGTTCTGTTTATTGCCAGGGTCCTGTCTAATAACCGTAAAGCACTTGTTGTATTGATACTATTATTATTATTATCATTGTCATTGTTATTATAGTTATTAATAATGGAGGCACCCCTCTCATGGGTACTTCGTCAAACCTGGTCTCTGCTTCAGAGAAATTGATGATCATTCTGTGCTGAGCTGCTTCTGCCATCGCTGCTAATCACGATCCAGCCGTTTTCCTACTTAGCTGACCATACACACTACTGCGGCCTGCTCTGCTGCCTCACTTTGGTGTGAGCTGTCTGCTGTGACCTGCCGACAGACTGATTGACTACTGGGCCAGGAGGCTCTGTGCTGGGCTCTCAGGTTACCCACTGCATTTGCCAAGGCTTCAAGTGGCCGTAATGAGTTTCCCATGCACCAGTTGCAGCCCAACCTGTGCTGTTTGCAATAAGCAAGTGTAATCAGGCCTCTTTCTTGCCTCCTCCAGGGCAGAATTTTTTATTTTAGATTATTTGCTTTCTTGGTAACAATCTGTGGGAGGAGGCCTGTGGAGACCAAGTTTTGATCCTGGCCCTGAAGGGCAAGCTTCCTGCAGAAGAAAAGACACTGGCAGGTGGATGGAGGCTCTAACTCTGAGTCTTGCACAGCTTGGCATGATGAAGGGGGCTTTGGATTACTCCTTGGTTCACCTTGCAAGAGACCAGGGTACCTAGCTGCTAGGCATATGCAGAGGCTGAAGACCACGTCAGCATGCTCTGTGGTGCTAAGCAACCCCAGTAGCCCAATTTCAGATTCAGTATAATACCAACTCTTGAGTTTCTGCTCCTTCCACTACATTATCAAATGTAATACACAGACTTGGGCTTGCATGCCTACTTTGCCAATTTGAAGAAGTTCTTTAACTCCTCTGAAACTATTTTTCCCCCGTCTTTAAAATGGGAATAATAATTTCCTGTAGGAGAATGGAAATTGGTAAGTCAATTGTCAGTCAGGTGTCTATCATATAATGAATATTCAAAAAATGTTCAGTTCAGTTCATTTCAGTCAATCAGTTGTGTCCAATTCTTTGTGACCCCATTGACTACAGCTCGTCAGGCCTCCCTGTCCATCACCAACTCCTGGAGCCTACTGAAAATCATGTGCATTGAGTCAGTGATGCCATCCAACCATCTCATCCTCTGTCATCCCCTTTGCTTCCTGCCTTCAATCTTTCCCAGTATTAGGGTCTTTTCAAATGAGTCAGCTCTTCGCATCAGGTGGTCAAAGTATTGGAGTTTCAGCTTCAGCATCCATCCTTCCAATGAATATTCAGGACTTATTTCCTTTAGGATGGACTGGTTGAATTTCCTTGCAGTTCAAGGGACTCTCAAGAGTCTTCTCCAACATCACAGTTCAAAAGCATCAATTCTTCTTCTCTCAGCTTTCTTTATAGTCCAACTCTCATATCCACACATGACTACTGGAAAAACCATATCTTTGACTAGAAGGGCCTTTGTTGGCAAAGTAATATCTCTGCTTTTTAATATGCTGTCTAGGTTGGTCATAAATTTCCTTCGTGACCCCGTGGACTGCAGCCTAGCAGGCTCCTCCATCCATGGGATTTTTCAGGCAAAAGTATTGGAGTGCGTTGCCATTGCCTTCTCCGAGTCCAAGGAGTAAGCATCTTTTAATTTCATCTCTGCAATCATTATCTGCAGTGATTTGGAGCCCCAAAATATAAAGTCTGTCAGTTTCCACTATTTCCCCATCTATTTGCCAGGAAGTGATGGGACCAGATGCCATGATCTTAGTTTCTGAATGTTGAGTTTTAAGCCAACTCTTTCAGTCTCCTCTTTCACTTTCACCAAGAGGCTCTTTAGTTCTTTGCTTTCTGCCATAAGGGTGGTGTCATCTGCATATCTGAAGTTACTGATATTTCTCCCAGCAATCTTGATTCCAGCTTGTGCTTCATCTAGTCCAAAAAATGTTAGTTTCTTTCATAAAACAGAATTCAAATACTTCATCTCTATTAATAGTAACTGTAGAATGGTTGCCAAGCATTGCTTTCCTTTATTCAGTTCTCAAACACAAGATAGAATAGTTCTAAAGAGTATAATCTGTAAAATCAAAAAGGTCTCAGTTGAACTTTGCCTCTGTACCTTCCTAACGGTGTGACAATGGAAACGTCAGCTGATCTGTTTTTTCCTGTTTTACCTCGGGGGTCATATTGCCTCAGTTCAGTTTCCCTCTTTACTCCCTTACTAACTGGGCAGCCTTCAGCAATGTGCTTGACAACTCTGTGCCTCAGCTTTCTCATCTGTAATTAAATCTTAATGTGGGATATAATCCATCTCATTAAGTCACTGAAATAATTAAATGGCTTCATTTTTATCAGATGCGTAAAACAATACCTTCTCAACAAAAGTCGGGAAAAGACTAGTTCCTTTATCTGTAGAGCTGGTGTGATGATATCTGTTCATAGCTATTGTGAATATCAATTGAAGTAAAATCACACAGAACTAAGTGAAATTGCCCAAATCTGTCTACATGGTGATTTTATATATTTTAATAGCACATAAAACTGTTATCCTAATGGCTGATACATATTAAATGTTCAATAAATGTTGCTTGTCATTATTTCATCATCAGGTTAAAGTAAAAAGCCACAAACCACACGGACTTGTTTAGATGCAAACGATCCAATTAAGACCCCACATCCTTTTCCCAATAAAATGCCGCCAAGTCACCCAGCCTCAAGTGTTTTGGTAGGTGTAGAATATCGGGTCTATTTAGTCTAAGTTTCTGTAGACAGAAGGGATATGAGTTTTATTTCCTTATCCATTGCATTTCTTGAATCCAACTGCTAACTCTTAAAAAAAAAAATCCTCCTTAATATAGCTTGACAGAGGTCTGGCCAAGATCTTGTCTAAAAGACATGGTGGTAATTCTCCCCTCTCCCACCCTGGGATTCTGTGAAGCTGTGTACTGACTGAAATATCTTCTGTTTTGGGCCCCTTCCAGCTTGTGGCAAGTCAGGATTCCGTGGGTAGCTTCAAGGTTGCAGTTAAAAAACCTCCTCCATTCACTGTCTCTAATTGGCTCCTGACCAACTGCTCCCTTGAAGAGATAGTTATTGCAATAAAGAATTTATGGCTTTTGGTGTGGAACCAAAGAAGAGCTGGAAAAAACAAAAACAAACCAAAAAAAAAAAAAACCCTCTGCAGGCTCTTTCGTTGAGCTCAACTAAGCACGTACCAGTTGAATCTAACAGAAAAAAGAGTAGTGCCGTCCTCAGGAAGCAAAGCAGCCTTTACCAGAGCCAGGAGGAAGACGGTGGTGGGAGGGCAGAGGGGAGATTTGGCAACCAGCTCCTCACGTGGTCATTTTGAGACCACTGAGAAATATGCTGAAAGGAATTTTGATTACATATTTCATTCAAGAAGTAGTGCCGTCCTCAGGAAGCAAAGCAGCCTTTACCAGAGCCAGGAGGAAGACGGTGGTGGGAGGGCAGAGGGGAGATTTGGCAACCAGCTCCTCACGTGGTCATTTTGAGACCACTGAGAAATATGCTGAAAGGAATTTTGATTACATATTTCATTCAAGAGTATTTGTATAGATTCACACAAATGGTTACGTTACAGAACCAATATTCTAAAGAGAATCCTCTATTTAGGTCTCTTTCCCTGATTCTAAGCAGAACTGAAGGAAAATCTCTACAGAGACTGTGTGAAAAGTCATTTGAACAAAAGTGGCTAAATGAGGTAATGGGCAGTTGTTCAGTAAAAACGCACTGTGAGAGAAGAAGGAAAAAAAATCCCTGGCATAAAAATATTTTCATTCAATAATTGGAAAAATGGAATGAAACACCTGCAGTTTATAAATCAAAGTTACCATATGGCATATAACATTTGCTAATAAATTCTTATAAGCACAACCCTAAAAATGAAGCCTTTTAAAAAAGTTTTGCTAGAGTGCAATATTGCTTTATATTAGTTTACCCCATCTATGGGTTTTTCCCCAAAACTTTAAGTTAATAGGTTATAAAATTATACTTAAAGTTTATTTCAAACTCTAACTCTTACTAGTAATAATACGCAGCAGAGAAAATTAGTAGGCATGAATGATAGTGACAAATTAAGAGCTGGGGCCTTAGAATAATCTCTGTAAATCTTGTCCTCAATTTCTCTTGATGCTCAGTTTTCTTTATTAAATTATTACATTTTAAACACTTTATTGGAATATAGTTGATTTATGGTGTTTTAGTTTCAGATGTACAGAAAGTGATTCAGTTATACATATACATATATCATTCTTTTTTCAGATTCTTTACCCATATAAGTTACTACAGAATGCTGAGTAGGGTTCCCTGTGCTAAACAGCAGGTCCTTGCCAATTATCTGTTTTATATATAGTAGTGAGTTTATGTGAATTCCAATTTCCTAATTTATTCCAATCCCCAGTCTTTCTCCTTTGGTAGTCATAGGTTTGTTTTCAAGATCTGTGAGTCAGTTTCTATGGGTTTTCTATGAGTTGCATTCTGAAAATATATTCATTTGTTTTTTTAAATATGTTTTCCCAATATAAGTGATATCATATGATATTTAGTATGGTATCATATCAAAGTAAGTCTGACTTACTTTATTGAGTATGATAAAGATAATCTCTAGGTCCATCCATATTGTTGCAAATGACATTATTTCATTTTTTATGACTGAGCAATATCCCGTTATATATATGTACCACATATCCTTTCATCTCCTGATGGACATTTAGGTTATTTCCATGTCTTGACTATTGTAAATAGTGTTGTTCTGAACATTGTGACTGATGCTCAGTTTTCAATTAATTCTTTGGGGTTGATGGAAGCAGTAGTTTGTTAATTGCAAGTTAGCCATAGCAAGCATCTTTTCATTTTAAACAGTTTAAGTATCTAATACTTCCAGTTGTCCAAAGGGCTCTGGAAGCCAAATCCAGGGCAAAAATCTTTATTATAAGTAGTTACACTTCTAAACATTAAGTCCACTTTGTTCTGTGTCAGTAAACTTATGAGTCATTTACTGTTAAGCAACTGAGTGTAATGCCACTGTTTTAGGTTGAAAGAAAACTTCTGCAGAGGTATTTATAAAAATTGATAAACCAGATTTGGTTAAAAATGAGATATTTAAGGTAGTGAAATATATGCTTCCAATCTGCTGGATATCTGGTAGCAATTTATTTCTTATAAAAGTCATAGAGAAAATATTTACAAAAATACATGGTAAAAAGTGAAAACTTAATGTATAAAAGGTTGGCATTGAACAGAAATTAATAGACATATTGGTCTAGAAATGTTAAACATATTTTTTTCATTTGTACATGGGTAATGCACTGTATTAAATATGTAAAGTCTTATCTACATGGGTTTGATTACAGAAACTAATAAAATATTCTCTAAATAAAAAAAAGGTAATAAAACTTAAAAAGTTACACTGATAACATTTCAGACAAAACTATTCACTGTGACACAAAATTTTTCATCTCTTAATTCACAGTTTGACATTAAATAAAGCCAACATCAACCTTGTAGTGAGCTATTAGTTTACATGCATGCAATTTGAATATGGTACATGTAACTTACTGTGAACAAATTTTTGGTGGAATTAATGCCTTTCTCACAAAACATTTTCAAATTAAAAATAGGGTTTTGCATTTATTTTTATACAACTTTTATGTGTCTTTTTTTCTGCCTATTCTTTAGCCAAATTGCACAAAGGTTAACTGTTGAATCAATATATTTACTGTTTTAACGAAATAAATCAGAATTCTTCCTGTTCTATTTGATGTAAATCTTCTGAATCTTTTTCTATAAAATAGGTAAAGTAAGAATTAACAAACTTCCCCCTTTTAAAACTGATGTTTATTTTGTTTTCAGATAATAGTAATAGAAACACAATTGTTTAATGAATAGTTTCTTTTTCATATGAAACATCAAAATACTAGAGACAGTTATTTTCTCACCACTTTAAAAATATGCTTATACCCACAATTTCAAGTATGTAACTAGAGCTCTGAATGACCAAAGGAAATCATGGAAATTATGTTTAACTTAAACTCCAATAAAGTCAATTTCAGTAGATCTCAGCCTAATGACACCCTGATTCCTGCAGTGTTAGCTGTAACCTCCAAAGTATCATGCAATTTTCTGTTTCAAGAAAATGATGTAAAGATTTGAATAAATTTACTTTAAAACAAATAAATACAAATATTTTAATATCTTTCACTCCTTCAGCTTAGAAAGTGGAATCACTCCGTCATGTCTGACTTTTTGTGACCCCATGGATTGTAACCTACCAAGCTTCTCTATCCTTGGAATTTTCCAGGCAAGAGTACTAGAGTGGGTTGCCATTTCCTTCTCCAGGGGATCTTCCTGACCCCGGGATCGAACCCTGGTCTCCCACATTGTAAGCAGGCACTTTTACCGTGTGAGCCACCAGGGAAAGTGGAAGAACTCGTTGTACATTGAACCTTCAAAAAGCACAGTGTAATACATTAAAATCTCCCTAAAGTACCCTGAGCTACTATTTGCTTTCCTTCATAAAACAAAATTTTTGTAGCCTAGTTGCTTTACGATGTTGTGTTAGTTTCTGTTGTATGGCAAAGTGAGTCAGCTGTAATTATACAGGCTTTCTTTCTCTCTCTCTCTCTTTTTTAATTTCCTTCCCCTTTAGCTCACCACAGAGGTCTGAGTAGAGTTTCCTGTGGTATACAGTAGGTTCTCATAAGTTATCTGTTTTATACATGATATTGTGTATACATCAGTCCCAATCTCCCAATTCATCCCACCCTCCCTTTCCCCCCTTGGCGCCCATAGATTTGTTTTCTACGTCTGTGTCTCTATTTCTGCTTTGCAGATAGGTTCATATGTGCCAGTTTTCTAGATTCCACATATATTGGATAATATACAATATTTATTTATCACTTTCTGCCTGACTTCACTCTGCATGACAATCTCTAGGTCCACCCACATTTTTGCAAGTGGCACAATTCCATTCCTTTTTATGGCTGAATAATAACCATGGGATTTCCCAGGCAAGAATACTGGAGTGGGTTGCCATTTCCTTCTCCAGGGGATCTTCCCAACCCAGGGAGTGTATTCCATTGTCTGTATCTACCACAGGTTCTTTATCCATTCCTCTCTTGATGAACATTTAGGTTGCTTCCATATTCTGGCTAATATAAATAGTGCTGCAATGAACATTGGGTTGCATGTAGCTTTTCAAATGACAGTTTTCTCTGGGTATGTACCCAGGAGTGGAATTGCTGGGACATACGTTAGTTCTATGTTTAGCTTTTTTTTAAGGAACTTCCATACTGTTCTCCATAATGGCTGTATCAATTTACATCTCCACCAACAGTGTAAGAGGATTTCTCTTTTGCCACACCCTCTACAACATCTATTGTTTGTGGATTTTTTTGATGATGGCCATTCTGACTGAGGTGATACCTCATTGTGTAAGTTTTTATTTGCATTTCTCTAATAATAGGTGGTGTTGAGCATTTTTTCATTTGCCTCTTGGACATCTGTATGTCTATTTATGTTGTCCATCCATTTTTTGATTGGGTTGTTTGATTTTTTGATACTGAGCTGCATGAGCTGTTTATTTTAGAAAATAATCCATTTTCAGTTGCTTTGTTTGCAAATCTTTTCCCCCATTCTGAGGGTTGTCTTTTAGTCTCATTTATGGTGTCTATGCTGTTCAATAACTTCTAAGTTTAATTAGATGCCATTTGTTAATTTTTGTTTTTATTTTCCTTACTCTAGGAAGTGAGTCAAAAAAAAAAGATCTTGCTGTGATTTATGTCACAAAGTGTTCTACCTATATTTTCCTCTAAGAGTTTTATTCTATAGCTCTACATTTAGGGGTTTAAACCATTTTGAGCTTACATTTGTGTATGGAGTTTGGAGTGTTATAATTTCACTTTTTACATGTAGTTATCCAGTTTTTCTAGCACCACTTAACGTAGAGATAGCTGTTTGCTTTCTAATGTATTTTAACTTCTTTTTAAAAATTATCATAGAAGGAAATATAAGAAGTGAAGAGAGCGTGGCATAAAATAACAGTCAGAGCAGACCTGAAAGTGACTTAAACTTTTAATGTGTACCTTGAGCCACACAGAGATCCATCAAAAGAGAGTGGAAGACGTACTGGCTGGGTATGCTTGAGTAGAATTTCTGATCAATCTTTCAGTGGATACCAAGTCATGCAGACACAGGAAGAAACTTCTAGGGATCTAGGTTTAAAATTTAAAAATGCAACTATAAAAACAATAAAATATTCACACTGATGGAAAAACAAATTTCAGGGATTTAATCCAGAGAAGTTCCTAAGCAAGCAAGCAAATCAAATCAAAACAACCACAATGTTTAGTAAGAAAATATCCAATTCCAAATTACTAAATTATATTATATGAAATGACTAATATTCTATAAAAATTTTATAAGACAATGAAATTTTGAAAACATAATTCATACTCATAAAAAACAATCTCCAGTTATTGGGCAAAGATTTAAAATTAGAAATTATCTGTATTTTCAAAGATCAGGTCAGGAAGTGTCAGGGGAGTGTGTAATTTCCCCGGTCCTGTCTCGTCACAATAAAAATTTGAAGCAACGGATGTTGATTGTCGCAACTCTAGGACAGATCAGTGTTACAGCTCCGTATTACAGCTCAGTTTTATTTAGAAAATAAAGGAAAATACATCCTCGAGGCATGAGGGCATGTGGACGCAAAAGACATGAAGAGAAGAGAGAGAATGAGTGCCCGAGAGAGACCTCCGCCCCTATTGCTCCCCTTTTATGATTGTTTCTCCTCCCCCCGGGCCTACCCTATGTAAACTGGGCTAGCCAGGAGTGCTGTTTGTTCTCCCTGAGGTCCTCACCCGGTCCTGGGACCTTCCTTTGTTCTATTTTCCCAGGCTTTTCCCTTCCTTGTCTTTTAGCCACCGCCATTCTGGACTCCTTTTTCCTATTCTACCTACCTAACAGGAAGCAACAGTTAGAAATGGACATGGAACAATAGACTAGTTCCAAATAGGAAAAGGAGTATGTCAAGGCTGTATATTGTCACCCTGCTTATTTAACTTACATGCAGGGTACATCATGAGAAACACTGGGCTGGAAGAAGCACAAGCTGGAATCAAGATTGCTGGGAGAAATATCAATAACCTCAGATATGCAGATGACACCACCCTTATGGCAGAAAGTGAAGAAGAACTAAAGAGCCTCTTGGTGAAAGTGAAAGAGGAGAGTGAAAAAGTTGGCTTAAAGCTCAACATTCAGAAAACGAAGATCATGGCATCCGGTCCCATCACTTCATGGCAAATAGATGGGGAAACATTTGGAACAGTGGAAACTGTCAGACTTTATTTTTTTGGGCTCCAAAATCACTGCAGATGGTGACTGCAACAATGAACTTAAAAGATGCTTGCTCCTTGGGAGAAAAGTTATGACCAACTTAGACAGCTTATTAAAAGGCAGAGACAGAGCCATTACTTTGCCAGCAAAGTTCTGTCTAGTCAAAGTTATGGCTTTTCCAGTAGTCATGTATGGATGTGAGAGCTGGACTATAAAGAAAGCTGAGAGCCAAAGAATTGATGCTTTGAACTGTCATGTTGGAGAAGACTCTTGAGAGTCCCTTGAACTGCAAGGAGATCCAACCTGTCCATCCTAAAGGAAATCAGTCCTGAATATTCATTGGAGGAACTGATGTTGAAGCTGAAACTCCAATACTTTGGCCACCTGATGTGAAGAGCTGACTCATTTGNAGAGTCCCTTGAAATGCAAGGAGATCCAACCTGTCCATCCTAAAGGAAATCAGTCCTGAATATTCATTGGAGGAACTGATGTTGAAGCTGAAACTCCAATACTTTGGCCACCTGATGTGAAGAGCTGACTCATTTGAAAAGACCCTAATACTGGGAAAGATTGAAGGCAGGAGGCAAAGGGGATTACCTAGGATGAGATAGTTGGATGGCATCACCAACTCAATGGACATGAGTTTGAGTAAACTCCAGGAGTTGGTGATGGACAGGGAGGCCTGGCATGCTGCAGTCCATGGGGTCACAAAGAGTCGGACATAACTGAGCAACTGAACTGACCTGAAGTCAAAGAATGGAGACAATTCTATTTACAGATTTAAAGGGAAGTGTGAAGACAATGATTCAAATAATAATAAATATCAAAAAAGGACAGGTATAAAAACAAATCAGGTGAAAATGCTTACAGCTTAACAAGCTTACAATAACCAATGAAATGTTCTAAGTATGAGAATTCAGCCATTTTCAAATGTCCTGGTTGCTGCAACCTGTGCCAATTGTAAAGATTTTTTTTCTCATTATTTGTCATGCTTAGTGTAGTATTTAAAATACTTTAGTATGGCTGAAATTGGTACTTTCTTCCTTGAAAAATAGATTTTGTTTTTTGTCTGTTTTTTACTATTTTTGTTCTTTCTCCTTCCATTCCACAAATACTTAGCTTCTCAAAACCAGTAAATCATCCACCTGGCGCATTCTACAAGACAAAAAATAAATGTAATGAGCATAACTATAACAACTATCCATACAAGCTATGTAAAAGTGAAAAGCTAAAATTAGTATATTAGGTATTTTTTTTGAGGAGAACAAGATTTAAAATCCATTGATTCGTAAAGATGTGTTATCAGTCTGCTACTAAAAGAACAGAATCCAATTGAAAATGGTTATTTGAATTAATCAATCTCACAGGTTTATATTACCAGCTCTACTTTCTACAAACTTGTAATTTAGTCAGGAAACCAGAAACAGTGGATTGCATTTATTTCTGTTAAGAAATTTAGCAACAAAAATCAATGTGAGATCAAGTTAAAGAAATATAGTAATAGTAACTGTTAAGAGAGTTGGAGGAGAATTTCTATAGGCTTTGTGATCAGAAAAGAAAAATGGTGCATGAAGCTGCTTTCCAGACTGTGAGTTAGCCACAGCCTCTTATGAGGTCAATATAGCTGATTTATATAAGTTTATTTTTTAGGGAAATGGTGGACCAAAGTCTTGAAAAGTAGGTTGGTGTTAAAGAGTTGAAGGCTAGGCTAGGAAATCAGGACCTAGGATTCTTTTATTCAGCTTCTCAAAGACCATCATTGGTTTCACATTGAAAAGTCAATGTGGTGGTCATTCATGCAAAGATGAATTGGAGAGACAGGATATTGGAGACAAAAAGATTTCAGAGAAAGATATTTTAGGAACAGACAGACAGTTGGTGTCACAGGAAGCATGTTGATCACTTCCAGGCCCCCCAAATCAAACCAAATGTTAAGCTTCATTTTTTATGAACATGAACATCCCAAACTGTGACAGGTTTACATGCATAATTGAAAAGCCTGTGACCTCTGACTCAACTCAACTCATTCTTCAGTGGCTTTGCATTTTTTTCTCATCTTACAAGCTTTATGAAATATGTATTTTTCAAGAAATTTACTTTCATATGTCTTCTAACAATGTAATTAACGTGCAGCTCAGCTGTAATTTATATTTTTTAAATACTATACACTAACATAAAAATGTTATACATAGCACCATCTGTTGGCTAAGGTATCTTTAACAAATGAAAAATATTTTATGCTAATTAGATTAGAATATCATTAAGAAGTTAGAACAGAGAACAGGAAAACAGCTTTAATTTAGATTAGAAAAAGGATGAACTCCTGTATGTGGTCACTGACTAGAAATGAAGCCTGATAATTCAGATTATGTTGATCTCGACAAATACTAATAGCATCAATTATGACAAAGTGGCCTAGTAATGATTTACTTTAATCAGAAATGATTTAAATGACAAAAAGGAGCCATAATCCATTTAAACATACAGATCTGACAAATATGAACAGTGAATATAGTCAGTTTGAAGGTGAAATATAATGTACAAAAAAGTCTTATGAAATAGCAGCATCTTTTTAGATGCAGTTAGAAGATGAAAGGAAACAGTGTATGTCTTGTATATTTCTCCTTCCTTCAGTTTATGAATAATCAATAATGTAATATGTATCAAAATGTAGTAAGGTAGGGAGAAATTTTAGTAATATTTACTTGTATATTATTGGGAATTCAGGAATAGAATGAATCTGTTATTTTCTCAATATTTATCTCTATGTGGATACTTATAACAAGGATATAGACAGATTCTGCTTTGTGTTTGTTTTGGCTTTTCTCATGTTTTTTTTTTTTTTTCCTACTGCCATTAAGAAATGCCAGAAAGTAAAAATTAACAAAGAAATTCAAGTGTACTAATTTCAAATGTTGTTTTTTTCCCTATCCAATCCACTCTGTCAACAAATCAACAAGTATCAATAGAGTTTCATGACCGAATACTAGGCAATCTCTGTCTTTAAGCAGCATACACCTTAAATTATAAGACATTCACATAAATAACAATATAGATAAATATAGAAAAAAGGGTATTATGATATCAATGTGTGATGAATTTTCAAGGCAATAAATGATAATGTTGTTCAAAGGAAAGGGTTATTTTAGATCTAAAGTGGCAGATAAGACTTAATTCTTTTCTCTCTTGCTCCTTTCGTACTTATTCAGTAACCACTTAACTCTATCCCGTAGACTTAATTGCTTTTTGCTAAATAAGGCTTTCATAGTTCTCTGTGTTTTTACCAGTCAGTCTCTCTTTCTGGGAATGTTCATTCTTTCTTGAGTAGATAGACTTCAATAGTCATCTCAACATGTTTTTCCAAGTGCTGTATTAAATAACCTCTGATTATTTCCCTTCAATTCTCATCTATTACTCAGGTTTATGATTAGCTCTATTTATGCTGAACTATCTTAAGTTCCTAGAACATCTTAAATTCTCTTTTTACATGTTTGAATATGCTGTTTGCCTATCTACATGGCTTTCTTTTTCAGCACATCTCATCATTACTTCATAATTCCAATTCATCCTTCACCTCTCAGATTAGAAATTTTGTTATGTTTTCAAGCTCTCCCTGATTTTCCAATATGAGCTGAGTTCTTTTCAATTGCTCTATGTACTTCAGTGTTTTAGTATTTACTACAACCATATTGTAAATTCTCTCTTCCCCTCTAGCCCATAATTTCTAGATCTTCTTCAAGTCTACATACATTCAATCATACCTCAATAAAAAATAAATTTTAAAAAAGATTATATATAGACCTTACCAGATAGTACAGCTTATGATATTAATATATAGTGTTGGCACAATAGATACTTGAAAGTAAATGAATATGTGAATGAGTGATCTCTCTTTCATGAAAAGCAGTATTAGTTTTTTCCTATTATGTTTCCAAAGACTATTTGTTTAACTCTCCTTATCACAGTTACTATATTTATCTTAAAGAGCTATTTATTCCTCTTTAGGTACAAGGGACTGTCTCTGCAGTTCCAAACCTTGTCATAGTGGAATATAGGGTATGCCTTAAGTAAATGTCTGTTAATATAGTAATTATGATTTTAAAAGGGGATTAGAATTGGTAGAAGATCTAGAAAATGAATATGATATGGTTTATTCTGCTACAAATCGATTGTAAACAAAATTAATATTTCTTATCAAACAAAATACAAAACTTTATTTCTCTACATAATATTTTAGAGCTACTTCTCTTGTTCACTTTTTCTTAAGGGGATATCAGAACATATACTTGATGAGTGAGTGAGGTCACTCAGTCGTGTCCGACTCTTTGCGACCCATGGACTGTAGCCCACCAAGTTCCTCTGTCCCTGGGATTCTCCAGGCAAGAATACTGGAGTGGGTTGCCATTTCCTTCTCCAGGGGATCTTCCCAACCCAGGAATCGAACCCAGGTCTCCCACATTGCAGGCAGATGCTTTAACCTCTGCACCACCAGGGAAATATATATATATATATACTTGATATATATGGGGAAAAAACTTTATTGTGAGACTTGCTACTATTATATTTTATTTCTATGATTTTAAATTTACTATGGCTATGAACATGAATATAAAGGGCATGAGACCTTTGAACTGATTTTATGCACTAGAATAAAAATTTGTAGCAGTTTTACCAGAACCTTAAACATTTTTTTTTTTCTTTTAAAATCTTGAGTCATTCTATAGCCTGGAAAAAAAAGAGCAAATATATATATTTGGAAAATATATATCTATATTTGTTTTTTAGTCGTTAAGTCATGTCTGACTTTTTTATGACCCCATGGACTGTAGCCTGCCAGGCTGCTCTGTCCACGGAATTACCCAGGCAAGTCCTGCAGGGGGTTGCCATTTCCTTTTCCAGGGGGTCTTCCTGACCCATGGATTAAACCTACATATCCTGTTTGGTGAGTGAACTCTTTGCCACTGAGCCAGCCAGGAAGCCCTGAAAGTGGAAGTGTTAGTCTTGTCTGATTCTTTGCAACTCCCTGGCTTCCCTGGTAGCTCAGATACTAAAGAGTCCGCCTACAACACAGGAGATGAGGGTTCAGTCCCTGGGTCAGGAAGATCCCCTGGAGAAAGAAATGTCAACCCACTCCGGTATTCTTGCCTGAAGAATCCCATGGACAGAGGAGCCTGATAAGCTACAGTTTATGGGGTCACAAAGAGTCAGACACAAATAAGTGACTAACACAAGGAAACCCTGTCTGTATCGATGTCTATGTCTTTGTCTATCTATATCTATGTGCGTACATGCATGCCAAGTCGCTTTAGTCACGTCTGACTCTTTGTGACCCTATGGACTATAGCCCACCAGGCTCCTCTGTCCATGGGATTTTTCCAGGCAGGAGTACTGGAGTGGATTGTGACTCCAGGGATCTTCCCGACCCAAGGGTTGGAACCTGAGTCTCTTTCATTGGCAGGTGAATTCTTTACCACTAGCACCACCTGGGTGTTCCTTTGAGCATGAAATATTATAATGGAAACAAATAGCTTTATAATGAATAAAGGAAGAAGCTTGTTATATCTCATGCTTGGGTCTTTGAAAAGAAATGTAAGATTGTTGATATATATATATATATGCCATACATAATCTTTGAGGTGAACTCGCGCAGTCGTGTCCGACTCTTTGCGACCCCGTGGACTGTAACCTACTAGGTCTCTCTGTCTAATCTTTGGTACATTGTAAATAGTTGTTCAGCATCTCCTAGACATTTTTCTAGATGAAAAATCCACATAATGCCCTGCTCTTGTGGGGCTGATGGAGTTTTAAAGATTGTAATGATAGAAAATTAAAGAAAAATAGATAAAATAATTGAACAAGATAGTTTTATATAATTATAACTTCCACTGAGAAAAAATTAAATTAGCCACAAGATTAAAAGGAAGTTGAAGTTTAAATACACTGGTCAGGAAAAGACATGAGACTTAAAATATATACCATAGAATTGGTCAATGAGCAAAAGAAGGGTGAAAATGATGTAAAAGAAAAACAGGTTAAAAAATGATCTGTTTCCTTTAACACAGTTTCCCTTTTATCAGAGGTGTAGCAAAATCATGTCCATTGGCATTTACACCAGATTGGGCAGCTAGGTGGATTGAAAGCAGTTACAGGAGTCCAGTTTCTTTCCATTTGAGATAATAACTCTTAGTAGAACACTGTACAATTAATAACTGCTTAGAAGTATCTGTTTATTTGATCTGAGAATGTTACTGGCATATGTTGCCTTCTCTCTTTTATGACAAGAATAGTTTTAAAATAAAACACATTGCCTAAAATCAGTACACTGAAAACCACAGGGACCATTATTTAAGGCAAGTTCACGAGGTCTCAAAGAGTTGGACCTGACTGAGCAGACATATGCACTTTCTTAGCCTAACAAACTTGAAGGTGTCCCTTTGAGCAGGAAGTATTATAATGGGAAGAAATAGCTTCATTACTGTAACTTTTCTCTAGAAATAAGAACTGTCCTTTTAATGAAGCAGCTTGCTCTGTCTCACGGGATAGGATTTGGGCCTTTGAGAAGGAATGTAAGGCTGCTGGTCTGGTTTGAAATGGTTGTGTGTGGTTGTCCAAATCCCTGAAGAAACTTTTAAGTTTCTTGCCAAGGCCACTGCTATTGAAAAAAGTAAATGTATTTTCAGAAAGTTAGAGCAATGGAGAATGAAATAATTCACCTGTCATCTTTTCAAAATGTTAGTTTCCTACTGGGAGCAGGAATTTGGTCTTTTGCCTTATTTGACTATCAATTTTGAGTTGCTTCATTAATTTTTTCACTGGGTGAGGGCCAGGTTACAGAGGAGGGAATGACAAACAGAGAACTGAAAGGGCGTAGGCTACTTTTAAGGCATGTTTTCCTCTTTACATTTGGAGTTTAATGCATTTTAGGGTTTTGGAAAAAGAGTTGCGATACCTGCAATAGGACACTTCTACCATCAAAAACATAAAATAATTGATGTATAAATTAGTAGGAATACATTCAGGGAAACTTTTATTTATATTTTTATATGCCACTATAATCATTAGGGTAAAGAGCTAGTTGGTATAAACATTTAGTTTCCCAATCTCAACTTTGCAAGTTGAGTTGCAACTTTGCAACTTAGCTAGTACAACTCTGATCATTCTCTAAAGGAAAGCCAATTATGGAAATTTACTGGCAAATATGATCATACATTACCTGTGGGAACTAAGACAGTTTCAGCCTACACACTTTACTTCAGGTATTGGTGTATAAATCATCATCATCACCATCATCATTATCATTGAGATTCATATGAGACTATATGTATTCTATAACTATTCTAAGTACTTTATGTGGGTTATCTCATTTGCTATTCATAGTAATGTTAGGATGTGATCATTTTATAGACATCTTTTATGGATGAGAAACAAGAAGGCTTAGATAGTTTCAGTAACAAGACAAAATTCCCAAAATTCCCAAGTTGTATGCAAGATAATTTTCGGTATCCATTAAATAGCCAATAGACAGATTCAAAGCAAAAGGTAAAGTAGGAAAATTTGGCTTTCCTTTATGAATGCCTCCTTTGTCCCTTGATAGTCTCTATTCATTGGTTTGAGCAAGAAACTAATTTGATGGTCAACTTAGACATATTCTCTACAAATATTAAATATTTATTCTTTACAATTGCTTTTTATTAGAAAGTCCATTAAATTCACTCGGCAGGATGTGCACTATGGTTATTTTTCCTTGTCAAGAGGAAAGTGGCAAGTTGTCCTTCCTTTTTATAATCACAGAAGAATACCAGAAGCTCAGTGTGTCAGCAGTGTCATTTCTGAAAATGTGTGCACTGCAGTTCCAAAGTTAACATATGGAATCCTTATCAAGTCTGAAAGGAATAGCACAGTGACCCCAGGATAGTGAAAAGTCCCAGTGGTGTTTCTGGTTTCCGTTCTAAGAAGTACTAGGTTTGCACAGCTGAACTCTGTAGTCATAAGATTGCTGGAAGAAGTGAGTAAAGAGGTCTTTGGTCCCCTCAGAGAACACGGGTAAAGACTGAGTCCCACGTAACTCCTCACAGGATGCCAAGAGAATATTAAGTAGTCACTGTGGTTCAGAGAACAGCAAGTCTGGAGACCTTTGCCTTGGCTACATGAGCAAGGGATCACTTAAAAATGAATGCTTTAAACAGCTGCTATCTAGGGTCTTCCCCAAATCTTTCAAAAGATGTATGCACATTATGCCCTTCACGGCTTTCTCAATGGGACTTTCCAATGCAACGCATTATATTGTAGTCAGAAGAACCAAACCCTCGTGGTGTTTTGAACACAGTACCCTCTTTTACTACTGACCTGTATCTTCATTTAATACTGCAGGTTAATTTATTATTATGAAGATAAAATTCACAAGTAGTATTATGTCAACTATGTATATCACAGCTAGATACCGTTATTGTAAGATTTATTGTACTTTTTGCCAAAAGGTATTGGATCACAAGCCAACAAGAATGTTAAAGGCAGCTAAAAGAAACATCATAATAATGCACTGTCTTGTGGTGAGGTGGGTTAAAGCAAGGGACACTTTCATATTGTGAAGGAAAGTATACAAACAGTTATAAAGAGGCTCATTCACATTAAACAGGCCAGAAATAAAAGGATCAGGTTATATCTGAAAGTTGTTGCGAGACTGAGGCTTCTCATTTTATGAAATCAATACTTTGTCATTTCTATAATACATCTTAATTTGTAATTCATATAATGTTATGAAATGTTATAAATCTTAAGGAAGAAAAAGGGCTCAAAGCTTGAGGAGTTCATGCAAGAGAAACTGAAGTTCGAGAAATTGATGACTATCTCAGATATAAGACTTGTTTCCTCTCTTTTGCCTATTGAGTCTAACTTTAACCTAAAAAGCCTTCATTTCTGTCAAAATATATCACTGGAGGTCAAGCCATATTTTTTCTCAGTCATTAAAGGTCTAACATCCAAGTTTGTCAATATATGGAACTGAGAAAAGTTTATATTTCTGAAGACAGTTGAAAAATATAAATAGATATATCATTTTAAAACTTGTTGGAATTTTCTGTTTTGAACATTGTATTTCAGTTTATGGCCTATATGTTGAGCATAGATGTATCATGAAGAAGACAGGAGTGAGATATAATAGTTTCATTTAATAGATTAAATCTTATATGATATTTTAATCTTAAATAAAAACTGCTTGACAAAACTCCTAGCGGTGAGGTTAATCTCTGTGCTCTACTATATAAAAGTATCATCTAGTTATTCTTTAGGATACAAATAGGTCATTTATTCTTTTCTTGGTGCCTCATTCCAAATTCTCTCTCTATACTTGATCTGTTTATTGTTACTATATAATAATTAAGATTCTAAGTTTTTAGAACAGGATTTGTTGTTGTTCAGTCACTAAATTGTGCCCAACTTTTAAAACCCCATGGACTACTGCATTCCAGGCCTCCCTTTCCCTGACTATCTCCCAGAGTTTTTCCAAGTTCATGTCCACTGAATCAGTGATGCCATCCAACCATCTCATCCTCTCTTGCCCTCTTCTCTTCCTGCCTTCAATCTTTCCCAGCACTGGGGGCTTTTCCAGTGAGTAAGCTGTTCACATCAGGTAGCCAAGGTATTGGAGCTTCAGCATCAGTCCTCTGATGAGGATTCAGGGTTGGTTTCTTTTAGGATTGACTGGTTTGATCTCCTTGAAATCCAAGGGACTCTCAAGAGTCTTCTCCAAAAGAATAGGATAGTATTCTATATTTTTATCCTTCGTACTGTTTAGAAGAATTTAGGCACATGTTAGGGGTCATGATAGATACATATAAAATAGTATAGCACAGCATAGATGGTATGAAATAGAGTAGAAGAGAATGTTTTATGTATTGCTCAGTGAAATCTGTGTATATAAAATAGAAAAATAGACCACCTTGCATTATTTTTGTAACAGAAATAAGAAAAGGAAGAGAAAGAGTGTAAATACAGGTTAAAATATGGATGACAGGTTCTGATCAGTTTAGCACAAACCTTACATTGGCAACTAAATTTGACTCTCTTGGGAAGATGATAGATACTTTCCATTATTGAGGCCTGTCTTTATTTACCCTTTTATTTTTTCGTTAGCATACCATAACAGATCTCCTCATCCCAATAGGAGAAATACTACAGTACACAACATTCCTTGTTATAGATCAACCAAGCTGCAGTATATTACACAAGTATGTTCCAGCCACCTACCCACCCTGCTGTCTGCCACCTTGGTTTAGAAGAAATCCTGGCCATTAACAATACGTTGTTAGCTCTATTCAATGAGCAAAGAATATGGTTCTTTTTGTGTTAGAGCCAGAGCTCATGGGAGCATGTCTTCTTTCCCTCACTTGTGTTTATTGACATCATGTTAGCAACATGAAATCGATCACAAAAATAGATTACATACTTACACCATGGGAATTGGCACATACTATGAATACAGCCCCTTTTTTTCTGATGGCATTTGCTAAAAATTTCCTAGAATGCTGCTGGGTTTTTTTTTTTTTTTTTTTTCTCTCTCTTTTCTTAAAGAGTATCTGTTTTATCCTAGTTTTCTCATTTTTTTTTTTTAATCTATTGGCTTTTTAACTACAGGTGATCCATGAACAACACAGATTTGAACTGTATGGGTTCACTTACACTTAGATCTTTTTTTTTCAGTAATATATGCTACACTAACACATGATCCATGTTGATTGACATCATGGATAAGGAGCCACACATAAGGACAAATCTGAAATATGGAGGGCTGACTGCATGTTATCTGTGGATTTTAAACAGTGCAGATGGCCAGTGCCGCTATTCCCCAAGTTGTTTAAGGGTCAACTATATGTTTATTATAATCTAAGAACTGTAACTGAACATAAGATAGAACAAGTCTATCAAAGTAGAAATTAATGTATTTATTTTGAAAAAAAGAAGCATCTTAATTTCTAGTCATTTGTAGTAGCTATAAGCAAAAGGAAAAACTGCTTTTTAATATTACAAGTATATCTTTTGATCATTGTTTCTGTACTCAATGTCTGATGAACCTTAAAACCTCTGATAATTGAAAATTTAGAAGACATCCCTTCATATCTGGATCTATATTTTTGTTTCATTGGGGACTGAATTTTTCTTTCTGTTATTGCCAATTTGCTACTTTATACTTTTGGAGTTTTTGTCAGACAGTGGTGGGTTGCAAAATATCATCAATCATCTTCTAGAATGAAAATGTTAACAAAAAACAGAAGTATTATTGTTAAGTTATAACAGGTGTAATTAACCATTTATGCTCACTGACTATATTTAAATGGTATTTTTCATCTTTATTTTTTTGCTTGTCGGCCTAAAAATTATATAGCATTTTCTCTCTCATCTTTAATATAAATAAAACGATGAAATAAGCCTGGAATTCACATGGGATGCTTTCCATTTGTTCCATTACATATGTTAGAGAACATATAATTTATACTTTTCTCCTTAAGTCAAACAGCATTAGTTTTCTTTGAACATCTGGCTGGCATCTGGGAGATCTACTCCATGCACTATTAATCAGACTATCATTGTGAATTTTGGGTAATGACCTATGTGAATAGAATATATTTATATGTGGTAAAGTTCACTTTATTGATTCAATACTACTCAGCATTCTGAAGTGCTTTGGTTTTCAGCACAATTTAAATACATTGCCAAAGCTTTATTTATTTAGTAAATTTGCTCAGTTTTTCATCCAAAGTGCTACATAGTCACAGCAGCTAGGCAAGAGCCAAAAGGCACTTTGTCTTCCTTCTTCTGTTATTTTCACGGAGCACTTTTCTAAGAGCTAACTTCAGTATCCAGCAGCAGGCTGGTTTAAGATGCAATGCACTCTTTTTTTCCCCTTCCAAACTCTCCTGTCCAAATCTTGATATTTTAACTCATCTGTTTTGCCAACAGTCTTTTTACCCCACCTTCTTTCTTCCTGTACCTGTCTGTGTCTCCTATCATTAGGAATTCCAGTCTCTAATGATGAAAAGTAAAAACATAAACATTAAATCACTTTTTAATGTCTTGATATCTCTTCTCATTTTTTTTCCCTATTGAACTCATCACTCAGCTTTATTTTACTATTCTACTATCCCTCACAGTTTTTTGCAGCACTATCTTAGAGCAAATCCCAGGCATATCATTTTATATCATTGCTTTTGTAAATATCTTAGTAACTAGCTCTAACTGTAAGAACTTCAGTTCAGTCGCTCAGTTGTGTCCGACTCTTTGCAACCCCATGAATCGCAGCACGCCAGGCCTCCCTGTCCATCACCAACTCCCGGAGTTCACTCAGACTCACGTCCATTGAGTCGGTGATACCATCCAGCCATCTCATCCTCTGTCGTCCCCTTCTTCTCCTGCCCCCAATCCCTCCCAGCATCAGGGTCTTTTTCCAGTGAATCAACTCTTCACATGAGGTGGCCAAAGTACTGGAGTTTCAGCTTTAGCATCATTCTCTCCAAAGAAATCCCAGGGCTGATCTCCTTTAGAATGGACTGATTGGATCTCCTTGCAGTCCAAGGGACTCTCAAGAGTCTTCTCCAACACCACAGTTCAAAAGCATCAATTCTTTGGTGCTCAGCCTTCTTCACAGTCCAACTCTCACATCCATACATGACCACTGGGAAAACCATAGCCTTGACTAGACAGACCTTAGTTGGCAAAGTCACATAACCATAATTCATGATCGCACTGAAGGAAATTAACAATAACTCCTTACTATCTGATAAGACAGTCCAGGTACAATTTTTCCTAATTGTCTCAAAAATTACTTTTCACACTGGTTTGTTTAGATCAGGATCCAAACAAGGTCTATACAAGGAATTTCGCTGCTAAATCTCTTAAACTTCTTTTAATCTGTAACCATTACTCCTATTCCTCCTTTTTTTAAAATGCAATTTTTAAAAATTTATTTTATTTTATTTTTTTTATTGTGTATGTTTTTATTTATTTATTTATTTTTATATTTTTACTTTACAATACTGTATTGGTTTTGCCATACATCAACATGAATCCACCATGGGTAATTGGAGGCTAATTAAACTGTGGTTTTTGAAATACATTTACATGAATCAGCCATGGGTGTACATGTGTTCCCCATCCTGTAATACAGCTTTGCTTTCTCACTTATGTGAAATGTTTGCTTTTTTATTGTTCTTCTCGAAGTTTCTCCTACTCTTAACTGAGTTTAAAGTCTGTATTAGTCTGGGCTATAAACAAAAATAAATAGCCCAGGCTAATGGAGGGACTGATGTTGAAGGTGAAACTCCAATATTTTGGCCACCTGATGCAAGAGCTGACTCATTTGAAAAGACCCTGTTGGTGGAAAATATTGAGAGCAGGAGGAGAAGGGGATGACAGAGGATGAGATGGTTGGATGGCATCACTGACTTGATGGACATGGGTTTGGGTGGGCTCTGGAGTTGGTGATGGACAGGGAGGCCTGGCGTGCTGTGGTTCATGGGGTCGCAGAGAGTTGAACATAACTGAGCAACTGAACTGAATACAGACTTTAAATTCAGGGAGAGGGAAATGGCAACCCACTCCAGTATTCTTGCCCGGAAAATTTCATGGACAGAAGATCCTAGTGGGCTATAGTCCATGGGGTTGCAAAGAGTCAGACACGATTGAGCACATACACTGTCAACTGTCAAGCTTACTACCTCAGTTTAAGAAGGAAGAATGAAAGGAGATAAAAGAAAAATATGTAAAATATGAATCAAAATTAACACAAAGCTAATAGCTTTTGGTGTTTAAATTGTTTTTAAAGTTTCCTTTAAACCCAAACTCCCAGTTTTAAAAGTGAGTTCCATATTTAATCCTTTCTCCTTTTTTTTCATTTGTGTGTTTTTTTTTTTTTTTGCCTCTTTATTTTTTAATTGAAGGATAATTACTTTACAGAATTTTGTGGTTTTCTGTCATATATCAACAAGAACCAGCCATAGGTACACCCATGTCCCCTCCCTCCCAAACCTCCCTCCCATCTCCCTCTTCACCTCACCCTAGATTCTAGATTGTCACAGAGCTTTCTTTGAGTTCCCTGAGTCATATAGCAAATTCCCATTGGCCATCTATTTTACATATGGTATTGTAAATTTCCATGTTACTTTTGCCATACATCTCATCCTCTCCCTCCTCCCCTTCCCCGCGTCCATAGGTCTGCTCTCTATGTGTGTTTCTCCATTGTTGCCCTGCAAACAAATTCATCAGTACCATTTTTCTGTATTCCATATGTATGTGTCAGTATATGATATTTATATTTCTCTTTCTGACTTACTTCACTCTGTATAATAGGCTCTTGGTTCAATATCTCATTAGAACTAGCTCAAATTAATATTTTTTATGGCTGAGTAATATTCCATTGTATATGTATACCACAGCTTCTTTATCCATTCATCTGTTCATGAACATGTAGGTTGCTTCCCTGTTCTAGCTATTGTACATAGTGTTGCAATGAACATTGGGGTACATGTGTCTTTTTTCAATTTTGGTTCCCTCAGGGTATTTGCCTAGGAGTGGGATTGCTGGGTCATATGGTGGTTTTATTCCTAGCTTTTTAAAGAATTTCCATACCATCTTCCATAGTGGCTGTATCAATTTACATTCCCACCAGCAATGCAAGAACAACCTTTCTACTCTTGATTCCTACTGCTCTTATACTTTTGTGGATATCCCTCTGTTCCTTAGCCATTAATCCTCTAAGAGTAGGGACTATGTTTAAATCAACGTTTAAAGAACATTATACCAAACAGACTTGATGATGTGTAATGAAAATAATCAAATGCTAACTAACTTTACTGTCTTTTTCCTTGGCTTATGGTAATGAATGCTTAGCACAATGAGAGGCAGGAGGAAAGGATACTCTGAAGTTTTGTTTCCTTATGACATATCTCTAACAGTGGGACATTAATATGTCTGTAACTCTGAAATACTGATTCTGAAGGTAGAATTACAACTATGAAGGCAACAGGAATGCCTCTTGAACATATTTCTAGACAAATTACCTCTGATAACCTGGAATCACTAGTGATCATGGCTCTCTTTTCATCAATTTTTTTTTTTTTTGAGATACCAGAAATCGATTATTGATTCTTGATTGCCTGGGAAAAAGGATGGAGACTAACCCTGGTTTTTAAACAGCAGTGTATCCTTTTAAAAATTTCTATGAAAATATGAAATCTGATCCACCTCTCTAGTTCCTATCCCAATTTCCTAATGACTTTGCCCTGTGATGGTTATGTGCTGTGAATGTCTGATTGAGGTCTTCCCCAGATGTGGCTTCATGAGTCACTGATTAAGGAATTCCTTTATAGATGTTTGGAGAGTGTGTCGGGAGCTGGTGTAATGGGAGGTGTTTAGTTGTATGTGGCCTAAGTAAATCAGAGACTGCTATTTCCCTTACAGGAAGCCTAATGAGCCAATGGTGACTGCAAACTAAAAAGCAAACGGGGTGTTGATCATCCCACACACAGCTATTAGGAAGAAGGCACACCAGCTGTAGATCATGCTGAGTAGGGCAACAGAACAGTCTATCTTATCATTTCCCACCATTGCCTTAAAATCAAGTTTGGCATTTAAGAGGTCACAAAGCAGTTCTGTATCTGACTGTTGTCACATATTCAAAGCATTTAGATAGCTCTCATTTTATAAGCAGAAATAAGACATTTCATGTAAAGGATGTATCTAGCAAATAACAACCTGAAAAGGCCTCTAGACAGAGGAGAGCGGAGCAAAGGCACAAAGAAGGAAACCTCTCGTTTCCTCCATATTCTCACAGAAACCTCCTAAGTCCCTTAGTAGCTACTTTCTGCTGCTTATGTGGGTCATTATAAGGACAGGAGTGCTGTGAGGGTTGGTGGTTTAATTTTGTATTCTGAGGTGCACTTTCCGTGTACAAATGCCCTTAGGAACACAGACACATAACCCTTCTCTCTTATATGGCTATTCTGGAAGTTTTCACTTCTGGTATGAGAATACTAAGAGGAACTACTGAAACAGGAAAAGCAATGTGAAATTGCAAAATCTAGGGGGAGTTTCTACTTACTATATGCCAATGGCCTGAAACTCCGATACTCTTAGGGAGGGACTGTTTCTGCTGATTGACTGACTAAATTCATAAGCAAACTGTTGAGTGGGAGATCAGAGCAGACCCAAACAGGAGAGGAACAGGAGAGACAAAGTTTAGCTCTGGTGGTAATGTACTGCATGGTTTTTAGAACAGAGAGTGAGATGCAAAAGTGAGGAGAAATACGAATATTTGAGGGGAAATGAAACCATTTCATTAAAAAAAGCTGGCTTGAGCCCACATCGCTCATGCACACGCTCTCTCTCCCTCTCTCTCTCTCTCTCTCAAGCAATAAGGGACTGTCAGTCACATTTTTAAACTTTTCTCTCACTGTCAAGAATCAAAACCATGGCTCTGAAAGAGACTTCAATGTCAAGATACTAGAAAAAATGCAGAAATGATTCTTTTGCCAAATCGTGCATTCTTGTCCCAGGGTTACTAGTCCACTTAGAAATTCCCCATGAGAGCCATGGATTTGAAACTCAGTTTGTGGGAGCAAAGAGGTCTACCTTTCTTGATCCTCACTGTTCTGAGCTTGTGGACAGTCATGAACTTTTCATTTTATGTGATATCATGGGTGAGAGAACTGCACATCTGGTTGACTCACAATAAACTATGTAAAAAAAAAAAAAGTCTAAATATGTAACAGATGCACCAGAGGATTACATTCTGGGAGGAATTCACTTATACATTCAGACAATTCACACACTCCCCCACAGTCACAATCCTATCCTGACAGTCATTATGGTGTAGATTGGGAAAGCTGGCATGTGTGTTACTTGTGGAAATGAATACAATAGATTTTCCACATACTTGTTAGATATGCTCAGTAAAGCATACTGCACATGCATTTAAAATATGAGACAGTTTTATACATTTTATTGGAAATATATCCTAGTCAAATATTTCAAATGACAATAGTGGGCAGGTAGCATTCCATTTGCAAATCTTTCTAGAACATATAAGGGTCACTAAATCTGATGAACAAAAGTCAGAATACATCTACTTCCTCAAGGAAACTTCCCTCAACTAATTAAGGAGTGATATATAATTTTGACAGTAACTTTTTTATACATTAAAAAAATATATAGCTCCATATGTAAAGTTCAAGACCCCTGCAATCAATGATGCTGAATCACAGTCATGGTTACTTTTGTGGGTTCATGCATGAGAAGGGTTATGAGAGAGACCTCTGGGGCTGGTAATCATCATTATCACAATCTAGGTGGTAGGTAGTTACATGAACATGCTTACTTTGTGACAGTACATTCAGCTGTACACATATGTACATTTCCCTGTTGTGTGGCATGCTTCAATAACACGTTATTTAATACAATAATAATTGTGTGATTGCTTAAGAGACTTCATAGGAAGCGTGCATCAGGTTAACTGGATTCCAGTGTTGTATTGTATCTCGCTTGTACTAACTTGTGAGAACCTGCCACTAATTTTCAGGAATTTTGTGAGCTGGCTTTCAAACTCAGCCATTGTTTTCTGTTTGTTTGTTTAGCCACACTATATGGTTTGTGAGACCTTTGTTCCCCAACTAGGGATTGATCCTGGGCCACTATAAAAACTAAAACCTAAATAAAGTATATTAAAATAAACATGACAATTACTCAAAATATATAGCTTGGTAATTATTTACTATTATCTGTTCTCAAGATTATTTCTATCTTTTGTATTTCTGCAGTGAAAATACTATATAATATTGTGCTCCTAAGACTTTTGTTCAGTGACCTCAGATTATTATCTTGAACTGTCCATGGTATGAATATTTACACCACAAAATCAGTAAACACTATAAATCAAGTCTTTCTTTACCCTGAAGGGCCAATCTTTATACATTTATAGCACAGAACTCCTAAATCCATTTTCAAAATGATATTAAGGGTTAGATATTCATAATACATGTGGTTTACAAAGAACTAACTAATATCAGAATATTAAAAATCCCTACAGGAGTGTGGGAGTCAAAGAGAGGTTTGAAGATGGTGGAAGGGGCCTCACAGAGTATAGGTACCTTTCTCTAGAAGTTGGAAAGGCAAAGAAACATTTCTTCCTGAAGCCTCCAGAAGCTTCACGGTCCTGCCAACACGTTGATTGTAGCCCAGTGATAACCATTTTGTTCTTCTGACTTTCAAAATGAATTCAAGTCCTGAACCTTTGGAGTGGAATCACTGACTCCAAGACCCTAGACTACCAGAGAACTAACAAGAGGGAATATCAAATAGTGAGAATTCAATCAAAAGAAACCACTTGAATACAAAACCTGGCTTACCCAATCACCAGTAGCATCCTGTGCAGGACGCCTCATCTAAACAACAAACAAAGCAAAAATATAAACCCAGTTATCAGGAGACAGGATTACCTACTCACTCAGCCTTGCCAATCAGAGGAAAAACAAAAACTCAGCACAAATCTAACCAGATATGAAGCTTACAGAAACCACTGAACCAACTTTAGGAGGGCAGATATCAAAAGGAAGAAAGAATTCAGCCTTGAAGACTGGGAAAAGGAGACTTCAAAGGCAAGTAAAAAAAAAATGAAAAAGTAGAGAAATACTACACAAATAAAGGAACAAATTAGAAACACACAAGTCCAAACAAATCAAGAGGAAATAGGCAAACTACCTGAAAAATAATTCAGAATAATGATACCAAAAGTGATCAAAACCTTGAAAACAAAATGGAGAAAATGCAAGAATCAATTAACAAAGACTTAAAAGAATTAAAGAATAAACATACAGAGAGAAACAACACAATTACTGAAATTAAAAATACTCTGGAAGGAATCAATAGCAGAATAGCTGAAGCAGAAGAACCAATCAGTGAGCTGGAAGATAAATGGTGGAAATAACTACTGAAGAGCAGAATAAAGTAGAAAGAATGAAAAGAACTGAGGATAGTCTCAGAGACCTCTGGGACAATATCAAATGCACCAACATTCAAATTATAGGGGTCCCAGAAGAAGAGAAAAAGAAAGGGTATGAAAATTTTTTTGAAGATATTATAGTTGAATATTTCCCCAACATGGAAAAGGAAATAGTCAAGTGGCACAAAGAGCCCCATACAGGGTAAAGCCAAGGAGAAACATGCCAAAACACACACTGATTAAACTAACAAATAGTAATCACAAAGAAAGAATATTAAAAGCAGCAAGGGAGAAGAAACAAATAACATACAAAAGAAACCCCATACATTTAACAGCTGGTCTTTCAGCAGAAACTCTGCAGGCCAAAAGGGAATGGCAGGATATATTTAAAGTAATTAAAGGGAAAAATCTACAACCAAAACTATTATACCCAGCGAGGATCTCATTCAAAATTGATGGAGAAATAAAAAGCTTTTTAGATAAGCAAAAATTAAGAGAATTCAGTAGCACCAAACCAGCTTTACAACAAATGTTAAAGGGGCTTATATAGTCAAGAAATACAAGAGAAGGAGAAAGATCTACAAAGTCAACCCCAAACAATTAAGACAATGGCAATAGGAACATATATATATATACAACAACAACAACAACAAAACAGAATTTATAAAAGGAAAGAAATCATAAAGATACAAGCATAAATAAATGAAAGAGAAATGAAAGCAACAATGGTAAAAATTAATGAAACTAAAAGCTGGTCCTTGGAGAAGATAAACAAAATTGACAAACCTTTTTCCAGACTCTTCAAGAAAAAAAGAGAGAAGAATCAAGTCAACAAAATTAGAATTAAAAAAGGGAGGTTACAACAGACAATGGAGAAATACAAAGAATTATAAGAGACTATTATGGACAACTATATGGCACTAAAATGGATAACCTGGAAGAAATGGACAGATTCTTAGAAAAGTTCAATCTTCAAAGATGGAACCAGGAAGAAATAGAAATTATGAACAACTCAGTTATGAGCCCTGAAATTGAAGCTGTGATCAAAAATTTCCCAAAAAACAGAAGCCCAGGACCAGATGACTTAACAGGAGAAATCTGTCAAACATTTAGAGAAGAGCTAATGCCTATCCATCTAAAACTCTTTCAAAAAATTGCAGAGGAAGTAACACTTCCAAACTCATTCTACAAGGCCACCATCACCCTGATACCAAAACCAAAGACAACACACAAAAATAAAACTACAGGCCAATATCACTGATGAACATAGACACAAAAATCATCAAAAAAATTTTAGTAAACAGAATTCAGAAACAGATCAAAAAGCTCATACACCATGATCAAGTTGGGTTTATTCCAGGGGTGCAAGGTTTCTTCAATATACGAAAATCAGTTGATGTGATACACCATGTTAACAAGTTGAAAGAAACCATATGATAATTGCAATAGATGCAGAAAAAGCCTTTGACAAAATTCAGCATCCATTTATTACTAAAACTCTTCAAAAAATGGGCATGGAAGGAACCTACCTCAACATAGCAAAGGACACATAAGATAAACCTACAGCACACATTATTCTCATTGGTGAAAAACTGAAAGCATTCCTACTAAGATCAGGAACAAGACAAGGGTGTCCACTTTCACCACTATTATTCAACACAGTTCTGGAAGTCCTAGCTACAGCAATCAGAGAAGAAAAAGAAGGAAAAGAATCCAGATTGGAAAAGAAGAAATAAAGCTCTCATGTTTGCAGATGAGATGATACTGCACATAGAGTAACCTAAAGATAGTATCAGGAAATTACTAGAGCTAATCAATGAATTTAGCAAAGTTGCAGGATACAAAATCAATACACAGAAATCACTTGCATTTCTGTATACTATACAGAAAGAGAAATTAAGGAATCAATCCCATTCACCATTGCAACAAAAGAATTAAATATCTAGGCATAAACTTACCTAAGGAGACAAAAGAATTGTACACAAAAAATTCTAAGACACGAATGAAAGAAATGAAATATGACATAAACAGATGGAGAGATATTCCATGTTCTTGGGTAGGAAGAATCAATATCGTGAAAATGACTACACCAAACACAATCTACAGATTCAATGCAACCCCTATCAAATTACTAATGGCATTTTTCACAGAACCAGAACAAACAACTTCACAATTCACATGGAAACACAAAAGACCGCGAACAGCCAAAGAAGTCTGAGAAAGAATGGAGCTGGAGGAATCAACATTTCTGACTTCAGATTATACTACAGAGCTGCAGTCATCAAGACAGTATGGTGCTGGCACAAAACCCAGCAATACAGACCAATGGAACAAGATAGAAAGCCCAGAAATAAACCCATGCACCTATGGGTACCTTCCTTTTGACAAAGGAGGCAAGACTATACAATGGGGAAAAGACAGCCTCTTCAATAAATGATGCTTTGAAAATTGGACAGCTACATGTAAAAAAATGAAATTAGAACACTTCCTAACACCATACACAAAGATAAACTCAAAGTGGTTTAAAGACCTAAATGTAAGACCAGAAACTATAAAACTCTTAGAGGAAAGCATAGGCAGAACACTTGATGACATAAATCAAAGCAAGATCCTCTATGACCCACCTCCTAGAGTAATGGAAATAAAAACAGAAGTAAGCAAATGGGACCTGATTAAACTTAAAAGCTTTTGCACAGCAAAGGAAACACTTCAGTTCAGTTCAGTCACTCAGTCGTATCCGACTCTTTGCGACCCCATGAATCGCAGCACGCCAGGCCTCCCTGTCCATCACCAACTCCTGGAGTTCACTCAGATTCACGTTCATGGAGTCAGTGATGCCATCCAGCCATCTCCTCCTCGGTCATCCCCTTCTCCTCCTGCCCCCAATCCCTCCCAGCATCAGAGTCTTTTCCAATGAGTCAACTCTTCGCATGAGGTGGCCAAACTGAATGCTAAAGCTGGAGTTTCAGCTTTAGCATTATTCCTTCCAAAGAAATCCCAGGGTTGATCTCCTTCGGAATGGACTGGTTGGATCTCCTTGTATTCCAAGGGACTCTCCAGAGTCTTCTTCAACACCACAGATTAAAAGTAAACACTAAGCAAGTGAAAAGACAACCCTCGAAGTGGGAGAAAATAATAGCCAATGAAATAACTGACAAAGGATTAATTTCCAAAATATACGAGCAGCTAATGCAACTCAATACCAGGAAAACAAACAACCCAAATTAAAAAGTGGATAAAAGACCTAAACAGACATTTCTCCAAAGAAGATATACAGATGGCCAACAAACACATGAAAAGATGCTCAACATTGCTCATTATTCAGTTTAGTCACTCAGTCATGTCCGACTCTTAGCAACCCCATGCACTGCAGCACACTAGGCCTCCCTATCCATCACCAACTCCTGGAGTTTACTCAAACTCATGTGCATTGAGTCAGTGATGCCATCCAACCACCTCATCCTCTGATGTCCCCTTCTCCTCCTGCCTTCAATCTTTCCTGGCATCAGGGTCTTTTCAAATGAGTCAGTTCTTTGCATCAGGTGGCCAAAGTATTGGAATTTCATCTTCAGTATCAATTCTTCCAATGAATATTCAGGACTTATTTCCTTTAGGATGGACTGGTTTGATTTCCTTGCAGTCCAACAGACTCTCAAGAGTCTTCTCCCACACCACAGTTCAAAACCATCAATTCTTCAGCGCTCAGCTTTCTTTGTAATCCAACTCTCACATCCATACAAGACTGCTGGAAAAGCCATAGCTTTGACTAGATGGACCTATGTTGGCAAAGCAATGTCTCTGCTTTTTACTATGCAGTCTAGGTTGGTCATAGCTTTTCTTCCAAGGAGCAAGTGTCTTTCAATTTCATGGCTGCAGTCACCACCTGCAGTGATTTTGGAGCCCCCCAAAATAAAGTCTGACACTGTTTCCCTATCTATTTGCCATGAAGTGATGGGACAAGATGCCATGATCTTAGTTTTCTGAATGTTGAGCTTTAAGCCAACTTTTTCACTCTCCTCTTTCACTTTCATCAAGAGGCTCTTTAGTTCTTCTTCACTTTCTGCCATAAGGGTGGTATCATCTGCATATCTGAGGTTACTGGTATTTCTCCATGGGACCAGATGCCATGATCTTAGTTTTCTGAATGTTGAGCTTTAAGCCAACTTTTTCACTCTCCTCTTTCACTTTCATCAAGAGGCTCTTTAGTTCTTCTTCACTTTCTGCCATAAGGGTGGTATCATCTGCATATCTGAGGTTACTGGTATTTCTCCTGGAAATCTTGATTTCAGCTTGTGCTTCATCCAGCCCAGCGTTTCTCATGATTTACTCTCATAAATTAAATAAGCAGGATGATAATATACAACCTTGAGAAATACAAATCAAAACTACAATGAGATATCACTTCACACTAGTCAGAATGGCCATCGTCAAAAATTCTACAAACAATAAATGCTGGAGAGGGTGTGGACAAAAGGGAACACTCTTGCACTGTTGGTGGGAATGTAAATTGATATAGCCACTATGGAAGACTGTACGGAGAGTCCCTAAAAAACTAGGAATAAAACTACCATATGACCCAGAAATCCCACTCCTAGGCATATTCCCTGAGGAAACCAAAAGTGAAAAAATACACATATCCCATTTTTCATAGCAACACTATTTACAACAGCTAAAACATGGAAGCAACCTAGATGTCCATCAACAGATGAATGGATATAGAAGTTGTGGTACATATACACAATGGAATATTACTCAGCCATAAAAAGGAACACCTTTGTGTCAGTTCTGATGAGATGAATGAACCTAGAACTTATTATACAAAGTGGAGTGAGTCAGAAAGAGAAAGATAAATATTATAACACATATATATGGAATCTAGAAAAATATTATGGAATAATTTACTTACAGGGCAGCAGTGGAGAAACAGGTATAGAGAATAGACTTGTGGACATGGGAGGGGGGGGAGAGGGTGAGATGTATGGAAGGAGTAACATGAAAATTTACATTATCATCTGTAAAATAGATAACCAATGGGAATTTGTATAAGTAGACCTATGGTTGATTTATGTTGAGGTTTGACAGAAAACAGGAAAACTCTATAAAGCAATTATTCTTCAATAAAAAATAAATAATCCGCACAAATAGGGAAAAATAGAAAATGAGATAATTAGGAAAATAGATGATTTGAGCATTATAAAAGGAGGTTTGTGTGAATATATGAAATGTAATCTCCTTCAGTAGCCATTCAGTTCAGTTCAATTCAGTCACTCAGTCATGTCCAACTCTTTGCGACCCCATGGATCGCAGCATGCCAGGCCTCCCTGTCCATCACCAACTCCCGGAATTCACTCAAACTCACGTCCATCGAGTCAGTGATGCCATCCAGCCATCTCATCCTCTGTTGTCCCCTTTTCCTTCTGTCCCCAATCCCTCCCAGCATCAGAGTCTTTTCCAATGAGTTGACTCTTCTCATGAGGTGGCCAAAGTACTGGAGTTTCAGCTTTAGCATCATTTCTTCCAAAGAACACCCAGGGCTGATCTCCTTCAGAACGAACTGGTTGGATCTCCTTGCAGTCCAAGGCCATTAGCAATGTGAATTAAATTAATGAGTTACAAATATAAGTCCATCAGAGGAGCTAAAATAGAAAAGCTGATGAATCCAAGTGTCAGTGTGGATGTAGAACATTTGGAACTTTCAAAATCTTCTAGGAGAGACAAAAGTTTGTACCAATGTTTTGAAAAACTATGTGGCAGTATTTAATGAAACTGAGCATATGGGGAGGGAGATGGGAGGGAAGTTCAAAAGGGAGTGGATATATGTATACCTATGGTTGATTCATGTTGAGGTTTGACAGAAAAGAGCAAGATTCTGTAAAGTAATTATCCTTCAATAAAACAATAAATTAATTTTAAAAAATTGAGCATATGAATATCCTATGTATTACCTTCCTAAGTATGTATTGAACCAAACTACTTACATATATTCATCACAGGATGGTCAACTGAAAAACAAAACAAATATCCATCAACAGTAGGAAGGATTAAAATATAATTGCATATTACATAACAAGGAAAAAGGTTGAACCATAGCTATATACTAATCATAGATGCATCCTACAAAAATAAAGTTGAGAAAAAGCAGCTTGGCACATAAGTGTACACAGAAGAGCATTACAATTACAGTAAATTAGTGTAAGTCATTTTAAGTTGGTGTAAATTAACTTAGTGTAAGAAGTTAGAGGGCATGATTTTTGTTGTTCAGTAACTCAGTTGTGTCTGACTCTATGACCCCACAGACTGCAGCATACCAGGCTTCCCTGTCTTATCAACAACTCCTGGAGCTTGCTCAAACTCATGTCCATCGAGTCGGTGATGCCATCCAACCATCTTATCCTCTGTCGTCCCCTTCTCCTCCTGCCTTTAATCTACCCCAGCATCAGAATCTTGTTCAATGAGTCAGTTCTTCGCATCAGGTGACCAAAGTGTTGGAGCTTCAGCTTTGGCATCAGCCCTTCCAATGAGGCATAACAGTGGTAACTTTGTGAGAGTGGTAACTGGGAGAAGTCACACATAAAGGAAGTTCTTGGCTGTTGGAAAGATTTTATTTCTTCATCTGGATGCTAGTTGCATGGGTGTGTTTACTTTTTGAAAGACTTGCCAGCTGAAGGGCCTAAACCTGGGGGCTACTTTCTCTTTGATATAAAGGGAGGTAAGCCAGTGTTGAAAAGATATTAAGGATATGTGAGATTTTTCTCTTTGAGAGGAAGGAATGAGAGAAAATAGAAAACAGCTATAAATTAAGACGTGTGTATAATCCTATACATACACTGTATTTGAATAAGAAGTGAACTTTGAAAAATAGAGAAAAATGCTTGCTCATTGGAAAACAAAGAAAAAAATATATATATACACACACACACAGGGTGTATATGCATCAGGATTGGTAGAAGCTTTAAGATCAACAGTGTCATTAAGGAATCTCTCTATTCTCTCTGATGACCAAAGGATTGATGTTACCATGGCTCTGATTCCTCTAGTAGTTTTCTGCATCAATAGGGATATTTTCCCTTTGTTTAAATCTAGCACTGGAGAGAAATATCTGAAGTCTCTGTTTAAAAATAGGAAAGGACTTTCCCAGTAGTCTACAGCAATATTACCCTTAAATATTACTGGTCAGAAATTGTCTGCATGCTTACTCTTAAATCAGTCACCATTAAGGAAATGATATTCCCTTAATTTCAATTCAAAGAATAAGCCTGACAGGTAAAATTCTTTAAACTTTGAACTAGTTAACAATGCAGGAAAGTAGCATATATTTTGAAGAACCACTCTTAACAACCACACTACTCTGGTGAATCGTTTTTAACACATGTTCTTTACTTACGCTCACTTTCTAATCCTGGACATTTTTAAAAATTTACATTGTGATGTAAATATTAAATCTGAATCACTTAACCAATGATGCCTTTAATATTGTGAATGAAAATCACAGTACTTAACCGTCTTCCCATATCACCTTAAAATATCAGTGCAGTGGTCTAATAATATAAAGGAAATAATTTACAATGTGTTTCATTCAGTTTAGTTCAGTTGCTCAGTGGTGTCCGACTCTTTGCGACCCCATGAACCCCAGCACGCCAGGCCTCTTTGTCCATCATCAACTTCCAGAGTCCACCCAAATCCACGTCCATTGAGTCGGTGATGCCATCCAACCATTTCATCCTCTGTCGTTCCCTCCTCCTCTGCCCTCAATCTTTCCCAGCATCAGGGTCTTTTCAAATGAGTCAGCTCTCTGCATCAGGTGGCCGAAGTATTGGAGTTTCAGCTTCAGCATCAGTCCTTCCAATGAACACGCAGGACTGATCTCCTTCAGAATGGACTGGTTGGATCTCCTTGCAGTCCAAGGGACTCTCAAGAATCTTCTCCAACACCACACTTCAAAAGCATCAATTCTTCGGCACTCAGGCTTCCCTGGTGGCTCAGAGGTTAAAGCGTCTCCAATGCGGGAGACCCAGGTTCAATCCCTGGGTTGGGAAGATCCCCTGGAGAAGGAAATGGCAATCCACTCCAGTATTCTTGCCTGGAGAATCCCACGGATGGAGAAGCCTAGTAGGTTACAGTCCACGGGATCGCAAAGAGTCGGACACGACTGAGCGACTTCACCTTCACCTTCAGCTTTCTTTATAGTCCAACTCTCACATCCATACATGACCACTGGACAAACCAGTCTTGAGGAGATGGATCTTTGTTGACAGAGTAATGTCTCTGCTTTTGAATATGCTGTCTAGGTTGGTCATAACTTTCCTTCCAAAGAGTAAGCATCTTTATATTTCATGGCTGCAATCACCATCTGTAGTGATTTTGGAGCCCAGAAAAATAAAGTCAGCCACTGTTTCCACTGTTTCCCCATCTATTTGCCATGAAGTGATGGGACAAGATGCCATGATCTTAGTTTTCTGAATGTTGACCTTTAAGCCAACTTTTTCACCTTCCTCTTTCACTTTCATCAAGAGGCTTTTTAGTTCCTCTTCACTTTCTGCCATAAGGGTGGGGTCATCTGCATATCTGAGGTTATTGATATTTCTCCCGGCAATCTTGATTCCAGCTTGCGTTTCCTCCAGCCCAGCGTTTTCATGATGTACTCTGCATGTAAGTGAAATAAGCAGGGTGACAATATATAGCCTTGGCGCATTCCTTTTCCTATTTGGAACCAGTCTGTTGTTCATGTCCAGTTCTAACTGTTGCTTCCTGACCTGCATATAGATTTCTCAAACAGACCCCACCCCACTCCTCAAGGCATGTGACTTTTTCCGGCCCAAGCCTACAAACTGCACTTGAGCACCAGTTGTAATCCTTAGAATACAAAGGATTAATATACTAATTTGCATAATGATATAGCTGAATGCTTGCAAAGATTTCATAATAAATAAGGTTGTATTTAGAAAGAGGAAAATAATAACCAGAGTATTTTGACTTTTTTTAATATTTAACATTGCAATATGAGAACCAAATAAGGGCATGACTATGTGAATGATTGTTGAAGACTAATAATGTGTGACTTAAGTGATACTGGTAACTTCACTACCATAACCATCAATACCTTGAGTGAAAAGATTTTTTAAATGATAGGTAGCTCTTGGGAAATCTCCCAACAAAACAAATTGTAATCTTCTGTTTGAGTTATCCAGAAGATGCATTTATGGAAAATTCAATATATATTAAAAAAATCTTTCAGTTTATATGCAAAGCAGAGTTAAGTTTGAGTTTTGTAAAAATTATTAATAGATTGTTTTTTCTATGGTAATCTCTAGGGAAACTTTCAAATCACAGAA
>SJYT01075116.1:0-54955 GCA_006410635.1 Cephalophus harveyi
GATACAGGATGCTTGGGGCTGGTGCACTGGGATGACCCAGAGGATGGTATGGGGAGGGAGGTGGGAAGGGGGGTCAGGATTGGGAACACGTGAAAACCAGTGGCGGATTCATGTTGATGTATGGCAAAACCAATACAATATTGTAAAGTAATTAGCCTCCAATTAAAATAAATAAATTTAAATTTAAAAAAAAAAAGAGAGGAGCAGTGATAAAGTTTCAAGCACAAATCCTTTTATGATTGGCCAAGGCTGGGACCCAAATGAAGTCTACTGTTCAGTCACCTGGGAATGGTCCCATCCAGACTGTCAGTAAGGCTTTCATGTGGAAAAGAGTAAAAGGGGAAGGGGAGGAATAAGAACATGGATTCTGTGACACGGAAGAGCTGGGCACATCCACTCGTTCATTCAACAACTATCAACTGAGCACCTACTATGTTCCAGAACAGGCACTGTTCTAGACTCTGGAGGTTTTGAAGAAAAGAAAAGCTCTAATCTCACTGATATCATATTTCAGATAGGTGTAAAGAGCAAATGACAAACAAAAAAGTAAACAAATATATACTATGTCAGGTTGTGATGAATGCTATAGTGGTAAAGAACCCACTTGCCAATGCAGGAGACATAAGAGACACTGGTTCAATCCCTGGGTGGGAAAGATCCCTTGGAGGAGGAAATGGAAACCCACTCCAGTATTCTTGCCTGGGAAATCCCATGTAGCCGGAGGGCTACAGGCCACTGAATTGCAGAGTTGGACATGACTGAAGCGACTTAGTACAAGAGGAAGAATGAGTGTTGAGGGACTTTGAGAAAATTACATAATTTTCAAAATCCTTGTTTCCTCACCTACATAATATAGGTTAGAGTACCTACCTCCAAGGGTTTAGTGAGGATTAAATGGGATAATGTATATAAAGTGTTTTGAATAGTGCTGGCACACAAAAAGCACTTAACACAGATTAGCACTTGCTTTTAAGAAACTGGAAAGAAACTGTCCTAAGAGGCAATGACTCTTACGGTTGGCTGCAAAAGGTAGGTCAGTTTATGAGAGAGGGATAAGAATGTGTCGCTGAAATACACTAAGGAAAAAACCCCACAGTTCTAGAGGGCCTCCAAATAATTATGCTAATTTTAACTCTAGTAATTGTGTTTTTAATCAATGAATTACATAAATAAAATGAATCAACTTATCTAAAGGGTTTGTTAATGTACATTTTGGGAAGATTTTTTGAAGTGCTCATTTATACAAGCAAAATCAGAGTTTTAGAACTTTAAAAGAGAACTTTTTAGGGTGGAAACATTTTTTAAAAAGCATCACTGTTAACAGGCAAAAAGTTATAACATTCATATCCAGTTATGGTCCTCATAGAGTTTAATTTTTTTAAGAAAGACATATCTTAATAAATCATCATTAAAGCAAACATAAAATTTCTACCTCTATTAATGTAGTTTGATGGTTTCAAAGCTTGACTTTTTAAATTTCCACAGTTATATCATTACTCTATGATGTAATTGTTTCAACAGCTGTTTTCAGATTTATTTTAAAAAAAGGAAAACTATTCCCTGATTCCGTGGGTAGGCAGTACGTCATTTAACCTGGCATGCATTTAAGCTGGACGTGTCATTGAGCGAGACCATGTATTTGAAGCATCCTAAGACAGGCTTTAATATACTTTCTAGACGTTTGAAATTCAATTTTTTGTTTTAAAAGTATTTAAAATTCATAAAGAAACTCTGTTTTCTGTTACCTTCTTATAAGACTAATGAACAGAAAATCTAAAAATAATTTATTCTAGTAAAGCAATAATGCAAGATTTTTAATGTCCATTTTAAGAATCTGCCTATATATTGTACGTGTATTGTTTTTTACAAAAATACATATATATATACACATAACTTTCTAAAAGTTTTTTAGGTTTAGATAATCCATTTCATCAGTAGGTTTTAGATTCTGACTCTAATCTTCAAACAGTCGGTAACCCATTTATTATGTCTCTGTTATTTGCAAACTGAGAGGAATCCAAACAAAGCATTCTCTCCTAAAACAACATGAGACAAGTAGAGAAAAGAAGAAAAAAATTCCTCAGTAACTTCACAGAAGAATGCAGCTCCGGACACTCCTTGCTTGGATTCAGTAACTGCACGTGGCATAAGCCACATAAATAAAGTTATGGGATTCTTCTATGAGTAGATGAATAGATAGTACAGTGACTTTAAATTGTTTGGATTTGGGTATTTCTTCGTGCATATAAGGATGGGTTTCTTATAAACTCATTTAAAAATAAAATGAAAAAGGGAACAAAAACTGTAATAATTTTTAACCTAAGTACATGAAGGATCTTAACCTAAAGTCCAAAGATGGGTGATCATGGATCTATGAATACACTGAAGTCATACGCAAATTACTTTCATAGGAAATACTTTCATATTTATATGTATTCCTATAAATACAGTCTGGAAGGGAGTCAGGTAGTCATAGCTATCAGTGTCTCTCAGGTGTCTGCAGACCCTAAACACTTAAGAACATGTGCAGATGAAGCACATTCTCTGGGTTGTTTTTCCAGCCACAGTGGTGAAATACATGGGTTCCTCTCCTGTACACTGTTGATCCCTTAGTCTCAGGATGGCAACTCCACTGCAGCACTTAGGAAATTGCATTGCAATTATTTACATGTCTATAACTTCTTTTGGACAATATATTCCTTAAAAGCATGGACTGTGATTCATATTATTTGTTTGTAGGTCTATTGCTCCTATTAAAGGTGCCCTATGAGCAAACCAACTTTGTCATGTTTACCTCTGTATTCTGCAAAGTTGCAGCATAATGCTAGTACATGCTGGGCCTTAAAATGATTGCTGAACCAAGCTGATTTGTTTCTGCCTAGACAGTCTGTGGTTCCTCATGGCTAACAGCTTGCTTAGATTCATGTTGACCAGATCTTGTCTTTAAGATTAGCCCTGAGTTCCAGCAACACAGTTGCTTCCCAGCTGTCTATGAAAATGTTACAGTATTTCAGCTGTGCTTTACTGAGTTCTTGAAGCATTTTTCCTGTCCACTCTGGGCTCATCTACTCTTGCTTAAATTCTTGCTTAAGCAGCTGCTAAACTATCCTGCTGTATTCAATTCTCCTCACATACTTAACCCAGCCCTGCAAATTTTGCAATCATAGCTTCCGTGCTTGAGAACAAATACTACAAGTTTTGATGATGTCTGGTCATTTGATGTTAAGTATATAGTATGAAAAATTAGATTTGCCTCTGCTTCACAGAATTAGTCACTATTAAACATTTCTTTCCTTACTTTCAAGTTTAAAAGTGATTTAAAATGTTTTATAGTCTCATCCCAAAATGTGTTTTAGACATATAAATCCTATTACATTTTTTAAGTTTACTATTGCTTCTGTTTTTTAAATGAGTTGACAAGTGCTTATTTTTAAATTTATAATTTAAGATAAAAAATACAGCAGTTCCTATAGAAAGAATAAATGTATCGGCACCTGTAAAAACAACTCCAAATCTTTTTTTCTCCAAAACCAATAGCTAATGTGAAAGATTTGTTTCTTCTTATGCCAGGTTCCAGCTGCTTCACTTTGTTTAAAACTGACTTCAAAGTTTAAACAGTGTCCTGTCCCAACAAATAACCTCCCCCAGATGGAATTATCTGGAGGACTAGCCTCGGTGCTCTGAATACCACACCTGCAGCCTTTTAATTCAACATTTTATAAACTTTCATAGAGGAAATGATAGATTTTTTGGTCCCCTAACTTTTGGAGAGTTGAGTTTAGTGTATGAAGGGAATTTTATACTTGGGATGAATTTGGAGATGTTTAGAAGAATTAAAAGTTGGAATTATTGTTTCTACTGTGTTGATTACTATGAGAGAAAGAAGGAAATGAAAAAAAAAATTGAAACGTCTAAAGTAAAAAGATCTTACCTGTAAATAATGATGTGAGGTACAGACTGGGCTCAATTTGTGTCTGATCCGTATCACCTGGTGAAGCTACAGTTAAAAAATTTTTTTCATAAGAAAATCAGTGAAGCATAGAAATAATCATGGTTTTTTCCACTTAAAAAGAAACAAACAAACCCACAAACTAAATGCACTTCCACAGTTCGTTTCATAAAGCCAGGCAAACAGAAGCCTGACCTTGTGGCCTTAACATAAGAAAAGAAATTAAACAGCTGAATTTTAATGACCATGAATAGGATAATACTTTACCTAATAGATTATTATCTTTATGCATCAAAAATTAGGGAAAAGGATCATGAGAGAATTTGCATTATTATTTGTATTAAACAAGAGAAGCTCATGGGCCATTTCTTCCAAAGCTAAAAGTTTTCACAGATTCCCTTACTTAAGGATTTAATCATTTTAAATGAAGTTTATCCACCTCACTAGAACTGACTCAGATTTGTTCCTTTTTACAGCTGAGTAATATTCCATTGTATATATGTACCATAACTTCCTTATCCATTCATCTATCAACAGACATCTATGCTGCTTCCATGTCCTGGCTATTTTAAATAGTGTTGTAGTGAACACTGGGTACATGTGTCTTTTACAATTATGGTTTTTCTAAGGTATATGCCCAGGAGTGGGATTGCTGGGTTACACGGCAGTTTTATTCTTAGTTTTTTAAGCAATCTCCATACTGTTCTCCATAGTGGCTATATTAATTTACATTCCCACCAACAGTGCAAGATGGTCCCCAGTGAGGTGGATGAACCTAGAGCCTGTTATACAGAGTGAGGTAAGTCAGAAAAAGAAAAGCAAATACTGTATATTAAAGCATATATATGGAATCTAGAAAAATGGTACTGATGAACCTATTTGCAGGACAGAAATAGAAACGCAGACATACAGAACAGAGTCGTGGACAGTGTGGTGAGAGAGTGGGACAGATTTAGAGAGTAGCACTGAAACATACACACAACCATATGTAAAAGAGACAGATGGCAGGAAGCTGCTGTTTAACACAGGGAGCTCAACCCAGTACTCTGGGATGCGGTGAGGAGGGAGAGGGAGTAGTGCTTACTATGATTTACCATTAGATACTAACTACGTTCACTTTCCCTCTGCCTTTAAGTTTCTGAGCGAGGGAACAAAACTTACTGCTAGGCGCTTTTCAGATTCCGTAATTCAGAGTCTATAGAATCTGGTATACAAACACAGAAACAAAGGTATCAATACTATGTCAGAGATCCCTTCCACTGAAGAACCACTTGTTTGTAGCAAGCAAATTAAGAGGCAGTTTTCTCTGAAGTGGTTCCCTGAAAGCCCAGAATTCAAAGTTACCTATTGTGTTATAGTAAGAAATAAGCAACATCATCCCCTTTCAGACTAAACAAAACAGGGTGGAAGCTAAGAAAAAGAATCTACTTTTTTTCTGTTCTTACTACACTGGTATGTAAGATAAAAAAAATTTGGCAAGTAAACAATAACCAGACACTCTTATTAGAGAGGCAGCTGAAGGCTTGTGACTAAGAGCACAGATTCAGAGACTAAGCTACCTGAATGTGAATCATAGTGCCGACTTGCGTGAGGTCTGGGAGAAACACCCACGGTGAAGTATCACCACTTTGTGCTTCCATCTCCTCTTCTAGCTCACGGGTTTCTTATTATCGTGAACAAGAACAATATACGTAAATTAAATAACCTAGAGCTGTGCCCACAGAGGCACTCAGCAAGTGGTTGTTTTATTATTATTTAGCCTATGATTATTTTCTAACTTTTCCCAATTGACAAAAGAATTGCTCTCACTAAAGCAATATGGGGTGGGAGGTGGGAGGGGGGTTCTCATGTACACCCGTGGCTGATTCATGCCAATGTATGGCAAAACCAATACAGTATTGTAAAGCAAAATAAAGTAAAAATAAAAATTAAAAAAATAAAATAAAGCAATCTTTCCAAAACATAGTTTGACAGGGAGATTTTTTGTTTAAGAAAAAGAACAAAATACTGATCACATATTAGAGCAGTAAAGCTGTAAGGGATCTCAGAGATTATCTTATTTTTACTAGTAAGGAAATCACAATTCAGAAAGGTTCACTGACAAAGAAATCAACGTCACAAGTTAGCTGTGCAACTACAACTCGTAAGAAAAGGTTCTTTCCCCACCACCCAACATTTTCATATTCTTCTACTAGGATGTATCTTGGTAGATATTGAGCTATTGAGGCCTGTAAGAATAATCAGAAATTATCTGTTCTACTTTTTTTAAAAAAAGTTATGAAGGAAGGAAATATATAGTATGTTCAAGAGCATAGCCGTTGATTTCGGAATTTGAGTTGGTTTGACTCCCAGCTCTATCATTTAAGTGTGTAACCTTGGGCAAAATACGTAACTTCTTTGAGCCTCAGGTTCGTCAAGTGTGAAATGGGGCAGGAGAAGAAGGGGACGACCGAGGATGAGATGGCTGGATGGCGTTACTGACTCAATGGATGTGAGTCTGAGTGAACTCCGAGAGATGGTGATGAACAGGGAGGCCTGGCGTGCTGCGATTCATGGGGTCGCAAAGAGTCGGACACGACTGAGCGACTAAACTGAACTGAACTGAACATTACCTACCTAACTGAATGGATTAAAGATCTTAGCAGAGTTCATGACATAAAGGAAGTACCTATAAATGTAGCTGCTACCCATTTTCATTGTTGTTACCATAACCATAAACAAAACTCTCCTTTACCCAAACTAGGAAAGAATACTTCCACAGTGATTTCTAATGGGGGGAAAAAAGACCACTCTGCCAATACCAGAGTTGACTATTGTCATTTTTTCCTATACCAAGTAGCTGCCTCATAATTCTTACTTGCTGGTGACAGGGTTTACTGGGAGTTTGTATACTGTGCTCTGTAGGTGACAATGAAGGTAGCAAACACAACCCACACCATGGCAAACAGGATTTGAAAGCTGTTCCTCAAGTTTGTTAGTTCTTACACTTCCTCACCCTGCTGTTCAAAACTGAAGAAACATAATATTCATTGGTATTCAAGTCAAAGAAAGAAGAGAAAATTTCTAAATATTTTATCTATAAATTTCTATTAACATTTCTATGGAAATTCCGAGTGGGTAGTATTGACTAAAACTTGAGTCATAAATTACCTGTGAATGTAATTTATCCTTTTAGTTTCACCACAAAAGGCAAATGTGTTAACTTTATTTAAATGTTTAAAACTACCACGGAATAAAAACAAATGATCTTAGATCTAAAAATAGAATTGAAGGCTGGAAAAGCAGGGATACTCCTGAAAAAGCTTTAAATGAGGGCACATGGAGGGCACGGGGATTGTATCGCCTGTACACTACACTTCTTCCAAACATTCACTGTATTTCAGCACTTTAAACGGTCTTTCAAAATCTTGTAGCTATATAGTGTCAACATGAAAGCAAGTCATCATATTTCAAAAAGTGGTATACTTTTAAAAGGATAGGAACCTAGGCTTTATGTTTTACTCCTGTACTATAAAAATTTTATTTTTGGTTGAAAATTTATCTTCCACTCTGTAATACTATTTTTAGTAAGAACCACTAGTATAGCAATACTTAAACCTGCAGATCGTTATATTATTGTTTTAAACAAATTCTTTATGTATTTAAGAAAACCATGCAGTACTATAGGACTGTTAACTGCAATACAAGGATATAAAGATGAAGGCTTTCAAAACAGGAATTTTTTTAACCCACAAAACAAGAGTTTTTAAATGAGCGACACCCAGAATTTGAAACCAAATCTAACAAGCAGAAATCTAAAATTAGTAACAATCGGAACAGCTGGAACTTTTATACTAGCGTGCTCACTGAAGGGAAAAAAGGGGGATATTAGGAATATTATTAAATATAGAAGTTAATACTTTTCAAACAAATGTTACTCATTGGCTGTATCTCTAATAGGTATACAACTCTTGCCAATAATAGCATTTTCAGAAATAGTATCTTGGCAGCATAAACGCTTATATTGAACTGACAGGAAGCTGATTGGTAATTCAGAAAATAGATGACCCACCTATTCTGAATGCAGACTATGATTTATTTGAATAACATACACTTAGTTATTAAGGCTCATTAAAAACCATTTAAGTGCTCACCGAGCAGTGTAATGACAAAGAGAGTTCCTGCCTTTTAGTGGCAGGAATGTCTAGAGGGACATTCCAGCATTAAAATCTGGTTGCAAACAGAGAGACTCGATGTTTTAGTAGACAACTTTATCTACAAGACACTTCCTGCTGGTTGAACAGCCTGTGACACAGCTACTAAAACAAATTCCTCTCAGATAATTCTTTATAAAGGCATGCCATAATGGTTTGAAAACTTAAAGGAATCTTAAAAATTACAATAGGTTTGCCCCATGAAAGAAGCCATACATTCAGTGTGATTTCATTTTTTTAAAGTACAAAGTCAAGAGAACTAATCTATGCTGCTAGAAGTCAGAACAAAAAAAGTCAGAATGGTGGTCATCTTTTTGGGGGTGGAAGCTGTGTCTGAAAGGCAACTTTGGAGATGCTGGCAATATTGTTTCTTGAATACCTAAGTGTGCTCAGGTTCTGAAAGTTCTTTCAGCTGTACAGCTATGTGTACTTTTCTGTATGTATGTATATTATACTTCCATAAAAGGTTGAAGTCGAAAAAAATTCAACAGGTTAGTTTCATCAATTAAAAGGTTCAGTTCAGTCCAGTTCAGTCGCTCTGTCGTGTCTGACTCTGCGACCCCATGAACCACAGCAAGCTAGGCCTCCCTGTCCATCATCAACTCCTAGAGTTTACCCAAACTCATGTCCATTGAGTCGGTGATGCCATCTCACCATCTCATCCTCTGTCGTCCCCTTCTCCTCCTGCCTTCAATCTATCCCAATATCAGGGTCTTTTCAAATGAGTCAGCTCTCTGTATCAGGTGGCCAAACTATTGGAGTTTCAGCTTCAACATCAGTCTTTCCAATGAACACTCAGGACTGATCTCCTTTAGGATGGACTGGTTGGATCTCCTTGCAGTCCAAGGGACTCTCAAGAGTCTTCTCCAACACCACAGTTCAAAAGCATCAATTCTTCGGCACTCAGCTTTCTTTACAGTCCAACTCTCACATCCATACATGACCACTGGAAAAACCACAGCCTTCATTAGATGGACCTTTGTTGGCAAAGTAAAGTCTCTGCTTTTTAATATGCTGTCTAGGTTGGGCATAACTTTCCTTCCAAGGAGTAAACGTCTTTTAATTTCAACAGGACTGATCTCCTTTAGGATGGACTGGTTGGATCTCCTTGCAGTCCAAGGGACTCTCAAGAGTCTTCTCCAACACCACAGTTCAAAAGCATCAATTCTTCGGCACTCAGCTTTCTTTACAGTCCAACTCTCACATCCATACATGACCACTGAAAAAACCACAGCCTTCATTAGATGGACCTTTGTTGGCAAAGTAAAGTCTCTGCTTTTTAATATGCTGTCTAGGTTGGGCATAACTTTCCTTCCAAGGAGTAAACGTCTTTTAATTTCATGGCTGCAATCACCATCTGCAGTGATTTTGGAGCCCCCAAAAATAAAGTCTAGCACTGTTTCCACTGTTTCCCCATCTATGTCATGAAGTGATGGGACCGGATGCCATGATCTTTGTTTTCTGAATGTTGAGCTTTAAGCCAACTTTTTCACTCTCCTCTTTTACTTTCATCAAGAGGCTCTTTAGTTCCTCTTCACTTTCTGCTGTAAGGTTAGTTTCATCTTGTTGTTTTAGACTGTTTTCCAGTGAATGAAAATGCCACGTAACTGACTGTGCCAGGCAGCCCTTCACATCAAGTTAGCATCAGCAGCAGCCACACTGCTGACTACAAAGACAAATTCCTATTTCTTTTCTTAAAATCTTGAAACAACTGTGAGCTGAAATTACTCAGAAAGTGAAAAAAAGTCAAAGTCGCTTAGTAGTATCTGACTCTGCAACCCCATGGACTATAGCCCACCAAGCTCCTTTGTCCATGGAGTTCTCCAGGCAAGAATCCTGAAGTGGGCTGCCATTTCATTCAGAAGCAGAAGGTAAGTAGGTAAGTTCTGGTTGTTGTCGCTGTTGTTCTCGATTGACTCTCAGAAGTCTAGTTTGACTTACTACTTAGGATACCTGATGCTGCAACAATGAGCCATTCAATTCAATTGGAGGCTCGAACAAATCTCATTTTAATTAATCTTAAAAGCGTTTCTAAAATATCAATACATTTTATAAAAGCCACTTATTTCCTTATTTTGACTACAAAAAAAAGTTTGCTCTTTCAGCTTACATCTACAAAGCAATGACATCATAATAAAATTTAAACGCAACTATAACTCTTAATAGTAACTCAAGGCCACAGATTGTTTAGAAGGTCACTACTATCACATCCTTATAAACAATATTTGATAGCAAACAAAGCTGAAAGCAAAGTAGGTCCCTAATATTTACTTAACAGTTTGAATCTGAGTTTTTTATAATTTACACACAGAAAATTCATTTTCTGAGTTGGAAATTCTTTCTAATGAAAACTTCTCTCTAACTATGGCCTGTGACTATCACTAAAAATACAGTGTATTATTTGTATAGTCTTTACAGTGGATTTTGCCATATCTAGTCACACCTAACTAAATTTGGAAACAAAAATTAAATGTGACACAGTGACCAGTTCACTTCCCCAAGGCCAGACCTGGTAACTTGAAAAAAAGAGTGAAAGAATGAAAAATGAGCTTTCAAATACAGGAAGCCACTAGAAAATAAGAACACCACCATTTCATATCGTAAAATTAGAGCTCTAGAGGTTTTCTGTTGACTAGTTGGTTTCAGGGTTAGGGGGAAGGGAGGCAAGGGGCGTTTCTGCTCACTGTACACACGACACCGATGGGAATGAGGGCCAGCCCGGGTTCTGTGCCACCATTACTCTGGGCGACAGTTCCAGGCTGTGGGGCGCATGCACGGGCCCCGCCAGCAAGGCGGCAGCAGCGCTTGGAGAGCGTGGGGCCCGGAAGTGTCAGGAAACAGAGACGACAGCAGCTGCTGGCTGTGAAAACAGTCTGATACAAACCAGATGGGAACTTACTAGATGGGCAACACAAAGGAAAACAACTGGCTCATTCAACAAAGTCAGGCTCCTGCCCCAGAGAATTCACAGAAGACAATAACAGTCACCCAGAGTTGATGCAAACAAGAAACAGTCATGTGGTTACAGTTTAAAGAATTGTTTTTCCTCAGACTAAACAAAGTTTTGCTTTCTAATTCTTATATTCATTAATTGCAGTTTGGTGTACAGGCCTTTCTGCCAAAGACAAATATTTCATTTATACAATAAATACTTTTGTGACACTGAGAGAAATATATGAGGACATAGAAACTAATTTTGTGCTGCTTCCTGTAAAGTGCTATGAACATAGGTTAAGCTATTTCAAGAAATTGGTAAATTTAGAAAATGATTGATTATGCTGACACAGCAATTAGAAAATATCCAACATAATATTTCCATGACTTCCTAAGTCTGATTTGTTTTAACGTAGGAAGAAAAACATGAAGGCAATAATCATAGGCTTCTGGAACTACATTTCTACCTAAATGATTTTTTCTGACTTTATTAGATGGGACAGTATTATTGTAATTATATTCACAGCAAAAAAGTGCCAGAGTTCTCTACAGACTTAAACTGCGTGAGTGTTATCACAGTAACAAGTACCTGTTCATCTTTCTTTTTCTGGTACCTGTCCATCTTAAGTTGAAAATATAATAAAGATTAACAATTTGATTTTAAGATAACTTTCGGCAATAACATTTCACTTTACGACTCTATAGGCATATATTCCACAATAGTCATCTGTTCTGCTATTCTGAAAGATACTAAATAGCATTCTAGCCTAAAATAATTCATAGGTAATTGCTTATTTTCCATTAGAAATTCCAGCACAACTTGGGCCTCTGCATTTGCTACTAATTTAATAACACAGCCAAGAAACCCTTATATGTGTAATCACTATTCTTAGGTGATAAACAAGTAGCCCATCAAAGAAACTGAAAGTAACAGCACTTTTCATGCAATTATTTGAACATGTTTTATAATATAAAATATATATAAAATAGTATAAAACAGTAAATCTATTTTATATCTTTATAATAAAAAATTGTTTTTTAGAAAAAAAGACAGGAATCTGTGGAATTGTGAAAATTACTGAGATACTTGAGACACAACCCAGGTTTCCCAATTTGCATTTGATGCACTATCCTGATTATTTTTCTTTATGCTTCCCACCCCTAAAAACTGAGGCCAAACATTTAATGACATCTTTCCTGTTGCATTAGATCTTTCATCCTTTGCAAGGTATTTCTGAAGGAAACCAGAGAAACAGAAATGGAGTAACAGCCTGATGTGTAGACTAAATGCGGTCATCAGCATTTCCAGCCATGGGCATCCCCCTGCCCCGGCCCCTCCACTCTGCTGTTCATGCACACACATTCACACACATTGGTTTACAGTCTAAATTACTGGCAACGGTACTGAATGATGGTTTTGACTAAATTTGATCATCAAATCCAAAAATCAGGTTGTGCTTATAAGCTGAATTCCCATGTATAAGAAGGAAAAGAAAACATGAAAAAATTGGTCTTATACAAAAGGAATTAAGAATAAATGTATCAATTCTGCTAAAAGTTATTCTAAACACATGGAATCAATGCTAATAAAATGATTAACAAAGGTAGCTTGTCTGGGATTTATTAGTAAATGTATTTCTTAGATCTTGGATTAACCCATGAAGAAAAAGGAGTTGGTGTCATTTTTATTATTAGGTATACTGAGATAAATTTCTTCAGACATTGCCCATTTTTACTTTTATGAGTATATATATATCCACACATACATATATGTATGAAAAAAACAAGCAATTGCAATTAACTACTTTTATCTGATATACAGATCTTGAAATGATTTCCAAGAAAAAGGGTCAGATCAGGCAGAACTTTTTAGGATATGATGTGGAGTCTGGACTCTAGGCTTGTGCAAAAAGAAGTCTTTGGAGGGGTCTGAGCAAGGAGTCAAGTGATTTGATTAATATTTTAAACAGTGACTCTTGCTCTGGGTGGATAAAACAGGGGAGCAAAATGAATATAGGAAGACCAACTGAGAAACTTCTCAGGATAATATTAAAGTTGAGGAATATTGTGATTTAAAAAATCAACTACACAAAGTAGAAAACTCAGCTTGACACCAAGCTGCTGAAAAAAATTTTGGAGAGCTTTATTAGAACACTAAAAACTTTAGTATTAAACAGTTTTTAACTTTTGTGAACACTGAGACAATCAAAAGTAGTGAGGTTATTTAACCTCTCTGAAACCTCAGTTTTCTCATCTGTATAACAGCACTAATAAAAACATTTTACGTATTCACTAGTTTACTGTGAGAATGAAAACTTCAACACATGAGAGTTTTTTGTCAGCTATAAAGCACCTCTCCTTTCTCTATCTTTAAGTCTTGAAGATGTCCAAGATTTTCGTTTCATCACTGTAGGTTTGGGGGAAGAAACAAATCTGTCATATTTGGCAGTGACTGTGTTCTATCCTAGTGCAACTCTAGGCAGGATAGATTGACTAGAGTGTGATCAAACTAGTAAAGAGCTTGGAAACAATATAAGAAATAGTAAAGGGAACATGGGCCTTCCAAAGTAGCACTAGTAATGAAAAATCACCTGCTAATGCAGGAGATGCAAGAGATGTGGGGTCGATCCCTTAGTGGAAAGATCCCCTGGAGCAGGGAATGGCAACCCACTCCTGTATTCTTGCCTGGAAAGTTCCAATGACAAAGGAGCCTGGCCGGCTACAGTCCATGGGGCCACAAAGAGTCACAGACGACTGAAAGACTGATCACAAGAGGAACACAGCATGTAGATTTTGGATTATAACTGTTATCAAATATTCGAAAGATTGTTCCATTGAAAGACCTGTTTCTAACACCCAATAGGACAGAACTAGAACCAATAAGTGAGAAGTTACAGAGGCAAATGTTAACTCAGTAAGAATAATTAGTGCTTTCCATCAATAAAATGTACAACAAACAAGGGTGCTTCCTGATACTGTGAGATAACCATTTACTGGGTCTAACGTCTCATTTGCTGGCTCCCTCTCCTTTCTCTATCTTCAAATCTCAAAGATGTCCAAGATTTTAATCCAGGGATGCTCCCATTCCCTTTCTGTACTTAATCCTTGGGTGATATCATCCATACCCACAACTTTAAATAGCATCCATACTGTCAACTCTCAGCCTTTTATCTCCAGTCCCAACCTCTTCACTGAATTCTAATAACAAACTGCCTATCACTTGAAGTTTTATTAGGCTTCTCAAAATCTATGTGTCCTACACAGAATGGCTGATTTTCACCTCAATCTTCCTAACTTTAATAAGTAGCTGCTACTGCTGCTGCTAAGTCGCTTCAGTCGTGTCCAACTCTGTGCGACCCCACAGATGGCAGCCCACTGGGCTCCGCCATCCCTGGGATTCTCCAGGCAAGAACACTGGATTGGGTTGCCATTTCCTTCTCCAATGCATGAAAGCAAAAAGTGAAAGTGAAGTCACTCAGTCATGTCTGACTCAGTGACCCCATGGACTACAGCCTACCAGGCTCCTCCGTCCATGGGAGTTTCCAGGCAAGAGTACTGGAGTGGGATGCCATTGCCTTCTCCATAATAAGTAGCACTATCATTCAACCAGTAATTTTTAGACCAGAAATTTAGGAGTAACTAATCTTTGACTCTGCTTTCAATTACACTCTACATCTAATTTGCCTTAGTAAGTAATTTTTGAAATCAACTTATTCTTCAGTTCTAGTGGGTATACGCCATCAATACATAGCCTTAACTTGACCACCATGACACCTCCATCAGGGTCCAAGCCACCATCACCTCTCATTTGGAATATTGGGACAGTCACACACTTCCAATTAGTCTATTTCCACCACTGTCTCCCTAAGGTCCATTCTGCATCTAGAAGCCGGTGGAAACTTTTAAAAATGTAAATTAAAGTCTGTCATTTCCTAGCTCAGACCCTCCACAAGATTCTCATCATTTGTTGTTGTTGTTCAGTTGCCAAGTTGTATCCTCTTGCAACCCCGTGGACTGCACTATGCCAAGCCTCCCAGTCCCTCACTATCTCCTGGAGTTTGCCCAAATTTGTGTCAATTGAATCAGTAATGCCATCCAACCATCTCATCCTCTGTCACCATCTTCTCCTTCTGCCTTCAATCTTTCCCAGCATCAGGGTCTTTTTCAGTGAGCCAGCTCTTTGCATCAGGTGGCCAAAGCATTGGATCTTCAGCTTCAGGATCAGTCCTTCCAATGAGGATTCAGGGTTGATTTCCTTTAGGACTGACTGGTTTGATCTCCTCACTGTCTAAGGGACTCTCAAGAGTCTTCTCTAGCACCACAGTTCAAAAGCATCCGTTCTTTGGTGCTCTGCCTTCTTTATGGTGCTCCAGTTTATCTTTACTCTCATCACACTCAGACTGAAATCCAAATTCCTTCTCAGTCTGCAGAGCTCGACATGGTCTGCAGCCTACATCTCCTGTCTCAGTTCCTACCACAGCTCCCTTGCACACTCCCCTCCAACCACAAAGGCCTTCTTGTTCCTCGGGCAGGTTCATTCCCACCTTAACACCTTCATTTTTCCTTCATATTCCTACATGGAATATTCTTCCCCAAATGTTTGTAACATTTCTCCTTCCCTTCACTGTGTGGAAATGTCATTCTTTCAAAAAGGGCTCCCCTAACCAAATGATCTAAAGAAGCAAAACCACTTACCCTGCTTTCTTCACTATCACTCTGCTTTATGTTCTTCTTAAATACAAGTTGACAGACATTATTTTTAAAATAAAGAATACCTTTCAAAAATGTTTTGCTTTTTATTTGGAAAGAATTTCGATCTTGGGGCAAAGTTACAAGAATAATATAAAGAATACCTGTATCTCACTTGCCCAGATCCATAGTGGTTAACTCTACCCTGTGTTTAGGTTGATATGCTGTTTCCCCATGACTATATGCAGGTTAGGTCTCAGCAATCCCTCCTGGAGGTACACAGTATTCATCTGCCCTTCTGTAGTTGCACTAATTTTGATCATCCCATCAGGGTACTATCCTTTGTTTCCCTTTCTCTGATGAGACACTTTAAGACCATGGAAATATCCTGCCCCTCATTAAAATTTCCTGTACATTTAGCATTCATTGATGATCTCTGCCCCATCTAATCTTTACTAGGATGCTTGCAACATGCTGGCTTTCCAATAGTACTAGTCACTCCGCACTTGCCTGTTGACTCCTAGGACTTCTAAAAACCCTTTATGTTTTTCACAGCACTTAACATCATCTGAAATTGCTGTAAATTAATTTACTTTTTTCTATTATGTATACAAGGATGTAAGCTCTGTGAAAGCAAGGATTTCACCTGATACGTTTACAATACTCTCTCCAAGGTTTGGAACAATACCTCAATACCTGGCCCATGGAACTACTTAAGAATGAAGAGAAAAAGAAAGAAAACTGTTAACAAGGCCCCTGAACTAGATGGGAGAATAGGACTACCTCATACATTTGATCCAACAGACACTTAATGGAAACCTACCATTTATGGTGCTGTGCTAGAGAGCAGGTGGTGCAGAGATGAATGGAATAAGACCATTGTCTCTAAGAAATTTACTTTCCAGAGAAAGAGGGAGGCCATAAGGAAATAATACTACAAGGTATGATGCAAGGGCTAAAAGTGAAATATATACCAAATAGCATAGGCCCTTCAGGGACACAGAGTAGACCAAAAACGTTTGTTTCCAGGATGGAAAGGTGGTGAAAGAGGGCAGAGGAGGGAACAGTTCCAAGTGAAGACACTGAGAAAGGCATGTGAAGGGAAATGTGGGAGACACTGGTAAGCATAGTAGGATAAGGGCTGAGAAGAAATAGAATTATGAAGGATTTGTGGCTACAACTGACCTGAAGAATCATTGAGCCCATCTTCATTTTGTACAAAAGAATGAATGATCCTTCTTATTCCACATTCATTCCCTTGCCCCCCGTGCTCCTTCCCCTCCTACCCTTTCCTTTCCCCTCTACTCTCTCAAAGTGAGACCTCTTCCCTTCTTCCTAGTCCTTCCCTTTCTTTCTCTGCACTTACCCTTTTCATCTCTCAGGATTATATCTTTCTCCCTCTCCCTTTGTCAAGAGTAGAAATGAGATGGGAATCAAAGTTGCAGGTGGAAGAGTTACCTTCAAGGAGGTAAAAAGCACTATTCTTTCTTGAACCCAAAAGGGAAAAAAATGAAAAGATTAATGTAGAGTTGTAAGAAGTTGGAGCTAGAGTAGCTATAAATGAAACAGTAGAATTTTCGAAATACATTTGAAAGAGTAGAAGTTGGAAAAGCAAAAGCATATATTAAAAAAGAACTGAGGGGATAACACTGGGATTAAGGGTTTGGGGAGAAGGGCTAGAATAGATGTTATTTTGGAGCCAAAATCCATATGAAAATAATAAACGTTATTACTGGGGGATAGCCAAACTTCCATTCAAGCCCCACAGCACAGTTCGCTGCTGCTGCTGCTAAGTCACTTCAGTCGTGTCCGACTCTGTGCGACCCCATAGACAGCAGCCCCCCGGGCTCGACCGTCCCCGGGATTCTCCAGGCAAGAACACTGGAGCGGGTTGCCATTTCCTTCTCCAATGCACGAAAGTGAAAAGTGAAAGTGAAGTCGCTCAGTCGTGTCCGACTCTTAGCGACCCCATGGACTGCAGCCTACCAGGCTCCTCTGCCCATGGGATTTTCCAGGCAAGAATACTGGAGTGGGGTGCCATTGCCTTCTCTGGCATTTTGTTAACAGGTTATAATTTTACAAACTGCATCAACACCATTAGAATTTCATGACCAGGAACAAAAATCAGATAATGGGGATTAACACAGATCAAAGAGACACAGAGGTCTTGGATGGTTATAAGACAGTATTTACATCAGTTAACCATATAGATCAGGCAAAATATAGGGCCTGAGGAATAGCCAGTCAAGAGAAACCAGACTGAGTAAATGGAGGCTGCAGTACAGGTGGGAGAAAGAATACATGACTGAAGTGGCTTTGCTAACTGATACATTAACTGCCTCACAACATCTGCCTCCTGTCCCATTACCCAACCCGGCCAGGTTAGTTAGGGGAAGAAAGACAAAAGTAGTAAGCTCTGTAATGAATAAGACAACTATCCCTATACTCCAAGGATTATTATTATTCCCCAGCAATTTCTCCCACAAACTGAAGTTTCTAGGGAGAGAAGAAAATCTAGGGAAGATGAAAGGAAATAAAAAGCCATCTCAGAAAACTTAGTTCCAGCTGATTAGTACTCAATTGCTTCCGAACGACATCATAGAAGTTCAAAAGTCACCCCTTCTATTCCTTAATGGAGTTGACTTTATGTCGGAAGGGAAATGAGAGAGGCAGTAAGTTGAACTCCCCCTAGACCAGCAATGAGAACTCTATTTAAAGATAAATCCCTTAAAATGCACCTAAATTTTAATCTGTCACTCGCATCTCCAAGCAGTATCTATGATCTCATTTGTGCTTCTAAATCACTACAGGTTTGTTTTGGTAGAACACATCTTTGAACTCTGCCATAGGCCTCCATTACATGTTTACGTATGAATTACATGGTTAAACATATGGCCTTTAATTCACCAATGTTGTTTTTTATAGCAAAGAACAATCTTGGGAGAGTTTTCCCACTTAAAATTTTTTTTTCATGATTTGGTAATAAAGCTAGTAGTATTAAGCATACCTGGATGATGTTAGATTTTTCTTTAGAACAGGCATAGTGGAAAGGCTGAGCCCAAAGGCAAAAACTGAGGGCATGTTACACAGATAAAACCTTATTCTATATAACATCAATAATAATAATGTTAATAGTGGTAAAAAGCAAAAGTACTATGGATAAGAAACATTAAAGTATTAATGAAACAAAATATGTAAGTACAATTAAAAAGGAGAAAAATGTTTCTCAAGAATATATGAGGAAGGTTTCCAGGATGGACGATGAATTATAGTGCCTTTTGCTATTTGAGTTACAGGGTTTTTTGCCATGAAATTTAACCATTTTAATACTTTTATGTGTGTCCAACACAGCCCCTAATTTTATCCCTTACTTTTCTTTTAAACAGGATGCCACAGCTCATAAATGATTACTAAGCTCTTGCATTATCAGTTTCTCTTAGATTGAAAATGAGAGAATTGCTGACAATGCAATTCACTACAACACTCATTTGTCAATAGATAAGATTATCAATTGGAAATCACCCTGGTTAATAAGCTTCACTATATTTAGTTGTCCGATATGCAGATCAATAAAAAAATTTTGTAAAACAATCCTAGGTTTAGTAAATAGAAATTATCTTAAATATAATCACTGAAGAATAAAAAAAATTGTTGTAAGTCAATTTATCTCCTTAACACTATATAGAACTTGTACCATCTCTAGCATTTTCTCACCAACGTCCTTAAAGCTCAGGACCAATGCAGATTCAATAGCTATCTGTTAAAGAAGAGCTGATTACAACATGAGTATTCAAAAAGAAGAGGCATTCTGGAGGCAGTCATGCCAATGATAACTAATATTTTCATAGCTTTTAATATGTGTAAGTCTTATTCTACCTGCACTACATGTCTTCAACCAAGCTATCAACCTTTTGGAATAGATACTATGTTACAGATGAGAAAAGCACAGAAAGGTTAAGTATCTTGCCCAAAGTCACCAGCTAGTGAATAGCCAGCAGAATTAGAATTGAACTCAGGAAGTCTGAGTCCAGAGTATAAGCTCTATGCTGTAGTGCTTCTAATTCTACAGTAGAACAGACATCAGCATGAACATCTAGAGTCATGCAGTATTTCACAAAGGGCGGGCCTCTTTCCTCATCAGCACGACCAGGGGTGCTAGTTTAGCATTCAGATTGCCAGGCTTAGACTCAGTCTCGGGGTTAAGCTGGGAATCTACATTTTAAATTAGAAATGCAGGCGATTAAGTCAAAATTTGAAAGACACTGTATTAAAGACTAAAACTATCATGTGATAGTACATCCTGTAAGTATAAAAATATTACTTCTCTGTTCTAATTAATTCTGAATTGAAATAATCCAGTTTCTCTTTTATTTAGGGTACAGCTGGCTTAGTAGAGGGCTTCCCTTGTGACTCAACTGGTAAAGAATCCGCTTGCAGTGAGGGAGACCTGGATTCGATCCCTGGGTTGGGAAGTTCCCCTGGAGAAGGGTAAGGCTACCCACTCCAGTATTCTGGCCTGGAGAATCCCGTGGACTGTATAGTCCATGGGGTCGCAAAGAGTCGGGCACAACTGAACAACTTTCACTATCACTGGCTCAGTAGAATATTAGACTATTTCCATCCATTGGTTGAAACAGTCTAATTTGTATTTTATTTATATAAAACTAAAATCATAAAAAATTTGAATGATTATTCTGTTGATTGGAAGAAAATCATCTGTAATACACTAACTTGTCAATGTAGTTAGTGTTACTTGGAATAGGGCAGTGTAGTATAATAGAAATACTACTACATCTGGAGTAAGAAGATCAGATGCTATCACTAATCAGAATTATAACCTTTGATTCTTAGTAGCATAAGGATCATTCCCAGTTCAACAAAACCAAAGGTTATTCATCTGACTGCATGCAATTTTCTTACTCCTAGTTCAGTATCTCACTGATATTAAAATGGATATTATCAAATCTATACTTCTCTCTCACTGCAGATGGTGACTGCAGCCATGAAATTAAAAGATGCTTACTCCTTGGAAGAAAAGTTATGACCAACCTAGATAGCATATTCAAAAGCAGAGACATTACTTTGCCGACTAAGGTCCGTCTAGTCAAGGCTATGGTTTTTCCAGTAGTCATGTATGGATGTGAGAGTTGGACTGTGAAGAAGGCTGAGCACCAAAGAATTGATGCTTTTGAACTGTGGTGTTGGAGAAGACTCTTGAGAGTCCCTTGGACTGCAAGGAGAGCCAACCAGTCCATTCTGAAGGAGATCAACCCTGGGATTTCTTTGGAAGGAATGATGCTAAGGCTGAAACTCCAGTACTTTGGCCACCTCATGTGAACAGTTGACTCATTGGAAAAGACTTTGATGCTCGGAGGGATTGGGGGCAGGAGGAGAAGGGGACAACAGAGGATGAGATGGCTGGATGGCATCACTGACTCGATGGACGCGAGTCTGAGTGAACTCCGGGAGTTGGTGATGGACAGGGAGGCCTGACGTGCTGCGATTCATGGAGTCGCAGAGAGTTGGACACGACTGAGCGACTGAACTGAACTGATACTTATCTCTGTGGTTATTTTGGAAGGTTAAATTTTATTTAATGGCTGCTAAATAAAAAGGCTACTAAGTTTAATGAATAATTTAAATTATGTTTTATATCAATTTGATTTCTATAAACAACAGCATAAAAACTTTAAAGTCAGGTTTTAGGAAATCTGGCTAAGAACAATGAAAGAGTTGTACAGGTTTCTGGAATACCGGCAAGTCTTCAAAACAACCCTAGTATATGTTTTTGGTGAGACAGGTTTACTGTCAAAGACTTGACAAAAATCTATGTGCTTCATACACAATGTATCATTAATTCTATAACAATAAGACAAGTAAATAATTTCCATAATTAAAATACTCCAACATAGAAAGTGAAATTACTTTAGCAACAACAAGTGAAAATGTTATGGAAATCCTTGAATAATTTTCAGTGTCTTTTCCAATAGATTTTTTTCTATCAATCTTCTTAGCCTTAGTTATGCGCATTTCTCTCTCAGATTACACACATACACACACATATATATAACATATACACACACATATATTTCTATTTTTAAATAAAAGATGTAAATTCTGTCTGGTAGGAACAGTGGAAATACTCATCTATGCTAAAAATCCATTAATGTGCCAGAAGAGTGTCTTCTCTCATATGGCTTATGTCCCCACCTCCATCCAAACATTCTCACATAAAATGTAAGAAATGTATATACATAAAGACAATCAGCAAGTTGACCTAACACACTTGCTCCCATATGTTTATTTTTTCAGCACTGTAAGAAAAAAGTGGTAATTTGACAGTATGATTACAAAAAGATGTTTGTCTTTTTATATTTAATAGCATTCCAACAGATTATTTCTGAGATGCAGTGTTTTAAAGAAATTACTTTTCTCAAACAACTCCTTTTTCTTTTTCTTATCCTTTGAGAGAAGATGCTTTGTCTTATTTCTTTCTCTAACTCCAAAGCACCTTCACAGTCTTTTACACAAGAAGGATGCTAAAAATAATGACCTAAGAATGAATATACAATGGAACATTATTGAACTATAAAGAGGAATGAAGTAATGACATCCTCTACAACATGAATGAACCTTGAAAACATGTTAAAGAGGACAGACACAAAACCCACATACTGAATGATTCCATTTATATAAAATGTGAATAGGTAAACCCATAGAGATAGAAAGTAAACTAGCACTTGCCAGGAACTGGGGGGAGGGGAGGGTAGAGAATGAATACTATTGGGTATGGGATTTCTTTTAGTGCAAAGAACATTTTCTGGAATTTCTATAACTTTTAAAAAATATTAAAAATGACTGAACTGTACCTTATGAAAGATAAAATTTTATAATTATCTCAATTTTAAAAATAAAGAATGAGTGAAGGAATGCTCACACTATTTCTATTTCATTTAGAGTTCAAAAATACTGCCCACTGACTAACATGTAACCCAATTTAACTTTCTCTACTTTGGGCATATTCTTGGTTGCCTGTTCCCCTTGCTTAACTAATACATCCTCAAAGAACGAAAAATTTTAGTACATAAAAGAAATCACAAAATCTTTTAGAAAGTAAAAATGACTTAAGGTTATTGTACGATGGCTGTTTGTACCATGTCTACATTCAAAAGTATCAACTGAAAAATAATTATAAGCAACTATTCTCATTTTCTTCTTCTTCTTTCTTTTCTTTCCTTTTCTTCCTTCTATCTTTTTACTAAGTAACAGAATTAAATATTGTTTGGGGTCAAAGGCAAAATGGACTGAATCATCAAATTCAATTCAATCAACACACTGATCACTGACTGTATTTAAGCACAGTGCTATGCTGGGAAACAAGGTCTATTAAATAAATAGAAAAGCCTATCTTAACAAATAAACTATAAAACTATCCTATATATCAGTTTCTCTGAAACTTTAATCAGTCTGGAGACTACAGAGTTGGTAAAGGCAGCTCTTGCCATAAACTATTAAGGTCGTACAATAAATATTTATTAAGTGTTCACTCAATAAAATGGTATAAAACAAGGAAAAGAACATCAATTTTGCCCTCAAGTAGATATGGGCTTGAATTCTAGACCTTCATTTTCTAAACTGTGTGCTCTGGGAAAGTTAGTTAACCTTCATGAACCTTATATTTCTCATATAAATGGGAATAATTACTAACTGCGTGGCGTGGCATTATGAGGAATAAATGAGACTAATAAAGCTTCAGTAAATGGAAAGTATTGCTAAGATTATGTTCAGGGCTTCCCTAGTGCTTCAGTGGTGAAGACACCTCCTGCCAATGCAGGAGACATGGGTGTGATCCCTGATCCAGGAAAATCCCACATGCCACCAAGCAGCTAAGCACATGCACCACATTACTGAGCCTGTGCTCCAGAGCCCGGGAGCTGCACCTACTGAAGCCTGCATGCCGTAGAGCCTGTGCCCCACAACAAGAGAAGCCACCACAGTGAGAAGCCCACGCACTGCAACTAGAGTAGCCCCCCGCTCGCCGCAACTACAGAAAAACCTGACCAGCAACAAAGACCCAGCACAGTCAACAATAATTACATAAAATAAAAATTAAAAAAAAGATTACGTTCAGGGCACCAAAGATCTGGAGGGTGGAGTTAAGGATGAATAAGACATTTTTGGATGGCATCACCGACTCACTGGACATGAGTTAGAGCAAGCTGCGGGAGATGGTGAAGGACAGGAAAGCCTGGTGTGCTGCAGTCCATGGGGTCTCAAAGAGTCGGACATGGCTGAGTGACTGCCTTGAACCGAACTGAAGCCATTTTCAACTGCAGGTTCAGAAAGGACTTGGGAAAATGCAGCTGAATGCTGAATAATAAAAAGTGTCAGTTCAATTTGGCAGCATTCTCTAGAGGAATTTTTTGTCTATGGTCATGAGAGATACTGGTTTATAATCTTCTTTTCCAGTAAAGTCTGCCTGGTTTTGGTATCAGGGTTATGCTGGAATGAGTTCTCCCATTTTTCTGGCAGTGGGAGCTACTCTTCCAAGACTATATCAGCGAATGAGAATCTCTCCAGTCTCCTGTCCTAGCTCCCATTCTTTTTCCAGAGGTCTGTGGAGAAGAGATTCCAAGTAGGAGTGAACTACTTTTATATCAGTAGCTACCAATGGCTCTATGCTTGGCCTTTACTAATTCATTAAATAAAAGCTCAGTCAAACACATCTTTATCTGCTTGTATGGTGCCTGTGACTATATTGTGGCACAGTCTCTGGTGACACAGTCCTTGTGTCCCATCTCTCTGGAGAAGTCTGCCTTTCTGTGGACTTTAAGCTACCTGCCCTACATTATAAGCTATCTGATTGGTTCAAGAAATGCTATGATTTTATAGTTTATCTGACTTTTTATTATAGTTAGAAGTGACACTCTCCACCTTCCTCCTCCTAGGGGGAAACAGAAACCCCACATTCAGCAATATTTTAAAGCAAATTTCTATTTTATTAATCAGTAATAGCATGGGTTTGTAAAAAACACATTTACTCAGATTATGCTTGTTAAACATTTGGTTACATGGATTTGGGGCAGACTTGTTAGTCTGTGCCCTATCAGAGATCTACACACATGGCTTTTAAATTACTGTCATACCTTATGAGAAAAAAATCAATTACACAAACTTTTACCTGTGATTTTAAAATTACTAAAACCAATTGTAATTCTGAGATCCACTGTAACTTAACTATATTTCAAATACAAAGGCAAAAATTTTCATTTGCACTTGTGGTTAGAAATAGCTTCCAAATATATATAAGCTTTGAATTCCCTAATTCTAACATATCTGAAGTTACAATCACTGTAGTGAGGTATAAAAGGCGCTAAGATGTAAAGGAATTAAATTCAAGACATTTGTTGGTGCTGCTCAGTCGCCAAGTCATGTCTGATTCTTTGCGACCCCATGGGCTATAGCATGCCAAGCTTCCCTGTCCTTCACTATCTCCTGGAGTTTGCTCAAACTCATATCCATTGAGCCAACTCTTTATGACCCCATGGTCTGTAGTTTGCCAGGCTCCTCTGCCCGTGGAATTCTCCAGGCAAGAATACTGGAGTGGGTTGCCATTCCCTTCTTCAAGGGATCTTCCCGACCCAGGGATGGAATTCAAGTCTGCATTGCAGGCAGATTCTTTACCACGAGGGAAGCCCAATTCAATACATAATGTAAAAAAAAAAATCTATCTGTGATTTCCCACAAAAAAGTAACCAGATTTTGATAAATTATTGCAATTATATTACTTTTAGCACTTTGATACATATTTTCTGAGCAACATATATCATCTATAAATAAGAAAACTGAAGAATGCTATAATTTTAAACACCTTTGACAACTATTTAACCACAAAACATATACTCTAATTTTTTCCCATTGTCTCTAGTAAAGCATGTTTGACTTTCTAATTTATTATTTACTATGAAGTTCTTAAAATTTTAAGATAAAAACTAAAGAAAAATATTTTTAAAGTGAAGTATTTTAATACATCACAATAGAATTTAATTGTTCCTGGATGGGGAAACAGTGGAAACAGTGTCAGACTTTATTTTTTGGGGCTCCAAAATCACTGCAGATGGTGACTGCAGCCATGAAATTAAAAGACGCTTACTCCTTGGAAGAAAAGTTATGACCAACCTAGAGAGCATATTCAAAAACAGAGACGTTACTTTGCCGACTAAGGTCCGTCTAGTCAAGTCTATGGTTTTTCCTGTGGTCATGTATGGATGTGAGAGTTGGACTGTGAAGAAGGCTGAGCGCCGAAGAATTGATGTTTTTGAACTGTGGTGTTGGAGAAGACTCTTAAGAGTCCCTTGGACTGCAGGGAGATCCAACCAGTCCATTCTAAAGGAGATCAGCCCTGGAATTTCTTTGGAAGGAATGATGCTAAAGCTGAAACTCCAATACTTTGGCCACCTCATGAGAAGAGTTGACTCATTAGAAAAGACTCTGATGCTGGGAGGGGTTGGGGGCAGGAGGAGAAGGGGATGACCGAGGATGAGATGGCTGGATGGCATCACGGACTCGATGGACGTGAGTCTGAGTGAACTCCGAGATGGTAATGAACAGGGAGGCCTGGCGTGCTGCGATTCATGGGGTTGCAAAGAGTCGGACACGACTGAGCGACTGAACTGAACTGAACTGGGTTCATAACGAATACATGAATTTAAATACAAATACTTCATTTGTACTGAAGAAAGCTAAGTTGCACAGTGAAAGGGGGGAAAATGAGTTGTTAAATTAAATTATTAAAAAGTTGCTTTCACTATAAAACTGTTAGATAATTAATCAGGGCTTAGAATCAGATAAGTGATATCATGTGATCAAAAATACATTCAGTGAATTCAAAGCCAAGAGTTTTACTCTTAGATTCCAAAGATACCATCTTTCGGAACTCAATTCAATTTTTCTCGTTTGTGTTAAATTCTGAAAGTAATAATCCAGGGGAGAGGAGAAAGTTTGTCTTTACAGATTTCCCAAAAGCTTAGTGCTAGAATCTATGTTCTACCATTATCTTCAGTCAATTTTTAATGGATGATCACTGAAAACTTACCACTATTGCTGGTAAATGGCTTGGTTTCTTTATATATATATATATACACACACACACACATATATATAAAACTACTATACGTTTCAAAGTGAAATACATGCTTTTTCCTGAAACAGCCATAATTTTGGGTTCAAGTATTCGTAGAAGAATTTATCTTCCAGAAAAGATGTGGTTTTGATTCCCTGGTGATAAGGTGAATTTCCTTCATTATCTTCAAGGCCCTTTGCGTATGAAAGATAGGATTGAATTCCTTCAAGGTCAGTCAAAGTCCTGAAAGCCCTAGAGGATTATTTTGGCACTCTGACTTTCCTAGTCCCTGAAACATCTGGCAACGTATCAGAGTTTTATCAGAGGAAAAAAACCCACAAAATTTATGGGGAAAAAAAGTTGTAACTGACTATTGTCAAAGGAATCATATTCATTCAAAAAGTATTTAGTAGGGAGATATATATCAATTACAGAGTGAAACACTCGGCTGCTATTTGAAATGTTCTATCTATAGCCCACTGGGTATTTATTTGTCTTGGTTAAAGCTGACATAGGCCTGCTCCCCTAACTTCTGTATTATACTGTAACTGTGCTTAGTCACTCAGTCACGTCTGACTTTGTGGCCCATGGACTGTAGCCCACCAGGCTGCTCTGTCCATGGGGGTTATCCAGGCAAGAATACTGGAGTGGGTTGCCATGCCCTCCTCAAGGGGGATCTTCCCAACACAGGGATGGAACCCAGCTCTCCTGCATTGCAGGTGGATTCCTTACCGTCTGACGCCCACGAATACTGTAGTAGGTAGCCTACCTCTTCTCCAGGGAATCTTCCCAACCCAGGAATCAAACTGGGTCTCCTGCATTGCAGGCAGATTCTTTGTATTAGATGTAAAATTAAATGAAAATAACTTTTACACATATTAAATCCAATTATTCTAAATTCTTTCTAAATAAAACTGCATCACTGGCTAACACATTGGCTTCTTCTATTTTATTATTTTTATTGACATTAAATGTTAATTGGACATTATTTAATGACATTGTTGTAAGTCAACAAAAATTTAAATATTGCCATCTTGTGGCCATTCATATACATGAAACTGAAAACAATGTCACTTTCCTAAAGAGATTTACCTTTAAAATATTCCCAAATATATTTTCCTTATCAGCTGAGAAAAATGATCGTTTTATTACATACAACCTTCTCCAAGGAGATAAAATTCATTTATACATTTAAGAAATTATATATTTTTTTAGAAAACTAAATTAAATATACAGTCATTGGCCATGAGTGGTAACAGAATTCAGTAGGACATCAGGCAGTTCTGATACTATCTTAGACATATTCCTTTGCTCGTATCTACACAGTCATGATTCAATACAATGAGGAAAGTTTTACAGGCAATATTCCATAGGGTTCTAAAATATAATATCAACATAATAACTAACATTATTGTACCATTGTTAAGTTTAAAAAAGTGGTCAGGAGGGCAAAGCTCTAAAAAGCTGGAGCAAGAAAGGAAAGGGAAACAAACAGAAAAGTAAAAACATAAATAACATAATCTTAAGCTCTTTCTCATTTAGGTCTTCCCCAAAATGCCAAATGCCTAGTTACCTTTGCAATTAGACTGGCATTCAATACATGAGCTAAAAAAAACACAAATACAAAAGCAAAAAAAAAAACAAACACTACTGCTCAAAATACTCCTAACACTTTTGCAGAGAGAATTTTTAAACAAAAAAAATCTTAATTTCTACTGCCAAATTTCAGAATTTAAGTTAAATAAAATTTAAATGACTAAGAAGCAAGAAGGCAAACAAAGCAACCTTGTAGAAACATAAAGACAACATCAAAATGCTGTGATACTGAGTATAGAATCATTCAGCCACATCATTTTGTTAATCAAACAATACAGAAAAGTTCATTCATATGACAGCATCTAACATGAGAGTCCTTTGTTTTATAAGTTGTACCTGTTAATCAAATCACCACACAATATAAACAGCCTTTACAAAGCTCCTGAATATCAATAACTGCTGCCTTTATAATTTAAAATAGACAACTATGTTACAGACTTGTACATAGATAAAAAGATACTGACATTCAACTGTACAAGAACCAAAAAATAAGATTAAAAGAAAAATACTACCTAAGAGTTTTTAAAATCTATTAGAAATAGCATTTACTGATAAAAAGAACTAACAAATACATACTCAAATACAGGATGAGAGTCTTAATCCCAATGGACTAAATGTGAAAAATAAAAACAAAACCCTAGAGATAATAAGACATATAAAAAAAAGTAAAGAATTCTCATTATGTATTTGTTCAGTATCATAAGTATCAAACTACTATTACAAGAAAACTAGTCTTACCTTGCTGCTGTGAAAGTGAAATATCTGATTTATTTCTTACACGGATTAAACAACTTTGAACTGGCTTGTGTTCAACTTGCTTAACATCTTGGTCTTGCTTTTGTTGGTACTAAAGAATTAAAGACATGAAGTCATAATATCATTTTTAAAGTTACTTTTAAAAGATCTGAGCAATTATTTACGTGTTTATTATATAAAATTTGAATATTATGCATGCTTTCTAAGTACCAGATGGGGAATGGAGTACATTTTACAAAAGAAAAGAGATTACAAATAAAATCTTTCAAAAGATTTGGATAATATACAGATTTCAAATATGCAAATAGCTTCTATTTCGTACTAGAGAATTCTGAGCTACTTATAAATCAACTATTCTAGGTACATACATGATGGATTTAGACAGGATAAAAACTTAATTTGGCTGTAAGTACTGCCATATAACTATTTTTGCATAAAATGAAAATCTGCATAATGTACTGCAATTTTCAAAAAGCTTTTATATATAATAACATCATTTAATTCTCACAAGTGTTGAGGAGGTATTATTCTCTTTTGTCACTCAAGAAATGTATATTCTACCATAAGCCTCATCGTCTCTTTTCCTTACTACAATCTAATCAAATTTGAAATTTTCAGTAGTAAAATTCCTTCACAATCACACATTACAAATTGTGACGAATTTAGCCATTCTTTCTTTCCTGTTTTATGAGTCTAGTTATGAATGAGTCTCTAAGAACAGCTACCAGATACAATTTGACAGAAACTTAAGATGTCTCTGAACTCTTATCAAAATACAAGCAGAGAAGAATCTGAAACCTATCCACATGGACTCAAATGTAACCACTCCAATTCTGGCAGGTACCAACTTATCTACAGGTAAGAATGAGCAGTTTCAAGCTGCAACAGTCACAACTAGCGTTACTGCTGGTCTTTTAAGTTTAGAGCCTTTGTTATGTAGGTTTCTGCCCTGAAGGAAATATTATTTTGATGTGTATTTCTAAGATGAGTACTATGACTGTCTTGGGCCACTTCAACTAGAACCTTCCTATGAAACTTCCTATTGACTGCCTCCCTTAACCACAGAGTACTGTGGGGCTTCCCAGGTGACTCAGTGGTAAACAACCTGCCTCCCAATACAGTAGACTCAGGAGATGCAGGTTTGATTCCTGGATCAGGAAGATCCCCTGGAGAAAGGAAGGGAAACCCATTCCAGTATTCTTGCCTGGAAAATCCCATGGACAGAGAAGCCTGGCAGGCTATAGTCCAGGGGATCACAAAGAGGTGAGCACGCACACATGCAGATTATGGAGCTAAATTGCTTGTATTCAAGTCTGGGTAAGGCATTACCTAGCTTTGACTGGGGTTAAGTAAGTTACTTAATGCCCAAATACCTCGATTTCCTCATTCATAAAATGGGGATGATAATAATAATTACTTCAGTAGGTTGTTGTAAGGATTAAATGAGTTAAATATATAACAAACATAGAACAGCATCCAGTTGAGTATAAGCACTAGAAATAAGTTTATGCTATTATCATCACCAGTCTATTTTTCCTTTAATAAAGGAAATCTAAGAAATGAATTTTTTTGAAGCCATTCTAATGGTAACACTTTGCAGTTTTATTTTAAAACAGGCCAATAAATAAAGGAAAGCAATCTTTCTTTTATTTTTTAAATATCTTTATTGAGGTACAATTGATAGACAATAAACAGCATATATTTCAAGTGTATCATTTGCTAAATTTTGACATATGTATACACCCATGAGGTGATCATCACAATCAAGCTAATATGATGAATAAATCCATCAATCTCAAAAGTTTATTCATAACCTTCTGTATTCCTTCCTATAACTACAGATTAGCTTGCATCATCTAGAATTTTATATAAGTGGAATCATAAAGTACGCACTCTTATTCGGGTGTGGGTTCTGGCTTTTTTCCTGTCAACATAACTCTTGTGAAAATCATCTGTGTTACTGTATGTATCAGTAGTCCATGGCTTCTTCTTGCTAAATAGTACTCCATCTTATCGATATGCCAAAACGTGTATATTTAGCAACTTACGGACATTGTGTGTGTAAAGTTTTTGCTGTTGTTTAGTCACTAAGTTGCGTCCGACTCTTTTGCGACAACATGGATGGCAGCTGTCAGGCTCCTCTGTGTGTGAATTTCCCAGGCAAGAACACTGGAGTGGGCTGCCATTTCCTTCTTGGAGGGATCTTTCTGACCCAGGGATGGAAAATGGCTATCAACATTCATGTGTGAGTCTTTGTGTAGACATGTTTTAGTTTCTCTTGGGTAAATAAATACTTAGAAGTGAAATGTCTGGGTCATATGGTAGGTGCATGTTTTACTTTTTTAAGAAATTGCTAAACTGTTTTCCAAAGCAGTTGAATCATATTACATTCCCACAGCAGTGGGAGTTTAAGTGCTTTACACTTGCCAAAATTTGGCTTGTTAGCCTTTCTAATTTTAGATGTTCTAACGGGTGTGTATAGCATTTCATTGTGGTTTTAAGTGGCATTTTCCTATTGATTACTTGATGTTGAAAATCTTTTTATGTACTCACTTCTTTGGGTAAGGTATTTATCCAAAGATTTCATCCATTTTTTAATTGGATTGTTTTCTCAATATTGAATTCTGAGTTCCCTATATATCCTAGATATAAGCTTTTTAATCAGATAAGTGATTTGCAAATATCTTCTCCCAATCTGTAGCTTGTCTTTTCATTCTTTTAATAGTGTGTCTTAAAGCGAAGTTCTTATTTTTGATAAGACCAGTTTATTAATTTTTTTCTTTCATGGACACAGTTTTTGGTGCCATTTTTGCCTAGCCCAAGGTCACAAACAACTTTCATTTTGTTACAGAAGTGACTAACAGATTTTATTCATTATTAGTTTTCTCCTGATCTTTATTTGGTCACAGGTCATTAATATTAAACCCTACATAATAGTGTATTCCATAAACAACCTTTATCTTATACATTTTTGGCTTTAATCTGCAACATCCTGCAATGCTATATAATACCATACCATGACTATTTATTGAATAAATTAATCCACAATGAGAAACATCGTAATAGCATTGTAATTAAATGCTATTGCATTTAATTTAACATGGGCATTCTTTTTTTTTACGTCTTGGAGAGTATCCTATTTTTTCAGTACACAAGAATTCACAAATTTTAATATAATAAATATTTACTGAATAGCTACTATGCACAAACTACTAAGCTAGTTATTGCATGGGAATATAGCTATCTACCTAGGTAACAGGCATTTTTATATACATTATTTCTAATTTTTAATTTAAAGACAAGGAAATTAAGGCTTAGAAAAAAGCTATGTATGTATTCAAGGTCCCAGCTAGAAGTTGGATAAGCTAAGATTTATAGCCAAGTTTGAGTCAGTTTAAAAAAAAAAAACAAGAAAAAAGGAGGCATGATTTGAGGCTGTCTGATTCCAGAGACTGTGCTCTTGATAGTGTGCCATGCTAAGGCAATACTGTTACCATTCTGACTTAAGTAAAGTACAAGTACTTAATTGGGTACCTGAGGAAAGTTTTCAGTGGCTTCTGATAATTTAATATCACTTTCTTGTGCTGTCATAAGTGTTGTGGGAAGAGTACCGGGAGGATCTGGCTGCAACTCCAATTCTCCCAAACTCATTGGACCATGACTAGCACATAAATCTTCATAAACAGCATCTGCTATCAAATAAGTAAACAAAAAGTTAAAACAAACTATTTCTTAAAGGAAGAAAAATTGGCTAAAATTACCAATATTTCTCACCTGCTGAATTAGAAATATGTCAACAGAAAATGCCTGTCACCAAGCCTTCATTGCAATTAAAACCAAAGCTTATAGCAAATTCAAAAAGTACCTATGTTCAAACATATCTATGGATTATTCTAGGGTTCCAGTCAGCAAGTTGTTTATGCAGCCCCCACACAACATCCACTCTTACATACCAACTCCCAGCCCTTCAGAATATCTTTTGGTCAATAAAAGTCAATAGAATACTTTCTATCTAAAATGTAATCTTAAAGCAAAGGACAATTTCCTGACTAGAAAATGTTGATATTGCTTAGCTCTCCTCTGTAGATATTTTTCTTCAAACAATCAAGCTCCTCTTCTCCTCATCCAAATGACATCTCAATCAAATCAATAAAAAGAAGACAATATGAACAGAAACAAATATTTATCTAATAACATCACTGTACATTTATATGGCACTTTAAACTCCAAGCACTTTCACATACATGATCTCATTTAATTTGAATCTCACAATCATTCTGTAAGGTAAGAAGATCAGATAATTTTATAACTGTCTTTCACTGACAAAGCTAAGGCTCAGGAAAGTTAACCAATTGTTCAAAACTCAGAATTCTAGTTAAGAGGTGCATAGGAACTAAAATCCTCATCTTTCAACTCCTACTCACTGTTCTTTATTTCACATTCTTGCTAAATTATTTCTCAGAAAATTCTGTTTTTCCTAATTAATGGTCTTTTAAATACAGCACAGTATGGTCTATCTCATTTTAATCAACAGAAATAGACCTGAAGCTCTACACATAAACTAAATTGTTTCAAATGAAATGATACTTTAAGACCCTACAGATATTATATGTTTCACTTACAGGTAGTCTGTTGAAAATTTCTTAGGTATAGTAAATAATCACTCTATTTTTTTACATTAATCTGTCTTTTTAGATAAGTGAAAGTTGCTCAGTTGTGTCTGACTCTTTGCAACCCCATGGACTGTACAGTTCATGGAATTCTCCAGGCCAAAATACTGGAGTGAGTACCTTTCCCTTTGTTGGGATCTTCCCAACCCAGGGATCGAACCCAGGTCTCCCACATTGCAGGCAGATTCTTTACCAGCTGAGCCACAGTAAGTTTTACATAAAGTTATAAGAAAAACATAACCTAACAGAGGAAGAACTTAAGTAGGTAATTCACAGAAGAGCAAATCCAAATAATCATCAAATATAAACTCACCACCAGGAGTCAGTCATATGTTTATACTTCAATTGACAAAAATAAAAAAGATAATAAAAATAATATCTGGCAGGGATACAGGGGAAAAGTTGTAATATATTACTGATAAAGATAAATTAGTTTAAACTTTTAAGACAGCAACTTGGCATATCTATTTTAAAATTTAAAATATATTTTCCCTTGGACCTGTTATTTCTGGAAACTACTCCCTAAATATAAAATGCAGTGGTATGTTAGGCGTTGTTGTTGTTGTTAGTCGCTCACTTGCGTCCGACTCTGATCTCATGGACTGTAGCCCGCCAGGCTCCTCTGTCCATGGGATTCCCCAGGCAAGAATACCGGAGTGGGCTGACATTTCCTTCTCCAATGTTAGGCTATACATGAGTGAATATTTACTCCAGCATTGTTTATAGTGGGGGAAATGGTAATAAAGTAAACCTTCATCAATAGAGCAATGACTGAATAAATTACTGGAAATCCACACTGAAAGGTTTTATGCAGTCCATAAAAAGAATGAATTTAAGCAATACTAGTCGACCTGGAGTAATTTCCATAGGGTTTCCTGGGTGAAAACAAAATGCATGATATAATCTCAACTTGAAAAATGACAACAAATATACACACGCCATATGTACCTATCATATATACTCTGTGTATGTGCATATAATTATATGCAGAAGGAAAAAAAGCTAAAAGGTTACATATCAGAATCTTAACATGTGTTATCTGAGATAAGGCATAAAGTGGGACAGGAAAAAATGTGAGGAGGAGGGATAGATGAAGAACATTAAAAAAAAAAAGAATACTTTAAAGTAATATATAATATAATCACATTTTATTTTTATATAAAATGATATGTGGCTGACACATGGGTGTAATGAAAACAATTAATTACAAAGACATAAAATAGACTGTGATAAAAGAAAAAAATTATATGTAGAAACCCAGAAAGTGTATAAACAAACATCTCCCAAAAGCATTAAAAGTGATAATAACTCTCCGCTCATAAAACACTGTATCACTTAACCTTTATTTACTGACTATGCTACATTCTCTGCTAGATGACAGAGCTATGACAGCAGACAAGATAAAGTCCTCACTCTCAAGTAAGATTACAAATCAGTGTGCTAAGAGCAACATTAGGCAGATGACATTAGAGGACTACACAGAAAGAATATTTGACGGTATCGAACTCAGTGATAAGGGGTCAGGCAAGGATTCCATGACAGCAATGACAACAATGTTGCATTAGCTACGTCACTTCTAAAAATAATACTCATTGAGTGTAATTATGTTAGTTATCCCTTTTTAAGAGGGATGCTCAAAGGATTATTCTATTCAAGTCAAATTTAATTTAATTAATTATAATTTTAAATCCCTCATTTTATTTTTCTTGCCTGGAGAATCACATGGATGGAGAAACCTAGTAGGTTACAGTCCACGGGTCGCAAAGAGTCGGACACGACTGAGCGACTTCACCTTCAAGAATACTATTGCTTTGAAAAAGCAGTCTGCTTGAATCGCCAGTTCCAGCAGCAGCTTTGGTTCTTGCATGTCTAGTAAGTTATTCCATTTGTATGAAACCCAAAGGCACCTCAAATTCCACTCATTCTTATTTCCTCCTAATTCTCTCTCTCCTCCATATCTCCACTCTCCCTCAGTGAATGGAGATACCAACTACCTAATCATTCTAGCCAGAAACCTGGAGATTCTTAGACCTTCTCTTCTTTTGCATTTCTCATATCCAAACTAAGTCTTGTCTAACTCTCCTTCTCAAATGTCTACCAAATCTCCCTTTTTATACTTTCCTGCTGCTCAATAATGACTCACCAAGTTTACTATAACTGTCTCAGCTAGAGGCTCCTTGCCTCCAGCCTTAATTCTCTCCAATCTATCCGTCACACTGCACCTCATATATTCTTGCCAAATAAAAGGCAAATTTGATCATTTCACTCATTTATGTACAATCCTTAATGGATCTGTGGATATTATAAAACATTCAGAATTGAGAGAAATTCACAAATGACTTTTCCATGGGAATAAATATAAAGCAAGATTGCAATTATTTTCCATTTTGCACACAAATAAATCTCTACTATCTTATAGTAAATCCAAAAACCACTGGATATTATCATCTATATATACCTGGTTTCTGCTTACTGGTCCAATTTCATTACATCCTAAGCTCTAAATCAGTAACAAAGTACTTACATTTCCCTGCTTAAGTTTCTTTGTCGTTTCAACTTTTCCCCTTCTCTTATTATGTATTCTGCCATGAAGGTTTCTCCTACACTTACTACACAGCAAACGCCTATTCATCATTGAGAACTCATTTCAAGTAAGTTCCTCACATATAATGTCTTTCTTGATTGTCCTCCCCAGATACAATTGACCTGTACCCCCAATCCTATTTGGACTGCTTTACAATAACCACAATAACCTACTGCATGTTTTTGGTTTCTCATCTACTATCTCTACTAGAGAAAAAATTCACTAAGAATAAGGCGTTACCAGGTTTTATGTTCCTACCACTTAGAATATGCTTAGAGCAGAGCAAGCAATCAAAAAATATTTTCTGAATAAGTAAATGAACAAACTGGAACATGTTTATCACACTTCATAGTCTGGCTAATTCCTCTAATATTCAGTTTCACATTGGCTCTTCTGGCTGAGCCCTCATGTGTGGGTTATTCCTCCTCCGCGCTCCCAGAGCAGCCTGTGTTGTTGCATTAATCAACAATATTGTAATTGTTGTCTCACATTATCCTACATGAGTTTGTAAACTTCCTGGAGAGCAGACAGCTATTACCTCTGCCTCTCAAAACCCTTATTTAATACCAATACAATGACGGGTACATGCAGGTATTTAGTGCATTTTCTGAGTAAATGAAGAGTTATAATTGGTAGTAAATCTCAGAGTCCTCAGAGTTTGTTCAAAATATCAGTTCACATTTTAGGGTTCTTAAAAAAATTCTTCAAACCTTATTTAGCATCTTTTTGTTATTCAACCCAACCTGAGAGCCTCAGAATTAGAAACAGTGGTATAGGACTATGAGTTGCAAATAGGATACTTTCTGAAAATGAGCAGAAGTGGGGACAGGCAAGGTAAGAACAGATGAGCCTCTGTAAACAAAGCTATTAGAAATCAACATGAAAGGCATGAGATTAGACAGTAGCAGAAATAATGATACACAGGACTCATTCTTCTACAATAACCATAATGTAACAAAATACTTAAAACAAGAGGGACAAACTAGTCCTCTATAGGCACCTTTTTTTTAGGCAACTGTGTGTAATTTCTGGTTCTATTAAATGTATTTGAGAAGGATTTTTACCTTCTCCAAAACAGTATCATGTGTCAAGCATAGTGCTAACTACTTTATATACAAGAGTTGACTCATTTGAAAAGACCCTGATGCTAGGAAAGATTGAGGGAGGGAGGAGAAGGAGACAACTGAGGATGAGATGGTTGGATGGCATCACTGACTCAATGGACATGGGTTTGAGTAGACTCCGGGAGTTGGTGATGGACAGGGAAGCCTGGCGTGCTGCGGTTCATGGGGTCGCAAAGAGTCGGACATGACTGAGCGACTGAACTGACTGACCTCTAATAACCTTATGAGGCAGATACTGTTTGTGATAAGCAGCTTCCACTACAACCCTCTAACAATTGTCTCCTGGTATTCAGATCTTTCTGTAATCCGTTGCTATATTATTCCAGGATTGGTCTTTGCTATTAACTGAATATGGCAGAAGTGATGACATGTCACTTCTGACTTTAGGTTATAAAAGACACCATGGGTTTCCATCTTGGGTGCTCACTGTGTCTCAGATCATCCACTCTGGGAAAAGCGAACTGCTATGTCATGAGCAGCATAACAGTAAGGCTCACGTGGTGAGGAACTGAGGCATCTTGCCAACAGTCATGTGAATGAGCTTGGAAAGCAGATCCTCCAGCCCCAGCTGAAGTCCTCAGTGATGGCAGCTCCAGCCAAACAGATTAACTTCACCCCATGAGAGATCCTGGGAACCACGCAGCTATGCCACTCCTAGATTCATGGCTTTCAAAACTGTGAGAGATAATAAATATTTTCTGTCTTCATCTGCTAAACTTTTGGGTGATTTATTACATGGAAATAGATAACTAGTACATTAATGTTATCTCTACTTGATAGATGAAGAAACTTGGGCTCAGAAGATTAAGTTACTTACCCAAAAATACAGATCTGGAATTTAAAATGATTTCCAAAACTTCAAAAGCTCAAGCTCTTAGCCACTCTGTTATATTGACGCATCTACATACTTTTTTTTTTTTTTTTACTTTATTTTACTTTACAATACCGTATTGGTTTTGCCATACATTGACATGAATCCACCATGGGTGTACATACTTAATCTAATGCCACATTCAGTTCAGTTCAGTCACTCAGTCGTGTCTGACTCTTTGCAACCCCATGAATCGCAGCACACCAGGCATCCCTGTCCATCACCAACTCTCGGAGTCTACCCAAACCCATGTTCATTGAGTTGGTGATGCCATCTAACCACCTCATCCTCTGTTGTCCCCTTCTCCTCCTGCCCTAAATCCCTCCCAGCATCAGGGTCTTTTCAAATGAGTCAGCTCTTTACGTCAGGTGGCTGAAGTATTGGAGTTTCAGCTTCAACATCAGTCCTTCCAACGAACACCCAGCACTGATCTCCCTTAGGATGGACTGGTTGGATCTCCTTGCAGTCCAAGGGACTCTCAAGAGTCTTCTCCAACACCACAGTTCAAAAGCATCAATTCTTTGGTGCTCAGCTTTCTTCACAGTCCAATTCTCACATCCATACATGACTGCTGGAAAAACCATAGCCTTGACTAGATGGACCTATGTTGACAAAGTAATGTCTCTGCTTTTTAATATGCTGTCTAGGTTGATCATAACTTTCCTTCCAAGGAGCAAGTGTCTTTTAATTTCATGGCTGCAATCATCATATACAGTGATTTTGGAGCCCCCCAAAATAAAGTCAGTCACTATTTCCCCATCTAATTTGCCATGAACTTATTATTGTTTTCAATTAAATTAAATAAATATCTACAAAGTACCTACAACTAAAAATGTACTGGTCTGTAGGTAACCAGCTAGGTGATCCCATAAGGAGGGACTGAATAGGATACATCCTAATGGATTTTATTCTGTAACAATTCAGTAAGTACCTCTTTGTTCACAAGTACCAAGCAGCTCTCAAGTGATCTGTGAGAGCCATCTAGTGTCAATTCTATTTAATCACAATCGGCACAGTTAGCTGAATACAGAAACAGAAGTCGTATTTTATACTACTTTGAACCCTAACTTAAAATACTGAAACATGTATAATATCATATAAGAAATGAATCGTCAGTCCAGGTTCGATACAGGATGCTTGGGGCTGGTGCACTGGGATGACCTGGAGGGATGATACAGGGAGGGAGGGGGGAGGGGGGTTCAGGATAGGGAACACGCGTATGCCCATGGCAGATTCATGGGGACGTGTGGCAGAACCAATACAATATTGTAAAGTAATTTGCCTCCAATTAAAATAAATAAACTTAAATTAAATAAATAAATACTCTTACTATGTGCATAAAATAAATAATTCAAATATTAATTTATTTATTCCCATGGAAAATTCAGAATTGAGGGTCTCTCATTTCTGAACGATAAGGTGGAAAGCTTAATATAAAACTGACAGTCTAAATACTCTACACCAATGTATTTCTTTCTGATTTCTAGCAAATCTGCACAACTCCAGAAGTTCTTTTCATTTAAGAGACTGCAATAATAAACATGAGATTACCAATAAACGAGAATATAGTTGATCTTCATTACTCTGGAGATTTCATTTCTACAAATCCACCTGATAAAATTTATTTGCAACCCTGAAATCAACACTCATAGCACATGCAACTTGTGGACATGCATGCATGCATACAGCAGTGAAAACCTGAATCACCCTACACACAACTCAGCAGATGAGGCTGAACACAGGCTGCTCTGCTTTCTTATCAGTTCTTATACTGTGAACAAGTATTCTTTTTTGCTGTCTATTTAGTGACAGGTTTTCCACATTCTTATATGTTTTGTTGGTGATTTTGCTCTTTAAAATGGACCCCTGGGACTTCCCTGGTGGTCCAATGGTTAAGACTCTGAGCTCCCAGTGCAGAGGGCCCAGGTTTGAGCCTTGGTTGGGGAACTAGATCCCACATACTGCAATCAAGAGTTTGCATGCCGCAAATAGGACCCAATACAGCCAAATAAATAAATATTTCTAAAAAAATAAAATAATAAAAAAATAAAATAAAATAAAATGGCCCCCAAAACATAGTGCAGAAGTGCTCTTTAGTGCAAAAAGCTTTGATGGGCCTTACAGAAAAAATGTATGTGCTAGGTAAGTTTCATTCAGGAATGAGTTATAGTGCTGTTGCTCATGAAGTGTATATTAAATAAGTGCCTTTAAATAGAAACATACATAAAGCAAGGTTATATATTGTCAAAAATGTTGTATATATATTAATAAATATAATAAATATAAATATAATATAATATACAGGCTCACAGGAACCTAACCCAGTATTTCCTCTAGGAAGAGTGGCTCAGTATTTCCTAATTCAGTGTTTGTGGTGTCTCTATTACAGGACCTAATGAGAATCAACTACATATACCAGAAACTGATATTCTCTATTCTACTCTTATTCTCAAACTGTTATAGCAAAAAGTTTAGTTAACAAAGTTTCAAAATAACACTGAGTGCACTGAGTTCTGAGTCAGAAATTCCTACAGCACAGTGAACTTCTACAGCATTACCTAATTAAACATTGTCCTACACAAGATGTTATGTGACAGTTTTCATGTGCTAGTTATCTTTTTCCCAATATACATTAAAATAAATAATATCACTACTAAAAATCTTAAGTAGACATACACATATTACTAAAACTATCTCATGCCCCACCCAGAGATTCATGTACCAACACTGTTACATGAATCACATTTGGGGAAACATTGCTATATATAGAGAAAGTCATTATCAAACTTTTCAATTGTGAATACCCTTTTAAATAAAGAAGGTTTGCAAGCTTCTACCTGAAAACAGTTATGCTTTTCTTAATTCAGAGTAGGAACACTACTATAAATTATAATACAAAATGGAATACAGCATTCGGCATGAAAACTGTACAAAGAGAGTGTGATGGGATTCAAAGTAAATATTCTAACAGACACTACATCAGGAAGGAGTATTCTGGCGAATACCTGCAATCGTGTCACATTGCTGAGACGATGGCTTCAGAGCACATTTTGCATGTGAGGACTCGGCTTTAGCCACAGGCTGCTGCGCGTGCGTGGAAAGTCCCATGAAGACGCTCTCTGCTGCTGCTGTCAGCCTCTGTCCTTCACTAAGCTCACCCACACTGTTTTCCAAGTCCTGTAAGAAGTAGAAGCCATTGTTATAAACATCACGTTAAAATCAAGTCAAAACAAAAAATATCTGTCAAATGGATCAGGATGCAGACCACCTGATTGCTTGAAAAGTATTTTAGAAAGTGCTTATCAAGCACATACACATTACATGAAAGTTAGTTAATAAGATACCTAACTGTAGGCTTTGCTTTTCTTCTGAAGTATTTCTTCTGTAAATATCCATTATCTGTTTATTCAACCTCCAAATTAGACAGCAATAAAACACACCAGAAATTTTTTATTATTTAAAACACTAAATGCTGGCACACAACCTAAACTGCTTATACAGTTTAAAATTAGAAAATAGAAAGTTTACCTCTTGTTCTTTCTGAATGAAAATCAGCTAAAGTTGTTAGAGTGAAATTTATAATGAAACACTTGCTGAAAATGTACAAAAAGTACAAATATGCTTCCTTACCAAATATATACAGTAAAAACTTTAAAAATTATGTGTTAAAATTCTTTCTGTTAAAAACTAGATGACCTAATCACAAGCACATGTTGTGACTTGGAGATATTCTAATTAATGAGTTTACTAATCAAGAACTGAATACAAATTCCAATATATGAAGGCTCTCATATTTTTTATTTAAAAGGAGTTTAATTTCAATCAACAGTTTAAAAAAAAAACTAGAATATATGAAGAAATCACTGCTGAAACATCTTTGATGACTGTTGACTACAAAAAAAATCTAACTGCTTAGCTCATCATTCACAATTTTCTACAATTTACTTTAATTATCCTCTACAGATTTATAGCTCCCCTTATTCTGTAATCTGACTTTTCTTAATATCAATGGCTCAACATCCTTTAAATAGGAAAAGATTGTTTTTTAATTAATATGAAACCCTTGGAGATTGCTGGGCAGAGTTTAGGATGACGGCAGACACGCTTTTCTTAGAAATATTTCACAGGACCTATATTACTCTACTGCTACCATATAAATGTTGTGCAATATACAGTACCTTCTCATTGATGAACATTTTCAAGGGCACTTGTAATTGCTAAATTACCTAACACCTTAATACTCTGGAAGATTTAGCTTCCCTATTCATGCAACGATCTAACACCACATAAGCATTTATCATTTTTATATCATACTCAAACCTCAGACTCACGTTAACTCTAAGTTAGTTTATCGATAATCTACAGTAGCACACCTAGCCCATCCACATAAGTGCACAAAATGCAGTTCTGTCCTTAGACTGCTTCACTGATCAGATGCTCCTTCTGGGCAAAGAGCAGCAACAAAGAATGGCTACTGTTTTCTTACCAAAGCAGTATTTTAACTCACAAATATATCATTATTACTAGTTCTTATTACAAACAAATGTTTAAAACATAGGAGAACACATTTAATGTCAATCACTGTTAATCAGACTGGCAAAAATTTAATATTAAAAATACATAATGAGGTGTCAGAATCTCATAAAGTTGAAAAGCAATGCTTTAGTCTCTGTTTAAATTATAAATGCCTGTGCCTTCTGAGTAAGTTCCATCCCTTGTTATCTTCTATCAGTTCAGTTCAGTTCAGTCACCCAGTCGTGTCTGACTCTTTGTGACCCCATGGACTGCAGCACACCAGGCCTCCCTGTCCATCACCAATTCCTGGAACTTACTCAAACTCATGTCTATAGAGTCGGTGATGCTATCCAACCATCTCATCCTCTGTCATCCCTTTCTCCTCCTGCCTTCAATCTTTCCCAGCATCAGGGTCTTTTCAAATGAGTTGGTTCTTCATATCAAGTGGCCAAAGTATTAGAACTTCACTGTTTATAATAGCCAGGACATGGAAACAACCTAGATGTCCATCAGCAGATGAATGGATAAGAAAGCTGTGGTACATATATACAATGGAGTATTACTCAGCCATTAAAAAGAATTCATTTGAATACATCAGTTCTTCAGTGCTCAGCTTTCTATATAGTCCAACATTCACATCCATAAATGACCACTGGAAAAACCAGTGGTTTGACTAGACAGACCTTTGTTGGTAATGTAATGTCTCTGCTTTTTAATACGCTGTCTAGATTGGTCATAGCTTTCCTTCCAAGGAGCAAATGTCTTTGAATTTCATGGCTGCAGTCACCATCTGCAGTGATTTTGGAGCTCCCCAAAATAAAGTCTCTCACTGCTTCCATTGTTTCCCCATCTATTTGCCATGAAGTGATGGGACTGAATGGCATGATCTGAATTTTCTGAATGTTGAGTTTTAAGCCACCTTTTTCACTCTCCTCTTTTACTTTCATCAAGAGGCTCTTTAGTTCCTCTTTGCTTTCTGGCATAAGGGTGGTGTCACCTGCATATCTGAGGTTATTGATGTTTCTCCTGGCAATCTTGATTCCAGTTTGTGCTTTATCCAGCTCGGCATTTCACCTGATGTACTCTGCATATAAGTTAAATAAGCAGGGTGACAATATACAGCCTTGATGTACTCCTTTCCCAATTTGGAACCAGTCTGTTGGTCCATGTCCAGTTCTAACTGTTGCTTCTTGACCTACATACAAATTTCTCAGGAGGCAAGTAAGGTGGTCTGGTAGAGAGGCAATTCCTCATGGTACAAAAAAGGATTTTATTCTTTTCATAGTTTGGAGAGAGAAAAATTGGAATCAGTCTAAAAATTCTTCAGTAGGAGAATAAACTAAGTCCATGTCCAGTTCTAACTGTTGCTTCTTGACCTACATACAAATTTCTCAGGAGGCAAGTAAGGTGGTCTGGTAGAGAGGCAATTCCTCATGGTACAAAAAAGGATTTTATTCTTTTCATAGTTTGGAGAGAGAAAAATTGGAATCAGTCTAAAAATTCTTCAGTAGGAGAATAAACTAGGGCATACTATGTGGTAGATAAAAAGGATATGGTATGTCTTTTAGGATTTAGTTAAATTTTAAGAATCAGATGGCAGAATAACACATATACATACCTCAAATTTATCCACACATGAGCATACACACACACACATGCAAATGTTTAGATGCTTAGAAAAAACCTGGAAAGGATAATCTTCCAACTTCTGGGCTTCTGGTCTAGCCAAGATGACACACTAACAAAGTCTGCCAGCTCCCCATCCCCCAAATGCTGGAGTAACTACAGAAGAGAGAAGAGCCATGGATTCTGAGAATTACGTAAAAACTGTGAAAAAACACTGGGAAAGACCAACTGCTAGCTTGCCCTGGTGTGTGTGGGGAAAAAAGGGCTGCATCCTGTGGAGGAAGGTGGCTGCAGGGGGTGCAGTGAGAAGAATGACTGATAGAAAGAGCTGCTGTCATTTCCTCTTTGCCTCATTAACTGGAAATCATCACTGCTTGCACCTTAACCATAAAGATCTTGGCAACAGTCTGGGCTGCAGATACTAGTGCCCCAGAGTAATGATATCAGGGAGCATGAAGGCCCAGCTGGGGTGAAAAGTGACAGGTGACATCTGACCAGGAACCTACGGGCATTCACTCCTCACTCTGTCCCCCTTTGAACCCGAGGACAGGAATATAAAACCTCTCAAAGAAACTTCTTCCTAAGGGTTTTAAAGACATAACAACCATCAGAAGAACTGAATGGTAGAGTATCAGCAAACAGCCGTGATCACCATCAGGAGTGGTTCTGTGCTGCCTGAGAAGCCCCTTCCTGGGGCTCATCGCCTCGTCTCTTCTTCTATTCACTTAAACAGACCGTGGCCTGATTTTAGTCCTTACCCAACACTAATTCTTAGACAGAAGAGCTTATCCTATTGCCCCCACCCTGGCCCTGGAACATGAGTTCATATAACAAAAGAAACAAATTATTCATGGAGCAAATGTTTTTTTTAAAAAAGTGAAAAACATTAACCATATACACATACACACACACAAAAGGAATAAAGAAAAATACTAACAATGTGAAGCAAAAGATCATTAAAAAAAGACACAAGTGAGAATATCCAATATGAATAATACAGAAGTCAGATAAACAGTAGGCTAAAGAACAAATTAGTGGTTGGCAGATCAGATTGAAGAACTCTCCAAGAAGAGAGTAAAAAAGAATGAAGAGACAGAAAATCTAAGACACAAACAGAAGCAGAAGTATTAATATCTGGAAATAAGTTTTAGCCAGAGAGGGAAAAAGATGAGAGGAAGAAAAAAACTGAAAAAATAGTAGAGATAAATTTCCCAGCATTAAAAAGATGGAAAAGTCTGAGAACAGAATGAATAAATGGACCCATATTGTTGGTGGTGGTGGTAGTTAGCCGTCCAGTTGTGTCCAACTCTTTTGTGACCCCACAGACTGCAGCCTGCCAGACTCCTCTGTCCATGGGATTTCCCAGGCAAGGATACTGGAGTGGGTCGCCATTTCCTTTCTCTCAAGCATTTTCCCAACCCAGGGATCCAACCTGCAGGGTAGGTGGACTCTTTACCACTGAGCCACTGGAGAAGCCCAAACAACATTACTGATTTCCAAAAAGAAGGAAACAGGGATTAAGTTAGTGGAATTGTTAAATTATGCTGACATTTCTGCTATTTTCTACTATTTTTTGTTCCATTTGTGTGTCTCATTTTCTCTCTCCTTTCTCTCTCAGACTTCTAGTCTCTATACTAAGCAGACTGGTTTTTAGAGTTATGAGAGCATTTTCTCAAACTTAGTTGCAGCAATTACAAATAATATCTTTCCAGTGAAATCAATTTTTAATCAATACCTAAATAAGTTGCAGAAAAATGAATTGTTTTTCAACAAGAAGGAATAAGTTAAACTCACATTTTTTCTATTACTAAGTTTCATATCTGTTTTCCTCTATCTTTCCTAAGCATTTAAATCTTTAAGAATAAAAATTAATAGAAAATAAAGCTAGCCATCTCCTTGGATGATATACAGAGTTCGGATCTCCAGTTCATCTAAAGATAGTTTCTCACCTGTTCAAGCAAAGACAACCAAACACAACAGAAAGAATACTAAACAGAATCAAGAATCCAAGTCCCACCTCTATCATTAACCAGCCTGAGTGACCACACTGTACCTTTCCACCTGGCATTTCCTTAAGCACCTTAATGTTTCAAATCAAATTCAGTATCTTCCCCACAAAACCTGGCACTCTTCTCTCGGCATTTCAAAGTCCACAACTACACAAGCACAACTTATCTTAATCAGTGACCAATTACTGCCAATTCCGTACTCAAGTTTAAATCTCTCTCCTTTCCATTTCTACTTGACTGCCTTTGTTCGTGTTCTCAGTCTGGACTACTCCAGTGGTGTTCTGACAGACCTCCATCTTTCCCTCACTTGTCCATGGCTCCTGATGCCTTTTTAAATATCTTAACTTGTGACTCCCTTGCTCACAATATCTTAAGGGACTCCAATGGCCTTCCCTGGCCTACAGGCTCTTAACGATTATCTGGTTCAATCTACTTCTCTAGCTATTTGATCAGTTACTGCATGGTAGAGTAATTGTTTAAGCTCTTTTTTCCCTACAGGACTGTAAGCTGTTTAAAAAGTAGGGATTCTGCCTCAACATCTTTGTATCTTTTCCGACGCTGTGTCTGGCATATTGTAGATACTCAGTAAATGGTTGCAGAAAGAAAGAACAAACGACACTGATCCCCACAAATCATTTAAAAGGGCTTTAGCTTGTTTCATCTGTAGAATACGAAGTTTAGAACTGATGGCCTAAATTCCTTTCAGTTGTAAAAATCATAACTCTACAGTTTCAGGTTAAAGTTACTACAAGGCTGATCCCTGAATAAGCTGAAGTATTAGCATGCTTTAACTAAAAGTATGAACATTTTTGTTACCTTTTTCTTATATTTAGATCTAACAGAAAAAATAATTAAAGTTAAGAAGTACCTCTGAATGATATACGGCTTGCTGTGAAATTAATGATTCCGGGTTTTGTTTAGCAAGAAGAGAAAGAATTGCCTCGGCATGAACTTTTTTATGGGGCATCCTAATCACTTGTCCTTCGCTGGGAGGATCATCTTCCTAAATAAAATACAAAGATAATACAATCAAAAAAAATAAGAATTAATCCCCCAATCACATTTTTCATATTAATAATTCATGATGCATAAAACTTAAGTCATTATGAATATGATCATATTGGCACTTTACACAAATGGACTCTTTACTATCATTTAGATCTCATTTCTATTCAACTATACTAAAAATCCTTTGTGTTTGCCTCAAATATAATCATCAGTATAAGATATTTGGTTATATTTGAATTGGAGATTTACTGTAAAAGATGAAAATTAGGCCTTCTGTCCCATGAGACTGAGTGACAACGATTCATCAACATTTTATTCAGGATTGCCAAGTGTTTCTCACACACTTTCCTGCTTCCTGTAGATGCAGCACGCAGAGCTGGGCCCCAGTGTGGCAACGGTGGTGAAGCACCGTGGTGCAACCTGGACCACAGGCAGAAATGAAAACCTACAGAAATATGTTGAGGCACCTGCAGACCTTTGACTGTCCCTGTGCCTTTGTGCTGACCTGCAGTGCTTTTGAGGGAGCATGAAGACCCAGCTGAGACTTCTTGGCATCTCAAAATAGACCAGTTTCCCAAATGAAGGACAGTGTACACCACAGAGCCAGAAAACTGGATTCCTTGTAAACACCAGTATTAACATGACTTTAGACTCCATTAATAGTAATTTTACCTAACTATCTTATGTTTAATGAAATAAAGTTTATTAACTCTGGAGCTGGATCAAGGAAAAAGCAAGAGAGTTCCAGATAAACATCTATTTCTGCTTTATTGACTATGCCAAAGCCTTTGACTGTGTGGATCACAATCAACTGTGGAAAATTCTGAGATGGGAATACCAGACCACCTAACCTGCCTCTTGAGAAATCTGTATGCAGGTCAGGAAGCAACAGTTAGAACTGGACATCGAACAATAGACTGGTTCCAAATAGGAAAAGGAGTGTGTCAAGTGCCGGGAGCCAGCATGAGGTACTCCGCCCATGGCAAAGGTCATGAGGAAGGAGGCTTCAGCAGGATCAAGCCTCAGAAGATCCCCTGTTCCCAAGCATCTACCCCCAAAACCAGAGTCTGTTTTATGCTCTCACCTACACCTCTGACTTTACGGGGGGGTCTCCCCCATCACCATTTCTCTCGGAGAAGGAGTTAACTTGCAGCTCCAGTTAAGAAAAATTCCTGGGCGTGACAAGAGTATTTCAACTTACAAACTCCTCTGAAGGTTCTCTAGCCTGCCTGATCAGGTTTGTCTGGCCACATGTGACTGTTTACAGCCTCCCAACTGTGAGAGGCACAAGATGCTTTAAAACTTTCTAAATACAGACTCTTTGGAGAAGTTAGAAAATTATTAGTATAGTATAGTGGGGTTGATTAGAAATTATATTGGTGAAGGGTTTTTTCATTTGTTGTGCCAATAATTACTGCTAATTCCCTGCCCTGGGTGTGACAAGAGTGTCTCAGATCAAACCTCTCTGCTGACAGACTAGCTTGTGTGACAACCGCTCAACCATAAACAGCACAGAGAGTTTGGAGTATTTTGAAAGTCTTAATTAGCATAGGGCTTTTCTCATTGTTGAATCAATGATTGCCGCCAGGCCTCCATATCCTTAGGCACCTGGGAATATATTAATCAATGTATTTGGAATACAGAAAGGAAATATAGTAGTTTTTGATGTTAGCAATACTAGACTTTTTTGAGTTAGTGAATTTTCTCTTTTGTTAGAGATCACTGTACTTTGTTAGAGATCACTGTGTCCTTGCTATGTAAAAATGTAACTTTATCACTATCTTAAGACTAAATAGATCTTAAGGGGAATATTGGTGAAGGGTCTTCATTTGTTGAGCCAATATTTGGTGCTAAATTTCCATATTCCTTGCCCTTAAAATGAATATAACTAGCATATAGGAGAAATAAGTATTAACCTTTAAGATTAATCACGTTAAACCTTAGGCTAAGTAAATTCCTTTCTTGATTGTAACCCGCTACACCCTCACCCTATAGGAATGCAACTTTATTTGGAGGGTGGCGCCTGGTTTAAGGAAAAATCACGCCTAGAAAAAATAAGTTTTCTGGTTAACTGACCGTTACCAGAAAGGGCCATAAAATGTCAGCAGGCCTCATGGCCAGAAGATGATGTAAAACCCATAAACCTTTGTATAATTTTATATGAAGCACCTGATAGTGACAAGGGTCAGGTCTGCTGACCCCCGCGTGACTCTGTATTCATCCCTATGTATAACAAAAAGTATATAAGCAAACCTGAAAAATAAAGAAATCGGATCAGTTTCTGGAAAGACTGATTCCCCCATGTCGTTTCTTTCTTGCTCCCCGCTTTTCTGACTGAATTCCAATCTGGAGCGTGGGTACTCACCAAGCCTGCTNTGACCCCTGCGTGACTCTGTATTCATCCCTATGTATAACAAAAAGTATATAAGCAAACCTGAAAAATAAAGAAATCGGACCAGTTTCTGGAAAGACTGATTCCCCCGTGTTGTTCTTTCCCCTTCTGGCTCAATTCCCATCTGGTACGTGGGTACTCACCAAGCCTGCTAACTTTGACTGGGCTTCTAAGATCAGACCGGGGAGGCCTCAGGGCCTCCTCTCCTTCGGGAGAATGGAAAGGCGCCTGTGGCCTACGTAGGTGGTGATTGGTATTCCACGTAAATCAAGTTATTCAGCCTCTTTTTCTCCACTAATTTTCCTATTACAATATCCATTTCTAATCTCTCTATATATCTGTAATTAAATAAGTTTTTTCCTAGGACACCTATTCCGTCTCCCCTTCGAATTACCCTGGATCCACCGGGGCTGGACCCCAGCAGTCAAGGTGTATATTGTCACCCTGCTTATTTAATTTATATGCAGAGTACATCATGAGAAATGTTGGACTGGAAGAAACACAAGCTGAAGATCAGCCCTGGGATTTCTTTGGAAGGAATGATGCTAAAGCTGAAACTCCAGTACTTTGGCCACCTCATGCGAAGAGTTGACTCATTGGAAAAGACTTTGATGCTGGGAGGGATTGGGGGCAGGAGGAGAAGGGGATGACCGAGGATGAGATGGCTGGATGGCATCACTGACTTGATGGACGTGCGTCTGAGTGAACTCCGGGAGTTGGTGATGGACAGGGAGTCCTGGCATGCTGCGATTCATGGGGTCACAAAGAGTCGGACGCGACTGAATTGAACTGAACTGCAGAGTATATAACTCATATGCAGACTATATTAACTTATATGCAGAGTATATAAGGTGAAATGCTGGGCTGGATAAGGCACAAGCTGGAATCAAGATTGCCGGGAGAAATATCAATAGCCTCAGATATGCAGATGACACCAGCCTTATGTCAGAGAGTGAAGAAGAACTAAAGAGCCTCTTGATGAAAGTGAAAGAGGAAAATGAAAAAGTTGGCTTAAAACTCAACATTCAGAAAACTCAGATCATGGCATTCAGTCCCATCACTTCATGGCAAATAGATGGGGAAACAATGGAAGCAGTGAGAGACTTTATTTTGGGGGGCTCCAAATCACTGCAGATGGTGACTGCAGCCATGAATTAAAAGACGCTTGCTCCTCGGAAGAAAAGCTACGACCAACTGAGACAGCATATTAAGAAGCAGAGACATTACGTTACCAACAAAGGTCTGTCTAGTCAAAGCTATGGTTTTTCCAGCGGTCACATATGGGTATGAGAGTTGGACTATAAAGAAAGCTAAGCACCGAAGAACTGATGCTGTGGTGTTGAAGACTTTTGAGAGTCCCTTGGACTGCAGGGAGATTAAACCAGTCCATCCTAAAGAAAATCAGTTCTGAATATTCATTGGAAGGACTGATGCTGAAGCTGAAGCTCTAATACTTTGGCCACCTCATGCCAAGAACTGACTCACTGGAAAAGACCCTGATGCTGGCAAAGATCAAAGTGGGGAGAAAGGGACAACAAAGGTTGAGATCATTGGATGGCATCACTGATGTGATGAACGTGAGTTTGAGTAGGGAGCTGGTGATGAACAGGGGGTGCAGTCCATGGGGTCGCAAAGAGTCAGACACGACTAAGTGACTGAACTGAAAGATTGACATATAACTACCACATTACCCATCCATTCCTCCCCTAAGTATTTGTCAAAGAGAAATGAAAGCATCTATGTCCATAAAAAGACTTGCACACAAATGTTCACAGCAGCTTTATTTGTAATAGTCTCAAACTGGAATGAACCCAAATGTCCATCAACAAGTGAACAGACAAACAGTGGCACATCCATACAATAGAGCACTACACAGCAATAAAAGTGAATGAACTATGATACAAGCTATAACCCAGATATATCTCAAAATAATTATGCTGAGTTAAAGCAATCACACACACAAAAAGAATACATGCCATGTGATTCCTTTTATATAAATCTAGAAAATGCAAACTAATCTATAGTTACAGAAAGTGAATCAGTGGTTGGTGGGAGAGATATACTGGATGAGAAGAATGATGAAAGATGAGAAGGAGGGATAATGAAAGGGCCTGAGGAAACTTTTGGGAGTGACGGATGATGAATATGTTTATTTCATTAACTGTGATAATGGCTTACAGACGTATACATATGTCAAACATTATCAAGTAAGTTTTAAAAGCAACAATATTAGCAATGCTTAGCAAAGACTATGGATAAATGTGGGCTTCCCTAGTGGCTCAGAAAGTAAAGAATCTGCCAACAACGCAGCAGACCCAGGTTCATTCTCTGGGTCAGCAAAGATCCCCTGGAGAATGAACTGGCTACCCACTCCAGAATTCTTGCCTGAAGAATTCCATGGACAGAGGAGCCCAGCATGCAGTCCATGGGGTTGAAAAGAGTCAGATACACTGAGTAACTAACAATACACGTACACACACACATGGATAAATGTAGATGAAAGTTGAGCACAACAACCCTTCCTCACTTAGGGTGTTTGAAAAACATAAAAAGTAAAGATTGCTATTTCTTAATAGTTTTCAAAAGAAAATCCCTATTATAATTCCTGTGTGGTATTTACATTATATAATATATAACTTGATGCTGCTGCTGCTAAGTCACTTCAGTCGTGTCCGACTCTGTGTGACCCCATAGACGGCAGCCCACCAGGCTCCCCCGTCCCTGGGATTCTCCAGGCAAGAACACTGGAGTGGGTTGCCATTTCCTTCTCCAATGCAAGAAACGGAAAAGTGAAAGGGAAGTCGCTCAGTCGGGTCTGACTCTTAGCGACCCCATGGACTGCAGCCCACCAGGCTCCTCTGTCCATGGGATTTTCCAGGCAAGAGTACTGGAGTGGGGTGCCTACATTTTTAAATGCCTATTTTTTGTCTATAAAGCTAAATAATAACTAGGAAGCATTAGTACCCGTGGGTCCTATTTCAGTAATTCTTTTAAAACTAACTAAATTCAGTTATTTTTTCAGCATAAAGAATTATAATCATGGTTAGGGAAAAATAACAAATATANATCTATGTAAAAATACATTTTTAAATGCCTATTTTTTGTCTATAAAGCTAAATAATAACTAGGAAGCATTAGTACCCGTGGGTCCTATTTCAGTAATTCTTTTAAAACTAACTAAATTCAGTTATTTTTTCAGCATAAAGAATTATAATCATGGTTAGGGAAAAATAACAAATATATTATAAGAGTTGGTTTCAACATTGAAGGTACTGCCTGCAACATTATAAAGGCATTTACAATATCTCCAAGTGACAATGTACACTGAGATTTTCATTATGTAATTACATTAATTGCATGTTTCAACTACTGGAGCTGCAGGGGTTACCAATAATTTTCTATTCATTACAATTTTCTATTATTACAATTACAATAATGAAATATATAGATATGATAATAAGATGTATAAGAAACTTTAAATTCCTTCATTGATATTTTATTAAATTTTATGACTATAACTCAAATATTTGAGGAAAAACCCTGATCAGTCGCAGTAAGTTCATCAAGATATCTTTTATGTCAGAATTCAAAGTGATGTGAATCATTTCTTACCATTTCGAGGGCATCTTGCAAAGTACTGGATAAGCTATCACTGAGGTTTGCCAGATATAGTCCTTCATCTCCTAAAACTAGAAATTAAAATGCAAAAATTTAGAAAACAGAAGAAACAAATTTAGTAAATAATCTCACCGTAAAGTTGTAAAACATTACCCTTAAACTCACACAATGAAAATATTGACAAAGTTCATAAATCATAATTCACAAGCTAAAACCCGCCTGCCAATGCAAGAGACATAAGAGACATAGGTTTGATCCCTGGGTCAGGAAGATGCCCAGAAGAGGACATGGCAATCCACTCCAGTATTCTTGCCTGGAGAATCCCATGGACAGAGGAGCATGTAGTGCTAACAGTCCATAGGGTCACGAAGAGTCGGACGCAACTGAAGAGACTTAGCATGCATGGACATTCAATCTCACCAGTTCTTTAAAAAGTATATTTTATAACAAAGATGAGTGAGATGTTTGCTTCACTTACCAGCTTGTCAGAAATTAAAAAGAGCTATAAATATCAACTGGAACTATGAAACTGAAAAAGACAAAATACTCCTATATACTATTGATACATTAAAAACTGATTTAACTTTCTGGAGTGCATGTTGGCAATGTATTGCTATTTTAACCATGAAATTAAAAGACGCTTACTCCTTGGAAGAAAAGTTATGACCAACCTAGATAGCATATTCAAAAGCAGAGACATTACTTTGCCGACTAAGGTCTGTCTGGTCAAGGCTCTGGTTTTTCCAGCGGTCATGTATGGATTTGAGAGTTGGACTGTGAAGAAAGCCGAGCACCCAAGAATTGATGCTGTTGAACTGTGGTGTTGGAGAAGACTCTTGAGAGTCCCTTGGACTGCAAGGAGATCCAACCAGTCCATTCTGAAAGAGAACAGCCCTGGGATTTCTTTGGAAGAAATGATGCTAAACCGGAAACTCCAGTACTTTGGCCACCTCATGCGAAGAGTTGACTCATTGGAAAAGACTCTGATGCTGGGAGGGATTGGGGACAGGAGGAGAAGGGGACGACAGAGGATGTGATGGCTGGATGGCATCACTGACTCGATGGACGTGAGTCTGAGTAAACTCCAGGAGTTGGTGATGGACAGGGAGGCCTGGCGTGCTGAGATTCATGGGGTATCAAAGAGTCGGACACGACTGAGCAACTGAACTGAACTGAATACATAACTGATAGCTTCCTTAAAATATGTGCCTAGAAGTGAAACTGCTGAGTCAGAGTTCAGTTCAGTTCAGTTCAGTCGCTCAGTCATGTCCGACTCTTTGCGACTCCATGAATCTCAGC
>SJYT01075116.1:64257-90678 GCA_006410635.1 Cephalophus harveyi
AAACTGTGGAAAATTCTGAAAGAGATGGGAATACCAGACCACCTGACCTGCCTCTTGAGAAACCTATATGCAGGTCAGGAAGCAACAGTTAGAACTGGACATGGAACAACAGACTGGTTCCAAATAGGAAAAGGAGTGTGTGAATGCTGTATATTGTCACCCTGCTTATTTAACTTATATGCAGAGTACATCATGAGAAACGCTGGGCTGGAAGAAGCACAAGCTGGAATCAAGATTGCCGGGAGAAATATCACTAACCTCAGAAATGCAGATGACACCACTCTTATGGGAGAAAGTGAAGAGGAGCTAAAAAGCTTCTTGATGAAAGTGAAAGAGGAGAGTCAAAAAGTTGGCTTAAAGCTCAACATTCAGAAAACGAAGATCATGGCATCTGGTCCCATCACTTCATGGGAAATAGATGTGGAAACAGTGTCAGACTTTATTTTGGGGGGCCACAAAATCACTGTAGATGGTGATTGCAGCCATGAAATTAAAAAAAGCTTACTCCTTGGAAGAAAAGTTATGATCAACCTAGATAGCATATTCAAAAGCAGAGACATTACTTTGCCAACAAAGGTCCATCAGTCAAGGCTATGGTTTTTCCAGTGGTCATGTATGGATGTGAGAGTTGGACTGTGAAGAAAGCTGAGCACTGAAGAATTGATGCTTTTGAATTGTGGTGTTGGAGAAGACTCTTGAGAGTCCTTGGACTTCAAGGAATTCCAACCAGTCCATCCTAACGGAGATCAGTCCTGGGTGTTCTGATGCTGAAGGACTGATGCTGAAGCTGAAACTCCAATACTTTGGCCACTTCATGAGAAGGGTTGACTCATTGGAAAAGACCCTGATGGTGGGAGGGATTAGGGGCAGGAGGAGAAGGGGATGACAGAGGATGAGATGGCTGGATGGCATTACCAACTTGATGCACAAGAGTTTGGGTGAACTCTGGGAGTTGGTGATGAACAGGGAGGCCTGATGTGCTGTGATTCATGGGGTCACAAAGAGTTGGACACAACTGAGCAACTGAACTGAACTGAACTATGTCATGAGATTTAAAAACCAGAATACAGAAAGCCTTGTGTGTTTTTCAGAGTCGGGTGGGGAATTTTGGGGGATCATATGAGTTGGACACCTCTGAGCGACGGAACTGACTGACTGACTGACTGACATACGGAATAAATTCTCAGAGGTGGGACTGCCTGATTAATGGGCTAACAGAATTCTTAATTTGAATACATATTGCCAAACTTCCTTTTAAAGAGTGTCATTTTACACTAACACCAGAAAGTATGAGAATTTATGCTTCCCAAAGGTTTGCTGAACAATGGCATTAATCAGACTTCGAGTTTTTCCAATCTGATTTGTAAAAATGAAATTTCAATGATTTATGATTTTCTTTTTTTATTATCAGTGAGACTAACCACCTTTTGCTTTGTATTTCCTTTTGCTTTGTGAACTGTCTAGACATGTCTTTTCCCTTTCTAAAACATACTTTTATAGTGGGGTGATTGGTCTTTATTGTGTATTTTGAGTTGCAAATTGATAAATAATTTAAAAATCATGAATCATATTAAAAATTCTATCACATTGGGAATTCCCTGGCTGTCCAGTGGTTAGAACTTGGTGCTTTCGCCGCTGGGGCCAGTATTTGATTTCTGATTGAGGAACTAAGATCCCATAAGCCACGTGATGCAGAAAAAAGAAAAAACATTCCATGGCATTGCTTAACATTTTGCATACTCTTAGTTTTGTTTTTTAAGTGAAAGAAATACACTATATGTTTTATTCTTCTAACTGCATAAGCCAATAGCATAAGAGTGCTGTTTGCAAATATAATGCTACTGAGCCACCATCATGAGAAATTTAAAGATATTCTACTAGTCTTGGTAATGGGTAATAATGATAAACAATTAGTTATTGAGTATTTACCAAGTTCTAGGCACTAGGTTAGTTCTTTCATACATCATTTCATTGAATCCTCCACAAAATCTTGTATTATGGCTCAACAAGATACAGTATCATAAAGATGTCAATTCTTCCCAAATTAAACCAACCAAAACTGAATTAATTCTCACAAAAATCCCAGCAAAATATTTTATAGTACTTGAAAACTAATTTAAAATATTTATCAAAGATTAAAAGGCAAAAGAAGTCATGACAATTCTTAAGATAAGGAACAATATGCTAATGGGGAAAGAGAACTTGGCCTCTTTAATATTCAGAAAGCAGATTTTGGTAAAGCTGTCATCATTTAAACTCTAAAATTTTATCTCTAGTATAAAGTAGATCTCAAAACTAAAGTAACAGAACTGAGAGTTCAAATTCAGATCTTCCTAGCTCCAAAGTTCACGCTCTTAACAATAACATATATTTCCGATTTATACTGATTTTTCTACGTTTTTTCACTAAATTACCCTCATAAAAATATATCCAATATATGGACAGAAGATAAAATCAATTCGTATAGGCAGAATCATAACCCTGGCAACATCTGTACTACATACATTACTGATGAGGTAATAAATAAAGCATGGAACAATTATGTATCAAATTTCTGGCATACTAATAACACTATACCAATTACCTGACATGAATTTCCATAAAATTCAAATATGTAACTTTATGTTTATACTTTAAATGAATCAGTTTAAATGTTTCACCAATATAAAATGATGTCTTTATTATCTACAGGATCAGAATTGACTATGAATTTTAAAGAGTTGGTAATACAGAGTACATTCTGGTTTTGCATAATTTCTGTTTTTTTGGTTTAAAAAAATTTTTTATACAATTCTTAAAGGTTACAGTCCATTTACAGTTACTACAAAATACTGGCTATATTCCCTGTGTTGTACAATACATCCTTTTATTAATTTTTTAAAATTTTAGTTAAAGGATTATTTTACAATATTGTGATGGTTTCTGCCATACATTAATATGAATTGGCCATAGGTATACATATGTCCCCTCCCTCTTGAACCTCCCTCCTCTCTCCTTCCCTGTCCCACCCCTGTAGGCTGTCACAAAGGACCAACCAGCTTTGAGTGCCTTGGTCATACAGCAAATTCTCACTGGCTATCTATTTTACATATGGTAATGCACAATGCATCCTTGAGCCTATCTTAAACCCAAGAGTTTGCACCTCCCACTCTCCTACCTGGGTACTTCCTCTCCTCCCTGCTCAGACGGTAAAGCATCTGCCCGCAATGTGGGAGACCTGGGTTTGATCTCTGGGTCAGGAAGATCCCCTGGATAAGGAAATGGCAACCCACTCCAGTACTCTTGCCTGGAAAATTCCATGGACAGAGGAGCCTTGTAAACTAGTCCACGGGGTCGCAAAGAGTCGGTCACGACTGAGCGATGTCACTTCTGCCCATTGGGAGTGGTTTTATATAATTCCATCTTACTATAATAGATTAGAAACTCCATTTAACATAGAAAGTTTGATTAAACAATAACAGAAATGCTTAAAATATCTTTTCTTTTAAAGATGAAAAATATCAGTTTATGTAAGAACCAAAAGCAATGCATGTGATTGTTAGCTATATCTTGAATTTAAAAAGAAAAAAGCTATAAGGATTCTTTTGCAACAACTGGAGGAATTCAAATATGGACTCTATATTATATAGTATTAACACATTGATGTTAAACTGGGGGGGGGCATAATAATGGTATTTTGGATATGTAATAAAGAATCTTATTCTTAGGACATACTGCTGATGCTTTTAGAAGTAAAGTATCATGATATCAACAACTGTCAAATGACTTTTAAAGAATATATAGGGACATCCTTGGTGGTCCAGTGGTTAAGAATTCACCTTCCAAGGGGACGAATGTTCAATACTTGGTCGAGGACCTAAGATCCCACATGCTGTGGGGCAACTAAGCCTGTGCACCACAACTAGAGAGCCAGCACATCACAACTGCTGAGTCCATGGGCTCTAGAGCCCATGCTCCACAACAAGAGAAGTGCACGTGTTGCAATGAAGACCCAATGCAGCCAGAAAAAACAGAATATATAATACACAACATACAAAGACAAAGAAAAGGTGTCAGAATGTTATCAATTGGTAAATGTAGATAAAGCATACACAGGTGTTCACTGTATTATACTAAGATTTTAGAGTTTTTAAAATAAAACACAAGGGTAATTTTTATTGTAATCATAACTACAATAAACCAATCTCTACCACAAACTAAGATCTTATGACCCAATTTAAAATCTGTCCATTTTACTGTTTTTTTAATAAAGGTATTAAAAATTGTCCAGGATTTCAAGTCATGAAAAACAGTCATACCTACCGGCAAGTGTGTTTCACTTGTTGAAACATCCCCAGAAACACCTGTAACAACAGGACCTGGCTTCTTTGCTTCTCTGTCACCTAGCATGACAGCAATGGTCTCAGCAAGAACTTCATTCACAAAATGCCTGATCATGTCTGAATTCACAGGAACCCCAGCATCGACAAAAAGCTGGAGGGCACCACTGCTTGTTCCTTCCACTAGAAAATGAAAGAACTTTAGAATAAGTGTGAAAGAAACATGCTTGCATTTTGTCTTAATTCTTATAATTTTGGAGATGCGAACATATGTGTATGAGATGGTGTGACGAGGAATTAAATGAAAATACAAAATCTACTTACTATGCAAGACAATAAGATGGAAACTCACACAATGAACATCGTCTCTAAAGAAACTAAACAGGGGAAGAAAACGTTCAAATGAAAACTTACTTATATGGCCTCTTCCCTACCACTACAAAATTTAGTGATTAAAAAGGATTTGCAGCCACTTTAAAGGTTTTCATCTGAAAAAAAATCTACATTTCCAAGAGAAAGGGATCAGGAAACTCTGTGATGGATCCTGACAAAACACAAGGACTATAGAGAGATATTTAAAGAAATGGCAGTTTCTTCATAAAAATGAAAAACCTTACTTCCTTCTAGTTTCAGATACATCCATTACTAACACTACAGATAATCCTCCTCAAACTTTTAACATAGTTTAGGGGCTTGATGTCACCAGCTCTATAGGGATATTAATTTTCCAAATGGGTTGTAATTTTCACTTGTATGACTATAGGATGTCAGTAAAACGTCCTAAAGACACTTTATTAGGCTTAAAGTGACTATATCACTAAAGTTCTGTGTGGAAAACATGTAAACAGTGATCAATACAACTTGATGGAAATATGATCTCTCAAAGAGTACTCCTTAATAAGTACAACTATGGCAGCATTACTCAGAATTCCCTAAAAGGTAGGTACAGATATCTTGGGATCACTTGTTGAGAGGTAAGTAATAACAATTTACTCTGGAGCTACCACAGCAAAGACTACCATAATCCCAAACCTAAATTCAAAAATATATGTCAATATGTCTCCTTTTTAGTTCCCATAATTCCCTGTTTCAACATGATAAAAAATCAGAATATCTCTGTTATAAAACCTAAAAGCCCTACTCAAGCATAGGAAAACAAAAGTGAACATACATGCTTTTAAAGAAAACAGAACAGAATCTAAATACCCTCTATATTAGATCATCTTCCTTAAGGTGACAAAGCCTGAATTAGTTCACTGAAACCACCACCTGACCCATGTGATGGACTGCGAAGAGGATTGTTACTAGCCCTGCTTTGCGCTCTGGAGAATCCAAACACTTCAAAATATGCCATCAAGACATTCTGACCTAGCAATGAGGAAAAAGTATCTGGCAGTTTGGATAATATTCCTTATAAACTGGATGAATCTTTGGAGATACTTGTTTGCTTTCCTGGTCTGGTCTCCTTGTCTTGGGATTGCTGAATACCATCTCCACAACTAGAATCTTGACCAAAAGCTATGGGAGTCCAACTGCCTGTTTCTCCAAGGCATATTTCATGGTGCTTTGCCTTGTCTTCAGCTTCTAGTTCTTTTTAATTTCAGTTTCATTTTGACTGACATTTTCCATCTGTTGCTTTTTCAACAGATTTTGAAATATTCTTGGAGCAATTATTTGGATGAATTGGTTTTGGTTTTCTTTCAGATTTGTATTCCTAGATGCCTTCTTTCAAAAAAGTTTCTTCTAACATGACAAAATGACTTTATCACTAGGTGTCAGTCAAGAGTTAGGCTCTAAGGGAACTGATTATTGGCGAGATCTGTCTCTTTCCTTTTGACTCCCCCTCTTCTCCTCTTGGTCACCTCTATCTCCTTCCTCCTTCTTCTCTTCTCTGTGTTACTCTGTGAACCTCTCTGACTGTTCCAGACTATGGAGAGCACATAGGGAATTGATTACTAGCTAGATTCCTCTCTCTTCTTTTGATTCCTCCTCTTGTCCTTCTGGTCACCTCTATGCCCCTCCTCCTTCTTCTCTTCTCCATGTAACTCTGTGAACCTCTCTGGGTGTCCCTCACTGTGGAGAATCTTTTACTACTAACCTAGATGGTTTATGATCAGTGTTGTATGGCTGGAGAAGCCTTGAGGCTACCGTAAGAATAAGACCAAAAGCCAGAGGCAAGAGGCTTAAATTCAAAACTTGAGAACACCAGAAAACTCCTGACTCCAGGGAACATTAATTGACAAGAGCTCATCCAAAAGCCTCCACACCTACACTGAAACCAACCTCCTTCGAAGAGCCAACAAGTTTCAGAGCAAGACATACTAAGTTAATTCTCCAACAACACAGGAACATAATCCGGAGCATTAAAATATAGGTGGCCAAAAGTCACACCAAACCCATAGACACCTCAAAACTCACTACTGGACACTTCCTTGCACTCCAGAGAGAAGAGATCCAGTTCCACCCACCAGAACACCAATGCAAACTTCCCTAACCAGGAAACCTTGACAAGCCACTTGTCCAACCAAACCCACAGGGAGGAACCACCACAATAAAGAGGAACCACAAACTTCCCACATACAGAAAGGCCAATCTAATCAAGATGAAAGGCAGAGAAATATTCAGCAGGTAAAGGAACATGATAAATGCCCACCAAACCAAACCAAAGAGGAGGAGATAGGGAGTCTACCTGAAAAAGAATTCAGAATAACGATAATAAAAATGATCCAAAATCTTTAAAACAAAATGGAGTTACAGAAAAATAGTCTGGAGACAAGGATTGAAAAGACGCAAGAAAAGTTTAACAAGGACTAGAAGAAATAAAAAAGAGTCAACCAATAGTGAATACTGCAATAACTGAGAACAAAAGTACTCTGGAGGGAACCAACAGTAGAATAACTGAGGCAAAAGATAGGCTAAGTGAGGTGGAAGATAGAATGGTAGAAATAAATGAATCAGAGAGGAAAAAAGAAAAACGAATTAAAAGAAATGAGGACAAGCTCAGAGACCTCTGGGACAATATTAAACACCCTCACATTCAAATCATAGGAGTCTCAGAAGAAGAAGACAAAAAAAAAAGCCATGAGAAAATACTTGAGGAGGTAACAGTTGAAAACTTCCCTAAAATGGGGAAGGAAATAGCCACCCAAGTCCAAGAAACCCAGAGAGTCCCAAACAGGATAAACCCAAGGCGAAACACCCCAAGACACATATTAATCAAATTAACAAAGATCAAACACAAAGAACAAATATTAAAAGCAGCAAGGGAAAAACGACAAATAACACACAAGGGGATTCCCATAAGGATAACAGCTGATTTTTCAATAGAAACTTCAGGCCAGAAGGGAATGGCAGGACATACTTAAAGTGATGAAAGAGAAAAACCCACAACCAGATTACTGTACCCAGCAAGGATCTCATTCAAATATGAAGGAGAAATCAAAAGCTTTACAGACAAGCAAAGGCTCAGAGAATTCAGCACCACCAAACCAGCTCTTCGACAAATGCTAAAGGATCTTCTCTATACAGGAAACACAGAAAAGGTTTATGAACTCGAATCCTCCCCAAAAAGTAAATGTCAATGGGATCATGTTGCCTCTGCTGCTGCTGAGTTGCTTTAGTCATGTTCGACTCTTGTGACCCCATAGACGGGAGCTCGCCAGGCTCCCCTGTTCCTGGGATTCTCCAGGCAAGAACACTGGAGTGGGTTGCCATTGCCTTCTCAGAACAGGATCATACTTATCAATAATTACCTTAAATGTAAATGGGTTGACTTCCCCAACCAAAAGACAAAGACTGGCTAAATGGATGCAAATACAAGACTCCTATATATACTGTCTACAAGAGACCCACCTCAAAACAAGGGACACATACAGACTGAAAGTGAAGGGCTGGAAAAAGATATTCCATGCAAATGGAGACCAAAAGAAAGCAGGAGTAGCAATACTCATATCAGATAAAATAGACTTTGAAATAAAGGCTGTGAAAAGAGACAAAGAAGGACACTACATAACGATCAAAGGATCAATCCAAGATGATATAACACTGATAAATATATATGCACTCAACATAGGAGCACCACAATATGTAAGGCAAATGCTAAGTATGAAAGGAGAAATTAACAGTAACACAATAATAGTGGGAGATTTTAATACCCCATCACACCTATGGATAGATCAACTAAACAGAAAATTAACAAAGAAACACAAACTTTAAATGATACAATGGACCAGTTAGACCTAATTGATATCCATAGGACATTTCACCCCAAAACAATGAATTTCACCTTTTTCTCAAGTGCACACGGAACCTTCTCCAGGACAGATCACATCCTGGGCCATAAATCTAGCGTTGGTAAATTCAAAAAAACTGAAATCATTTCAAGTATCTTTTCTGATCACAATGTGAAAAGATTAGATGTCAACTACAGGAAAAAAAACTATTAAAAATACAAACATATGGAGGCTAAACAACATGCTTCTGAATAACCACCAAATCACAGAAGAAATTTTAAAAAATCAAGACATGCACAGAAACAAATGAAAATGAAAACACAACAACCCAAAATCTATGGGATTCAGTAAAAACAGTGCTAAGGGGAAGGTTCATACCAATACAAGCTTACCTCAAGAAACAAGAGAAAAATCAAATAAATAACCTAACTTTATACCTAAAGCAACTAGAAAAAGAAGAAATGAAGAACCCCAGGGTTAGTAGAAGGAAAGAAATCACAAAAATTAGGGCAGAAATAAATGAAAAAGAAACAAAGGAGACCATAGCAAAAATCAACAAAGCTAAACGCTGGTTCTTTGAGAAGATAAATAAAATAGACAAACCATTAGCCAGCCTCATCAAAAAAAAAAAAAAAAGGGATAAGAATCAAATCAACAAAATTAGAAATGAAAATGGAGAAATCACAACAAACACAGAAATACAAAGGATCACAAGAGACTACTATCAGCAACTATATGCCAATAAAATGGGACAACTTGGAAGAAATGGACAAATTCTTAGAAAACTATAACTTTCCAAAACTGAACCAGGAAGAAATAGAATATCTTAACAGACCCATCATAACCATGAAAATCGAAACTGTAATCAGAAATCTTCCAGCAAACAAAAGCCCAGGACCAGACGGCTACACAGCTAAATTCTACCAAAAATTTAGAGAAGGGCTAACACCTATCCTACTCAAACTCTTCCAGAAAATTGCAGAGGAAGGCAAACTTCCAAACTCATTCTATGAGGCCACCATCACCCTAATACCAAAACCAGACAAAGATGCCACAAAAAAAAGAAAACTACAAGCCAATATCACTGATGAACATGGATGCATAAATCCTTAACAAAATTCTAGCAAACAGAATCCATCATACATCATGACCAAGAGGGCTTTATCCCAGAGATGCAAGGATTCTTCAATATTTGCAAATCAATCAATGTGATACACCACATTAACAAATTGAAAGATAAAAACCATATGATTATCTCAATAGATGCAGAGAAAGCCTTTGACAAAATTCAACATCCACTTATATAGATAGATAGATAGATAAAAAACCCTCCAGAAAGCAGACAGAGAAGGAACATACCTCAACATAACAAAAGCCATATATGATAAACCCCCAGCAAACATTGTCCTCAATGATGAAAAATTGAAAGCATTTCCCCTAAAGTCAGGAACAAGACAAGGGTGCCCACTCTCACCACTACTATTCAACATAGTTTTGGAAGTTTTAGCCACAGCAATCAGAGCAAGAAAAGAAATAAGAGGAATTCAGATTGGAAAAGAAGTAAAACTTTCACTGTTTGCAGATGACATGATCCTCTACACAGAAAACCCTAAAGACTCCACCAGAAAATTACTAGAGCTAATCAATGAATATAGTAAAGTTACAGGATATAAAGTTAACACACAAATTTCCCTTACATTCCTATACACTAACAATGAGAAAATAGAGAAATTAAGGAAACAATTCCACTCACCATTGCAACAAAAAGAATAAACTACTTAGGAATAAATCTACCTAAAGAAACAAAAGACCTATATATAGAAAACTATAAAACACTGATGAAAGAAAGTAAAGATGACACAAATAGATGGAGAAATATACCATGTCTATGGATCAGAAGAATCTTTATAGTGAAAATGAGTATATTACCCAAAGCAATCTATAGATTCAATGCAATCCCTATCAAGCTACCAACGGTATTTTTCACAGAACTAGAACAGATAATTTCACAGTTTGTATGGAAATACAAAAACCTTGAATAGCCAAAGCAATCTTGAGAAAGAAGAATGGAACTGGAGGAATCAACCTGCCTGACTTCAGACTATACTACAAAGCTACAGTGATCAAGACAGTATGGTACTGGCACAAAGACAGAAATATAGATCCATGGAACAAAATAGAAAGCCCAGAGATAAATCCATGCACCTATGGACACCTTATCTTTGACAAAGGAGGCAAGAATATACAATGGAGAAAATACAATCTCTTTAACAAGTGGTGCTATGGAAACTGGTCAACCACTTGTAAAAGAATGAAACTAGAACATTTTCTAACACCATACACAAAAATAAACAAAATGGATTAAAGATCTAAACATAAGACCAGAAACTATAAAATTCCTAAAGGAAAACATAGGCAAATATAAAATTCCTAGAGGAAAATATAGGCAAAACACTCTCTGACATAAATCACAGCAGGATCCTCTATGAACCACCTCCCAAAGTAATGGAAATAAAAGCAAAAATAAACAAATCAGACCTAATTAAACTTAAAAGCTTTTGCACAATGAAGGAAATTATAAGCTGAGTGAAAAGACAGACTTCAGAATGGGAGAAAATAATAGCAAATGAAGCAATTGACAAAGAATTAATCTCAAAAATATACAAGAAGCTCCTACAGCTCAATTTCAGAAAAATAAACAACCCCATCAAAAAAGGGGCCAAAGAACTAAACAGACATTTCTCCAAAGAAGACATATAGATGGCTAATAAACACATGCAAAGATGCTCAACATCACTCATTATCAGAGAAATGCAAATCAAAACCACAATGAGGTACCATCTCACACCGGTCAGAATGGCTGCCATCAAAAAGTCTACAAACAATAAATGCTGGAGAGGGTGTGGAGAAAAGGGAACCTTCTCACACTGTTGGTGGGAATGCAAACTAGTATAGCCACTATGGAAAACAGTGTGGGGATTCCTTAAAAAACTGGAAATAGAACTGCCATACGACCCAGCAATCCCACTGTTGGGCATACACATCAAGGAAACCAGAATTGAAAGAGACACATGTACCCCAATGTTCATCACAGCACTGTTTACAATAGCCAGGACATGGAAGCAACCTAGATGTCCATCAGCAGACAAATGGAGAAGAAAGCTGTGGTACATTTATACAATGGAATATTACTCAGCTATTAAAAAGAATGCATTTCAATCAGTTCTAGTGAGGTGGATAAAACTGGAGCCTATATAGATGAAGTAAGTCAGAAAGAAAACCACCAACAGTATATTAATGCATATGTATGAAATTTAGAAAGATGGTAACAATGACCTTATATGCGAGACAGCAAAAGAGACACAGATGTAAAGAACAGACTTCTGGACTCTTTGGGAGAAATCGAGGGTGGGATGATTTGAGATAATAGCATTGGAACATGTATATTATCATATGTGAAACAGATTGCGAGTCCAGGTTCAATGCATGAGACAGGGTGCTTTTAGGGCTGGAACACTGGGATGACCCTGAGGAATGGGATGGAGAGGGAGGTGGGAGGGGGGTTCAGGATGGGGAACACACATACACCCACGGCTGATTCATGTCAATGTTCAGCAAAAACCACTATAATACTGTAGAGTAATTAGCCTCCAATTAAAATAAATATATTAATTTTTTTTAAAGTTAGGCTCTAAACAAGAAAAACTCTTATTTATAAGTAATTTAAAAACTAGTGAATGAGACAGATATACAAACCAATCATAATACAATTTGATAGTTACTATAACAAAGATACACATACACAAAGTACTACAGGAAATAACAGAGAGATTTAGGGGGAAGGGGACAGAGGCCAGTAGAATAATCTGAATGCTACAGTATGGAATAAGAACATAAGGGAGAAATAACTTCCTCTACAGAGAACTGAGAAGTCATACTGAAAAGAAGAGGACTTTTACCTTTTGTCAACTAAGGACTACGTGATTTTTAGAATATATAAACTTGCAATGACTGAAGGTTTTATCTTTTAACAACAGAAAAAGCTATAAGATTCCACTTTACTTACCAATATCAGAAGTCACTGGCTCACTGGCCTCACTGACTGAGATACTGACGTTAGCTGTAGCCTGCTGTGGGACTGGAAGGAGCCCAGAGATCATTCTTGACATTATTTCTTGTTCTACCCTGAGGGGAAAAAGTTAAGGACTGCTAAATTTAGTTGAAATATATAAATGGTTAGAAATATCACCCTTAAAAATAACTGGTACCCACAGACACAAAAATTTACATGTGAACATAGTCTGAAAGCTGAACCTGGAAAAGAAGAAAAAACTCAAAAATATCTCCTAGCAAAACACATCAAATCTCTGTGTTAAAGGTAGTTTATCAAATTAAAATCTTTCTGATCAGTCTAATGAAAAGTTTAAAAGACCTCATAAATTCAAAATAAGGTTAGGTCAATGACTACTTGGCATATCATGCACCTAAAATGTTGGGGTCCCTACTCTGAAAGCACATATAAAACCCCAACAAAATCAAAGCTAGAAACGATCAGCTACACTCTCTTCAAAGAAGTAAATATATATACTGCAACACTGGTAGTTTTCCTCTAAAAAGGGAAAAAATTTATTTTCAAGGTCATTATTAGGAAGGGAAAGTAGGAGAGGAAAAGGAAAGGAAACAATGGGAGACTGTTTCTGTACATTAGAGATGCTAACAGGCTTCTTAATTATTATTATTGCTATACAAGCAACAGATGTTCATTGTAGAGAAATCAGAGAAAACATAAAAGCTAAAAAAAAAAAGCTCATTCACAATCTCAGATTCAGGAATAAACAATGTTAATTAACAATTTGGTATTATTTTTCAATATTTTTCCCATGCACATTCATTTTTGAGTGAGCTCTTCTAAACTATGGTTGCATCCCTGGTATCCTCCTTCATTTATGCACCAGTATGTTATTAATATCTTTCTATATCATTAAATATCCTTTTAAACCCAATCTGGCTAACTGTATTAATAGTCAATTGTATAGTTTATTCCATAACTTCTTTAAGGTTTCTCACAGGTACAAATAAGTACAAAAATAGAGTTCATAAGTTTATATATATAATATATACATAATAAAACAGTGCCTTGTTTGTAGTAAGCACTACAATACAAATGATAAGCATTCTATGGCCTACTGGTAGAACTAATTATTTCCTTAGGATAAATTTCTGGAAATGAACCACTGGATTAAAGAACGTGAACATTTTTAATGCTTTTCTCACTCAACAATAGTCTCTTTTGCCATAATAGACAGCCTAAGTACAAATATTCAAGAACAGAAATAATAATACCTCCAACAGTTAGTTAAACCCTCGGCATCACATCAGATAGTGTCCAGTGACTAGTACGGCAAAGAAAAAATTTAATAAACAAAAAGAGACAAGGAAGATATTCAACCAAAACTTAATACATTTTATATTTGCTACTACAATTTTGTTCACCCCAACAACACTATAAACTCACCACTGAATTAAGCTATTTTCCAATGTTTCTTTTCTGTGAATTACTTTATCCAGAGTGTCAGTAGTGGGCTGAAAAGTAGAAGCAACTGGCGGAAATGGAGGGCCATTATATTTTGTAGAAACAGGTTTAACACTTCTATTAAACTCCAGAATTGGTTCAGAGTATTCTGAAATTTCATCACATTTTTCTTCTTCCTGGTAATAATTAAAAAAAGAACTATTATATTCAAGTAACTGTTCAACACTTTCTGAATAACAAGTATAGGTAGGGAACTTAAATAGGTGAATTAACCAACACTTCTAAATTAATAAATATCATTTTCTAATTTGGTGGTATCACATTACTTATAACACACACATTTGTCATATAAATCACATTGAGGTGAGGTGAGGTGAAGTCGCTCAGTCGTGTCCGACTCTGCGACCCCGTGGACTGTAACCTATTAGGCTTCTCCGCCCATGGGATTCTCTAGGCAAGAATACTGGAGTGGGTTGCCATTTCCTTCTCCAGGGGGATCTTCCCGACCCAGGGATCGAACCCGGGTCTCCCGCATTGGAGGCAGACGCTTTAACCTCTGAGCCACCAGGGAAGCCCTAAGAAACTCTAATTATACAATTATTTTGTCTTTTAAAACCCAATATTCATTTTAAATAGTCAAAAGCAAACTAGAGAACTTGGTTATTCCTGCATAAAACATTACTAACATTTCCCCCTATATAGTTATTAATTTATTATCATTGTAAAGTTGATACTTCCAAATATTGCTGTTACTCTTATGGAACATATAGTGTAGGACAAAGGAAACTGGTGTGCTATGAGACCCATGGGGTCTTGAAGAGTTGGACATGGCTTAGCAACTGAACAGCAAAAATGCAGTTAGGTTATTTTACACGTTAATTGTGCCACCACATCAGGATCCAGTGTTATTTACAGAATTTTTAAACTTTCTGTTATGAAAAATATACATGTTTATAAAAAGCTAAAAAAATAGCACTATATATAAATGACAAGAATCCCACCTACCTGTTCCCCTACTTTAAAATTACCAACTTATGACCAGCTCTATGTCATCTATACTTCCCCCATCCACTTTCCCCTTCACATATCATTTTGAAGTACATCACAGATATCATATCATTTTATCTGTAAATAACCCAGTATGTATCTCAAAAAAAGTTAAGGATCTTTAAAAAGTGTAACTCAATAATATTCTCCTATTGAAAAATGAAGTCCACAGCTATTAAAGTGGCAGAGCAAGGGTAGACACACTCCTCTTTGAAGTCCAAATTCTTTGCTATTTCTATAATGTTTCTTTCACTTGTACATTGAACAGCTGTCTAATGTCACTTCTACACATTAGGAACATAAAGATAAACAATATTCTTGCCTTCAAGACATTCATGTGGAGTTCACAAGAGAAAACATACCAGTGAGCAAGTAACATTAATATATTACATATCTCTTAATATTTAAAATAAGGTTTTATGATAAACAAAGCTAGTCTTAGTTCTGAAAGTCTAAGAAACACGAACAAATGTCTTCTTGAAAGTCTACTGACACATCATTGTTCAAGTAGTCTCTATGTTCTATGATCTTTTCTCCCATCCTTTATATAGGTTGGTGTAAAAAAGTAATTGTGGTTTCAGGGCCTGAATTTTACATCATTCTGCTGCTGCTGCTAAGTCACTTCAGTCGTGTCCGACTCTGTGTGACCCCATAGACGGCAGCCCACCAGGCTCCTCTGTCTCTGGGATTCTCCAGGCAAGAACACTGGAGTGGGTTGCCATTTCCTTCTCCAATGCATGAATGTGAAAAGGGAAAGGGAAGTCACTCAGTCATGTTTGACTTCTAGCGACCCCATGGACTGCAGCCTACCAGGCTCCTCCGTCCATGGGATTTTCCAGGCAAGAGTATTGGAGTGGGGTGCCATTGCCTTCTCCATTACATCATTCTAATTAGGCTCAAATACATCTTTACTAATCAAAATAGAAACCCTTACAATCAATACATTTTTGCCAATAAGTTGGTTTATTTTTCTAGCATATTCAAAAAACTCTTGGAAAGCATTTTCTGCCTCCTGCTGGTTGTAGAAGCATTTTCCCTCCAAAAAGTTGTCTAGATACTTGAAGTAGTCGTCATTGGTTGAAGAGAGGTCAGGTGAATATGGCAGATGAGGCAAAACTTCATAGACCAATTCATTCAATTTTTGAAGCATTGGTTGTGTGATGTGTGGTCAGGTGTGGTTGTGGAGAAGAACTGGGCCCTTTCTGTTGACTAATGCTGGTTGCAGGCATTGCGGTTTTTGGTGTATTCTCATCAATTTGCTGAGGATACTTCTCAGACGTACTGGTTTTGCCAGGATTGAGAGAGCTATAATGGATCAGACCAGCAGCAGATCACCCAAGAGTGACCATGACACTTTTTCTGGTGCAAGTTTGGCTTTGCAAAGTGCTCTGGAACTTCTTCTCAGGCTAACCACTGAGATGGCTGTTGCTGGTGGTATAAAATCCAATTTTCATCATACATCACAATCTGATCAATAAACAGTTCATTGGTGCATTGAAAAAGAGAAGGTAATACTTCAAAAAGATGAATTTTTTTCCTTTGTAGGCAGCTCATGAAACAACCACTTATCAAGCTTTTTCACCTTTCCAATTTGCTTCAAATGCCAAACGACCATAGAATGGTCAACACTGAGTTCTTGAGCAACTTCTCATGTAGTTGTAAGAGGGTCAGCTTTGATGATTGCTCTCAATTAGTTGCTAACTTCCATTGGCTGCCCACTACACTCCTCCTCTTCAAGGCTCTCATCTCTTTTACAAAACTTCTTGAACCACCACTGCCCTTTATATTCATTAGCAGTTCCACTGCACTTTACATTCATTACCATTCATTCAGTTCAGTTCAGTTCAGTCACTCAGTCATGTCCGACTCTTTGCAATCCCATGAAATGCAGCACACCAGGCCTCCCTGTCCATCACCAACTCCCAGAGTTCATTAGCAGGGGCCAAATGCATTGCTGATGTTGTCAGTTGTCTCCACTGCATCATAACCAATTTTCAACTTGAATAAGAAAATCACTCGAATTTGCTTTTTGTCTAACATCATTTCAATAGTCTAAAATACATATAAAGAGCAAGTAATAATTCATTAGCAAAAAACATAAAGCAAGAAATGTGCATTAAAATGATGTATAACATAACCACATTTAAGAATATATTTCAATATCAAGTGGCAAAGTTTAACAATGCAAAACCACAATTGGTTTTGTACCAATCTGATATTTTACTTCCTCCTAATTTTTCTCTCTTTCTATTTAACCATTTCTATCATTTCTATAACTCTTTCTGCTATACGGGCTCTTCTCTTGGATTTCAGACCCCTCCCAACTTTTTTCCTCAATATGAGCTAAGCAGTAACTTTGTCAATGATCCAGAAATTAAAACAGACAAATGTAACAGAAGAAGGAACAGACTGGAGAGAAGGAAACCAAAGGGAATAAAAATGAAAAAGGAAGTAGGAAGCAAGAGAGATGAGATGCAGGTGGGAAACAGCTAACAATCAAGTTCCATGGAGGAAGCTAGGTGATAAAGCTTTCCTGATGGCTCAGCCAGTAAAGAATCTGCCTGCAACGCAGGAGACACAAGAGATGCGGTTCAATCCCTGGGTCAGAAAGATTCCCTGGAAGAGGAAATGGCAACCCACTCCAGTATTCTTGCCGGGAAACAAAGAGTCAGACACGACTGAGCAACAAAGCATAAACACTGTACTATAGAAAAACAACCTTATAATTTTTAAATATATTCAACTGCAAAGTAAAAGGAAGCTTCTCAAAGCACTATAACATAATACTGATGGTCAAAAGATACTCAACCATCAGAAAAAAGGCAAGAATGTCATTACCTCTCACCATTCCTTTTCAACACTGCACTAAGAGGTCCCTGCTAATGTAATCTGACAAGAAAAGAAAATTAAAGGTATACAGATTGGGAAGAAATAAAACTACCTTTATTTGCAGATGACATGATTATATATGCAGAAAATCTAAAAAGAAACAACAAAAAGATTCCTGTTTTTAAATAGCAATTATGGCAAGGTTGTAGGAATCAAGGTTAACATACACAAGTCTATCACTTTCCTATATATCAACAATGAACAAGTGGAATTTGACATTAAAAATGCAAAACCATTTACATTAGCATGCTCCCTTAAAACAAAATATTTAGGTATAAAACCTACAAAATATGTACAAGATCTATGAGGAAAATTATATAATTCAAATGAATGAAATAAAAAACTAAATAAGTGGAGAAATATTTCATGTTCATGGAGAGGAAGACTAAATAACATTAAGATGTCAGTTCTTCCCAAATTGATCTACACAGTCAATGTAATTCCAAGAAAAATCTCAACAAGTTATTTTGGAGATATCAACAAACTTACTCGAAGAGTTATATGGAGACGCAAAAGACCCTGAATAGCTAATATGATATTGAACATGAAGAATAAAGTTGGAGGACTGACAACACCCAACTTCAAGACTTACTATAAAGCAACAATAATCAAGGCAGTTGTTTTATCTGGCAAAAGAGCAGACAAATCAATGGAACAGAATAAAGGACCGAGAAATAGATCCACATAAATATAGTCAACTATTCTATGGCAAAGGAGTAAAGGCAATACAATGGAGCAAAGATAGTCATTTCAACCAATGGCGCTAGAACAACTGGACATTCATAGGCAAAAAAATAAATTTAGACACAGAGCTTACACCCTTCACAAAAATTAACTCAGAATGGATTATAGGCCTAAAATTAAAATGAAAAACTATAAAACTAGAGATAACACAGGAGAAAACCTAGATGACTGTGGGTATGGCAATGACTTTTTAGTTCAGTTCAGTTCAGTCGCTCAGTCGTGTCCGACTCTTTGCGACCCCATGAACCACAGCACGCCAGGCCTCCCTGTCCATCACCAACTCCCAAAGTTTACCCAAACTCATGTCGGTGATGCTATCTAACCATCTCATCCTCTGTTGTCCCCTTCTCCTCCTGCCTTCAATCTTTCCCAGCATCACGGTCTTTTCAGATGAGTCAGCTCTTTGCATCAGGTGACTTTTTAGATATAAGACCAAAGGGACAACCCATGAAAAAACTAACTGATAAGCTGGACTTCATTCAAATTAAAAATTTTTGCTCTGTTGAAAAGAATGTCAAGAGAATTAGAAAATAAGCTACATAGTAGAAGAAAATATTTGCAAAAGACACATCTGATAAAGACTGTTAACCAAAATATACCAAAAAACTCTTAAAACTCAATAATAAGAGAACAACCCAAACTTTAAATTGGGCCAAAGACCTTCAGACAGCTCATTGAAGATGTACAGATGGCAAACAAGCATTTGAAAAGATGCTCCACATCATACGCCATCAGGGAAACGCAAATTAAAACACAATAATATATCATTACACACCTGCTAGAATAGACAAAATCTGGAATACTAACAATACCATATGCTGGTAAGGATATGAAAAAGCAGGAACTATCATTCATTGTTGATGAGAATGCAAAATGGTACAGCAAGGATGACAAGACAGTTTAGTGGTTTCTCACAAATGGAAAGATACTTTTACCATATAAGCCAGCAATTGTGCTCCTTGATAACTACCCAAAGGAGTTAAAAACTTATGTCACAGATACTTGTGGCAGCTTTATTCATAATTGCCAAAACTTGTAAACAACCAAAATGTCCTTTAGTAGGTGAATGGATAAACTGTGATCCATTTAGACAATGGAATATTACTCAGTACTAAAAAGAAATGAGTTTTCAAGCCATGAAAAAAGATATGGAGGAAACAAGTAAATATTACTGAGAGAAAGAAGCCAATCTGAGAAAGGTACATACAATATGATTCCAAGTATATGACAATCTGGAAAAGACAAAAGTATAAAGACAGTAAGAATATCAATGGTTGCTAGGGACAGGGGTGGGTAAGGGGAAGGATAAATAGAACACAGAGGACCTGGGGGCAGAGAAAATACTCTGTGTAACAGTATAATGATGAATACATTTTTCCAAATCCATAGAATGTACAACATAAGGTCACCTACATACTTTGAATATGATGTTGTCAGTATAGATACATCAACTTTAACAAATTAAAATTGTTAGGATATATTGATAATGGAGGAGGCTTTGCATGTGTGGATGTAGGGAACGTACAGATAATTTCTGTATATCTTTCTTAATTTTGCTGTGAACCAAAACTGCTCTAAAAAAAAAAAAGTCTCAGGGGAATCCCCTGGCAGTTCATATGTTGCATGGTGCAGCAAAAAAAAAAAAAGTTAAAAAAAAATAAGATAATCAAGTCACATGAAAAAATACTAGGAAAATAAATTCACAGGACTGCTAAGCTTTATTACCTGTACAATATCAATTACTTCATCAAAGTTCATTCCCGGAAACTTCATCTCTTCTTCATCTGCCTTCGTAAATTCTGGAGCCTAAGAAAGCATTTTCAGAAAGTTTTTTTTGCAAATTATACCTAATTTACTGTAATACCACCCACAGCATAAGCTTATAATTTCATGCCTCATGTTGATATCCTGCTCAGAAATGATGCAATTAGTAAATGAAATCCAAGCCAGTCTTCAAGTCATTAAGTTACCATTTCAACAGCTATAAAAAATTAGGTATCAGTTTTTCTATCAAGGGCTCATCAACAAACCAACTTAAGTCAACTGATCAAGTTAATTATTGCGATTTTTCTCCTGAAGAAAAATGTTTATATGGATATACAAGTTTACACATACACAAACTCACAAAAAGACAGATAAAGAATCAAATAATTTATAAAAAAAAAAAGAAAACAATTATTTTACAAATTTAGCCTCCAGGCCTCACAATACATAACCTAGTTATCAAAAACCACAATAGACAATTCCTTAGAGCACAATGACTAACAGTCTAAAAAATTATTATTTGAAATTATATATGTTCTAATAAACTTCTAGTTAAAAAAAATGCTGATGAAAAGTTAAATTAGGCACAAATGGCATTTGGGGTCATTCTATTTTCACTATTTTTTATTCTGAAAAATTGATGTTCTTCCTCTCCTTAAAACTATATGCTCAGTGACTAAATTTGCTTAGAACAGATGAAACCCAAGGAAAAGTTACAGTGCTAGTCCTAATTCTGTCATTCAATCACAAGCAGCAAATAAATATTACTAGAAAGAAATGCATATTTTTGCATCATGTAAATAGTTTGATGACAAAGCAACAGCCCAAAACATGAATTCCAATTGTCATTATAAAATTCACATTCAGGAAAACTGTTAATTCCCATTTAAATCAAGATTCTTCTCCAAAGAGACAGAAATTAATTCCTCACATATGAGTCTTACAGCTTAAGTTGCCAAAAAGTTACACTAAGGATGATCCCTTTCAAAATGCTGATAAATGTAAAGGTCTTAATCAAACTTTTTTCAAGTTCATAAGCAATTTCAAATTTGTTCTGAATCTTTTCCTTAAAACCTAAATAATTAAAATATAATGGGAGACTTTGCACAGAATATCAGCTAAAGTCTATAATCAGATTGTTCAAAGATATATGATACGTTCCTAAGTAATACCTGTATCCAGGTTCTCAAAGGAGGAGAAGATGCTTCTTTGGGACTAGAAGGAGACAGACCGACCTCAGCACTCCCATTAGAGATGCTGTCAATGTCTACATTGGGTAATACCTAAAACAGAACACAACATCCAGCTTTCAGTTCATCACTGTGACTCAAATATCTGTGAATCTATGTATCAATAACGTATTTAACTTTTTATTGCAAAGTCAATGGATAACAAATTTAAATTATGAAAGCATATTTTACAAAAACTGGAAAATAAAAGGGAAACACAAAGAATCCTACTTAAGACAACTTCATTTTTACTGTCCCCCTTATCTTTTTATTATCCACTGCTGCTGCTGCTGCTAAGTCGCTTCAGTTGTGTCCGACTCTGTGCGACCCCACAGACAGCAGCCCACCAGGCTCCCCTGTCCCTGGGTATGCATAGATAAAATCTAAAACTGTTTCATTCCATATTTTCCATTGTAATCAGGTCATAAATGCCTTACTATACTACCATATAGACTTCATAATTATATTTTAAATGATTGTACATATGCCTTTATTATTTTATCATTTCCTGTTGGTAAACATTCAGGATATTCCTTATATACTCACTATTTGATAGACAGAAATATATCACTCCAAAAAATTTCTTATATATGTAAGGGTTTTTTCCCCTGACTTTGAATTATTTCATTATGATATACAGTCAGACATAAGAGTAACTTCTTGAGCCAAAAAGCATAATTATTTAAGATTATCCTCTCATATCCAGACTTAGCTTCAGTTTTGATAAGGACTGCATGCAGTTATCTTCTAATTCTTGTTTTTATATTTTGTAGCTATAAGTTAGCCTATTGCCTATTTGGAACTCATTTGCTACATACAGTAAAAATTGAGAGTCTAAAACTGATCCATTTCTACACTGCTAACCAATTATAACATACGTCATTTCTTTTAAGAGAATCCTATTTCCCACTGACTAACCAAGTATCTATTACATACTACATTCTTTTTAAAAACTAAGAATATTTCTTAAATGGGACCAGTATCAAAATACTAAACTCTTTGTTCTTTCAAATATCAAAATAATCCTAAAGTTCAAGTTAAAAAAAAAAAAGTAATGGCTTTTATTTTTAAAATACAATTTCACTTAAATCATACATTAACTTAGGAAGAATTGACAACCTGAATATTTTAAATTCACATACAAGTTCTCTCCCCATTCATTCAAGTCCTCATATATGTTTGTGTAAAGGTTAAAGTTTAATTATATAAACACTGTAAACCTTTTAAAAAATTAATTATAACATACTGTTCAATTATTCCCTTTGGAATATCATCAAGTCACCAGGATATGAGTCACTGGCTTAGAAAAGGTAGCTTAAACCATGCAGAACAAGGATAGTGATATCACATAAATATCATAGTTTTAAAGAATGAAAGATCCATCAGGAAAGCAAAGTCTTCATGAAGCAATACAACAGATTTTAAGCATTGAAGTTATGCCAAAGGTTTTATTTCTTAAACTTTTCTGGTCATACACATAGAATACCTGTACAGAAAGCTGAGGAGGATCCCTTTTTTCTGACTTCATTTCTACAACTGCTATGTTAGGTTTCTTTACTCCAGGTTCTATTTTTCGAGATGATGGTGGAATTGAAGTTGTCACTGTTATAGGGTGTGGCTTATTTACAATTACCCCAGCAGGTGGCATGGAATCACTATTACTTTGGGTTTGTCCTAAAAAATTCAGGGGAGAAAAGGAGTCAACCATTTCAGAAATAAAGAGAAAATGCTAATACATAACCTAGATCTTTATGGTTAAATTCTCACATGAAAGGAAAGCACTACCTTTCCTTTTCCTCTGCAATCATCTTTCCCTCTGTCATCACTATCGTCATGATCCTCACCATGTCAGTGACCAACATTTACTAGGCACTCATATGTACCAAACACTTCACATCCACCATCTAAATTAAATAAGCCTATGAAGTATTAATATTATCCACACTTTATAATTGAGGAAACAGAGGTTTAGAAACATAATTTGCTGAAGGTCATAATAGTTTGTAAGAGGCGAAGGCAAGACTGAAATATACTGCATTATGTTGCATTATTTTTATTCTCAAATTTTCACAGAGCAAAAATGGACAGAAATAAAACCAACAACAAAATGCTAGTGTCTGACTACCAATAAATATCATGTAGGCCTACTATTTGGTAACTATCACAGCCAATCAAAATTTTTGTTACCTTTCACTTCAAAATTTCCATTTGTTTCCTATATTTCAAAGTAAAGAGGGAGCAGTGCTCTCACTAAAGGCACAGACTCTAAAAATCACATGGCCTGGGTCTGAATCTAACTATTCTATCTACTCCACTCTAACTATGTGGCCTCTGAGAAATCAGTAAATTCTTCTGTGCCCTAGTTCCTTCATTTATAAAACTGGTACATTACCATGTGTTTTATAGGATGGATTAAATAAGCTAATTTATATAAAGTACTTAGATCTATACCTGGTACACAGTAAGGACTTTATAAGTATTGCTTATTATTTTAGTAGAAGACATGGTTGAACAGACTGCTACCAAGTTGATATGTCATTAACCCATAATATCAAAAATAAAAAATTCTCTCATGGTGGAAAACATTCATATTATATATATACAAATATTCACAATAATTCATCAAAATTAAGAATTGCAATGACATTAAAAGGAAAAATAGCTAACTAGATTTGAAGAGCTGCTGCTGGTGCTGCTAAGTTGCTTCAGTTGTGTCCAATTCTGTGCGACCCAATAGATGGCAGCCCACCAGGCTCCCCTGTCCCTGGGATTCTCCAGGCAAGAACACTGGAGCAAGTTGCCATTTCCTTCTCGAATGAATGAAAGTGAGAAGTGAAAGTGAAGTTGCTTAGTCATGTCCGACTCTTAGTGACCCCATGGACTGCAGTCCACCAGGCTCCTCCATCCATGGGATTTTCCAGGCAAGAGTACTGGAGTGGGTTGCCACTGCCTTCTCCATTTGAAGAGCTAGGGTGATATCAAAAATTATTTGTTCAACTTTTACAGTGATGGGTCTGAGAGAACTCAAATAAGTTAATGACAAACTCTTAGCTTAGAACACACAGCTACAAAATTTTTACTTATCATAGCTTAGTCCAAAAGTACATAAAAGGTAATTCAAAGTATTTCTCCTAAGATACGATGATATTAAACCAATCAAAATCCTTAAATTCTTTAATCATTATGAATGTTTATGACATGTCTAGCTTCCCTGGCAGCTTGGCTGGTAAAGAATCCGCCTGCAATGCAGGAGACCCCGGTTCCATTTCTGGGTCAGGAAGATCCACTGGAGAAGGGATAGGCTACCCACTCCAGTATTCTTGGGCTTCTCTGGTGGCTGAGCTGATAAAGAATCCGCCTGCAATGCGGGAGACCTGGGTTTGATCCCTGGGTTGGGAAGAGTCCCCTGGAGAAGGGAGCAGCTACCCACTCCAATAGAATTCTGGCCTGGAGAATTCCATGGACTGTATAGACCATGGGGTCACAAAGAGTTAGACACAACTGAGCAACTTTCACTACTTTCATGACATGTCTAAACATTATTTTCATTTCATCTACAGCAATATACTATAAAATACTGTTTAAGAATGTTTCCTGTGAGTGAAAATATAGCATCATTTCAGACACTGCTACTAGACAAAGTAAAACATATCCTGAAGCCCTATTCACAAACACATGCAGCACATAAAGGAAAAGTACATGACTACTGTGTCAGTACCATTTTGTAAGTTATGTTATTGCCGAATAGAATTTTAAAATTTATGCCATACATTTTGTTGGGTCTTACCTAAAAGAACTGCCATAGGAATCAGATGACCTTCCAGTGTACCTGAAAAAGTAGGCATTTCCCGGCTTGGGCTGAACAAATACTGCTGATCACCAGGAGACAGTGTAGTAATAGAATGTTGCAACTTAGAATCCACCTTTGTAGGCTTCCTGGCAGAAAAATCTGTTTGTGTTCTTATAGACTTGACTTTAGTGCCTGTAATAATCATCAATGGCAGATATTTTAAAATATTGTTTGAACATCTACAAATATAGCAACTCTTCTTCACAGAAAGATCTCACTCTATGTAACAAGGTTATAGGACCCCAAAATACAAGTAACATATAAATCAAGGAGTAACAAACTTTTTCTTAAGTAGCCAGATAGGATATATTTTAGCCTCCTGGCCTAAGTGGTCTCAGTGACAACATCTCAATTCTATTGTAGCATGAAAGCACTCATAGACAAATACATAAACGAATGTGTACCTATCTTCCAACAGAGCTTTATGTATAAAAACAGGCATGTAGCCAGCAGGTTGTGGTTTTTCAATCTCTGAAAAGATGCAACAACTTGTGCAAATAATATAATAGAAAAGATACAATGACTACGGGAATTCCCTATTAAGACTCTGTGTTTCCAATGCAGGGAACCTGGGTTCAATCCCTGGTCAGGGAACTAAGATCCCACGTGCTGCATAGTGCAACCAAAAAATAAAGACAACAAGTTAAAAAAAAGAAAAAACAAAGAAATGATATAATGACGACGAAAAAAATGTTGATTAAGATTTGAAAGAATATTCAGCATGTATTACTTAACTCATTTACATTTTTTCCAATAGGTGTGAAAAAGTTAAAGATCATTTTTGGAATTGAAAATTTTTTTCATCCTCTCATTA
>SJYT01075116.1:91426-106538 GCA_006410635.1 Cephalophus harveyi
CATTTTCAGTTTTAATATATGAGTAGTTTTATAAATCTGGACTTGTAAATATAGTTTTATGATACCAGGAAGAAAAATTTTAGTACTACATCTATAATTTTTTTATTGCCTTCTCAAGTATTCATTCATTCAACTGAATGAATGTTTTTCTTATAAGTTTATTTAAAATATATTCTCTCAGCATTTAAAATGTGTTTGCCATCATTCCAGACAAAGGGACTAAAGGTACTGAATAAACCAACTGTACTCATGTAGCCTATAACTTCTTAAGGAAAAAAATTGATAAAAATACAACATCAGATGGTGAAAACTGCTATGAAGAGCAATATGCAGAGGAAGGGAATAGAGAGGGTTAGGTGATGATATTTTGGATGAGATGGTCAACATAGACCTCTCTGAGGAGCTAACAGCTAAGAACAGAGATTGAAAGAACTCAGAGTGAGCCATGCAAGGGTCTATGGGAAAAGCTCTCCCGGCAGGGGAAATAACAGGTACCAAGGCCCAAAGAGGAGGCTGTATCCATAGGTTCTCAATCACTTTATCATTAAGAGTTAATTCATACAGTGATTTTTGGATTTGAAAGTATTTTAAAACCCTGGGTCATTTTTTGCAAAAGTTTCCAAATCCCATATATAAGTTAACAGCAAGCTTGAAAATAAATCAAGGAAATATTAGGGTAAACATCATCCACAAAGCCTACTAAAATAAAATCTATAAGATTTCTAGATAAACTGACACCCTATATGATCAATTAACTTTTGTAAATGAAAGGAAAAATAAAGCAACCACCAACTCACAAGACAGGATCAGAAAGGAAAATGAACTGGGATCCATGAGTTACAGCATATTATCAAAGTAGGTTACAGACTGCTAAAGCACAAGCTGAGAAACTTCAAACTGTAACCAAAGTCAACAGACTCAATACTTAACTAAAAGTTATATTTAAATATGCTAGTGAAATGGCATGTGTGAATCAAAACATATAGTGATAAATAAAGATATTTTTACTTGTATATAAACACGATAAAGAATTTTTCACTTCTGCTACTTGAGGCTCTTTGAGAACAAACCAAACTTTAAAAGTGCCCATAAGCACTTTTATGATAATGTACAGCATATGGCTCATCTTTCTGTCCATAAAGAACATGATAGACTAAGATCTGCAAGAACAGTCTACGTTCCCTATATTATAATTTAAGTTGCTTAAGAGTCATCATCTCATAAATTTTATCATGTTTATCTGAAGATACCATCTAATACTACTTATCCCCCCAATATTTCGAATCTGGTCTGTTTTTTTCCTACTCTCCTGGAAGGAAATATTTCCATCCCTAAGCATGATATAATTTGAATGTATTAATAAATAAATAGCAAAAATTAAACTTTATATATTAAACTGATAACCACAAAAAATGAGGCTTCATACCTTTAACTCGTTCTATTACTTTTGGTCTCTGTGGTCTGGACTTAGGAGATGGAGAATTAAATCTGAGATACGGTCCTTTTTTAAGAGTGCTGCGGTGACCCTGATAAACTGGTTTTCCATAGATTTGCAACATATAATCCTTGTCTTGCACCACTGTGGTTGCTTTCAAAAATCCCTAAGTACACAAAGGTATTCAACTCATCAGCAAAATAGTCATCAACACTTATCTCTTTTTTCTAAAACCTCTTTTTGCCAGCTTAAGTACTATATTAAGAATGATCAGATCAGGAAAATCCTCTATATTAAATAGCTCTTAAATTCTGGAGACAATTTCCAAACTGCAGTTTTAAAGTTTTTAAAAGCATGAAAATTAAAGACAAAAATCATTTATCCAAGAAACATGAAGATTCTTACACTACTAAGCATATTTTCAGTACCAAAAAGAAAGTTTAAACACATTTTACGTCTGAAAGTAGTAACTTTCAAGTACAGTAAAATGACACAAACCAAGTCTTTAAATAATTTTCTACATTTCTGATCCCACCTTCAATCATCATCTAAATGCCACAGAAAAATAGCATTTATTGAATATCTACTAAGCACCAAGCACTGAATTAATTAGATGCTTTATTAATCTACCCAACAATCCATGTTTGGCATTAACAAAGTTACTACTCAGAGCAGCCAAAAAATTCCCTCCATAGGATCTAGTACCTTGCCATGCAATCACTGGGCACTAAACAGACATTTATTAAACTGAAAAATAACCAAACAAAAATACACACATACACGTATTCACATGCAAAGATGAAATACAATTCTGAATACCATGAACTAAAAAAATCTAATTTTTGGACGATGATTTCTAAATAAATCCCGTATAACTGAAATCTATAAGTATGTCAACTCAAAAGGAAAGAATGGTGTACTTTGTGCAATAATTTCTACATTACAGATATCAAAAACTCTAAATATCAGTAGTAGTTAAAGACGGTTTTCATTTGTATAGCCATTCATATTTTTAAAACATTTTCACAGTCATTTCATTATTTATATCTTTAATAATTATACAACATTTACATCACAAAACCAGATTAGGATCTTACATCTTTTCTCTCTTTCTGTAAGCTTGAAGCAGGCATGCTCCTTATAGGTGGATTTTGAAGGTGATCTTTTTGTTTTTGAGAATGTTTTCTTGGAATTACAGAGTTGTTTACAGTTTTATCTTGTGTGTTGGTTTTAATATATTTATTCATGTTGTGAGCTCTCTTGTTCCTTTCGTTCTTCTGATCAAATCTCTTTTGTTCATAATCTTTTCTTGTCAGTTCATCCTTAACATAACCAAAACTAAAATTACTTAAAATCTATCCAAGTAGTAACACTTCACATCCAAAGTTGTTGCTGTTTAGTTGCTAAGTTGTGTCTGACTCTTTAGCGACCACATGGACTGTAGCCCACCAGGCTCCTCTGTCCTGGTATTTCCCAGGCAAGAATACTAGAGCAGGTTGGCATTTCCTTCTCCAGGGGATCTTTCTGACTCCCATGTCCCCAGCACTAGCAGGCGGATTCTTTACCACTGAGGCACCATGGAAGCCCATTTTTTCCTACTGTTATAGAAATATGATTTAGCAGTTTTAAAAGCTTTATAAATAAATGATATTGGTTCACATATGAATAACAATTCTTTTTAGAATAAACAAAAAATTTAAAAGACTAGTATATTATGGAGCAGAGGAATGAGAAACAGTAGATGATCTTCAGGGATAAGAAGGCAATTTTTCATCATAGAGATTTTTATACTTTTTGACGTTTAAACCATATGAATATAGTAACTTCAAAAATTAAAAAATAAGTTTTCAAAAAGTAAAAATTTTGTAAGAAAGCTCTGAGATATTTACAAATTAGAAGTTACTTGAAGGTTTAAAGAAGCGTATTTTGCATGAAATCTACTGTTACAGAGCTACATATATTGCTAGTCATCTGAAGAACCAGACGTGAACTCCAAGTCTTTTGACCCTTAGGTCAATTTTTTCTCTGGTGCATCCATAGCAGCTAATATAAACTCTTTATGTATTAGAGATACATATTCTTAACACAACAGTGTTTAAAAGTGTATTTTATAGAGCTCCCTGGTGGTTAGGACTCTGTGCTTTCACTGCCAAGGGTCCAGATTCAAACCCTGGTCAAGAAAGTAAGATCCCAAAAGCTGCATGGTGTAGTCATAACAAAAAAAGAAAGAGACAACAAAGAAAACAACACACACACACAACACTCCCCATTAGTGTTTAATGCTATGGAAACCAAACTAACACTTCACCCTGCTACAACTGTGAGTAAGCAAATACAGATATCTTACAGTCAGGAAAAAAACACTTTGCACCTCCAGGTAAAAATGAATTAACTTGTCTAGTTTTGCTTAAAAATACATAAAATATTGAGAAATTTCCTTTAAATTACTGACCATCTAATAAAAAGAACTCTCTTGAATTTTTGCAATACTAGTGTCTGTAGATACACCATAAGATGTGTGGAAATGAGAAAGTGGCAATTTTTCCATCTGGAACTGACTTCTCTAGACACAGTAACCTTAGAGATTTTTGTGGAGTATTCTCCTTTTAAGTAACTTTGATGCTTTTACTTTGGTAAGCCAATGCTTCTAAATCTGCTGTCTTCTTAAGTATACATTTTTACGTCTACTTTCTTTTCCAAATGCTTTTGCTAAATTTTCTTTGAAATCACTCATATTTTAGTAGTTGTCTACAATTTTCCAGTTAACTGCCATAATTAATTTATGAGACAAAGCACATGTTGAATAAAATGGACCTTATTACTAATAAGTACAATGGGTGATAGAGTGAAATTAAGACTTATAAGTGGACTTATAAGGAATATTTTGAGAATAGCTATGATACTTATAAATTGGAGTCAATGGTATCTCTTAAGAATTCACTTAATTCTTTTCAATACCTACTTGAATTTCTGCAGAAATCGTTTTAATCCAGTCATCTACAGTCTTTTTGATCCGAATCTTCTCTGATATTTCCCTACAAAAGAGAAAAAAGAATTTTCTTAGATTAACATTAAAGGTTCTAAGAACAGATCTCCTATCTAGCTTTGAATCTATTGTGTAGCCCAATAGCCTTCATTTGAAAAGGAAAAGCCAATGTTATTAGTTTCATCAAATGTTTCAAGGATGCCTGCAAAGCATATGTAGATTCCAGTAAATACGTACCAAAAAGTCAAAAAAACTTAAAGGGAAAATTAACACCTGTGAAAAATAATAGCAGCATGCGTATAACCAAATTCCAACTTTATAATAAGCTCACACTATCAAAGGCAACGAAGAATCTTTTCTAAACATCAAGACACATTAAAGCAAAGGAAGTACTTAGAAAAAAAATGAAGAGAGCCTGTAAACTGGCAGTTTCATAAAAAACCTTGGGATGTCAACATCCTGTCCTACCTGTTGTTGGATAGAGCATTGATAAATGAATACATGGCAGCTCCATCCTTTGCACGAATTATAGCTTCCAGATTTTCTTCAAGTACTTTTTTATTATTTTGTACCCCTCTTAAAATCTTCTCTGCATCTTTCAATACAGATCTTGTATTTGTTATTTGAAGCTTCATGGAATTCTGTGGAAGATCTGCAAGCCCTGACATCTGAGATTCTTTCAACTTAAAAGATAAAAAGGCAAGAATATCAATATGTAAAACTTATATTCATATTTTAATCCACATAAGAGCTGTTAGTATAGTTTGGGGCATATACTACACCAGTCTAAGGAATGAATCTGTCAAATTGAAGAGCTATAAAAGAATACTCGGCAACTAAAGTTTCTTTCCATTTAGATGTATACTGTGAACGTTCAGTGAAATGGGGCTGGGAAGCCCATAGTAGTTCAGTGGCCTATAAAAGCTCTATCTGGTGAAGAAAGCTAAACAAATTAAGAGCAAGTTGGCTCTGGGTAGGCAGGGCAGACAATGTGAACTGGATAAACAAGGGCCATTCACATTCCCCTTCCGCCTTCCTTCCTCTCCAGCAGAAGCTTGAGAGTGACAGTTGGCCATGTGGCTCACTCTTAGCCAAGGAGTAGTAAGTAGAAATCACTTGCAGAGGGATTTGGAAAAGTCCTGCAAGGCAAACAAGCTGGGCTGACATGTCTTTCAGTGCTCTGTCTTCATCATCCTCCTGCTTTGTCTTGGTAACTTTATTTCTTCATGATTTTTACCTTTGCTCATCATTAATCTCAAGACTTTGTTCACACTTTACCTGGAGTATGCTATTCGTTTCTTTCCTCTTTTGATCAAGTTCATGAAGAATATCATCAGACTTCTGCACAGTCACTTTAGCTGTTCCTAGTTCTTCATAGGAAGGAAATCTTTGAGCGGCTATAGTATCAATGCTGAAAAAGATTTCAAAGTAAAGTTTTCTAAATTGCCATAAATTCAGTAAACATTTGATGATATAAATCTTTGATACGTTCTTAGTTATATGAATTCTAAATGGGTCCTATTAAAATTGTACAAAGAATCAGTCAATTATGTGGTTAAACATACAAAACACAAAAATTGCAAGAAACAAAATTACTCTGATCAGGTTGGTTTAAAAATAGTAGGAAAAGAGCAGAAAATGGTTTTGCTTTGAAGAAACTAATGCGCAGAAGCACTTCTAGAATGGTAGAGTAATAATTTCTAAAAATCTACTCCTGAATAAAAGCAAACAAAACACTAGCAAAAATGGTCAAATCAGCTTTTTCAGAATGGTGGAAATTAAACAAAAGCTTGTAGGAACACTTAACTAACAAAAATGGCTGACAAGAACAGCAAGCTCTATGATATTTTAAATTGCTCTATTCCCAGAGGCCTTTCCCCAACTGCTGCTAAGTCACTTCAGTCGTGTCCGACTCTGTGCGACCCCATAGATAGCAGCCCACCAGGCTCCCGCGTCCCTGGGATTCTCCAGGCAAGAACACTGGAGTGGGTTGCCATTTCCTCCTCCAATGCATGAAAATGAAAAGTGAAAGTGAAGTCGCTCAGTCGTGTCTGACTCTTTGCGACCCCATGGACTGTAGCCCACCAGGCTCCTCAGCTGAGTAGCTTTGAAAATCAACAGCCTCATCATCACTATAGCTGTGAAAACTGACAGCCTCACAGCCACTAAAAGGGTGGGAAAAGTGTGGAGCTCCTCAGAAAAGTCATATTCACAGGGATTCTCCTTAAATTTGACTCAATGAGAAATCCCATCCCAGGGTCATTTTTTGAAAACAGTGGCAATTGTTTAACATCTTAGCTGCCTGAGGGAGTCATACCAGTTGAGGCAAATAAGAGGGTGGACAATAAGCCAAAAAACTGGGGAAGGAGATGTCCAGGATGGAGTTGCTTGTTTTTTTAATTTTGGCCACACCCCGTGGCATGTGGAACCTTAGTTCCCTGACCAAAGGTCCAAGCCACACCCCCTGCACTGGAAGGTGGAGTCTTAACCACTGAATTGCCCGGCAAGTCCCCAGGGTGGAGTCTGAAAAGCTCCGAAACATTACTGGGCTCTAGGAGGTCACATGCATGTACAGGGTTCTAGGCATGCAAAATAATGACCTAAAAAGGGCATGATCTTTCACATCTGGCTGACCATGAACTCTTTACGCGTAGGAAGTTAGGATTAAGATAGGCTTACAAACTGCTGGAGCACTGAAGGTGTTCCCCAGTGTATACACACACACACACACACACACACACACACAGCCCCCCAGCAAAGAGCAAGACTTACTCATTCAAAATAGTTAAGGAAATCTTCCAATCATTAGCTGACTTAGTTAACCAAATGGAGACTTGCTACACATAATAAAGAATAAAAATTATAAAATTAGTCCAGGAAAATCATTAAACACCAACAACAAGAACAACAACAACCAGCAATAACAACAAACCCTGGTGGGAGGGTGGGAGTTGATGGAAGAATCTAATTTCCAGAACTGGCCCGTTAAATTATTTTAAATGTCTAATTTTCAACAAAAAGTTGTGAGATACAAAGAAATAGGAAATATAGCTCAGACACAGGAAAAAGAATATCAGTAGAAACTATCCTTGAGGAACTCCAAATACTGGACTTAACTAGAGAAAGACCATAAATTAGCTACTATAATTAGAGAAAAGTATCAGTCCCAGGGTTGGGAAGATCTCCTGGAGGACAGCATGGCAACCCACTCCAGTCCTCTTGCCTGGGAAATCCCATGGATAGAGGAGCCTGGCAGGCTACAGTCCATACGGTTACAAAGAGTCAGACACGACTGAGCGACTAACACTTTCATTTTTCAAAAGAATGAAAGGACTGATGCAGAAGTTGAAGCTCCAATACTTTGGTCACCTGATGCAGAGCCAACTCACTGGAAAAGACCCTGATGCTGGGAAAGACTGAAGGCAAAAGGAGAAGGAGGGTGGCAGAGGATGAGATGGTTAGATACACTGACTCAACGGACATAAATCTGAGCCAACTCCAGGAGATAGTGAAAGACAGAGGAGCCTGGTGTGCAGGAGTCCATGGGGTTGCAATAAGTCAGACATGACTTAGAGACTGAACAACTACAACAAAAATAATAATGAAGTCTTGGGAATTCCCTGGTGGTCCAGTGGTTAGGACTCCATGCTTTCACCACTCCATACTTTCCAGTGGTTAGGACTCCATGCTGAGGGCCTGGGTTCAATCTCTGGTCAGGGAACTAAGATCCTACCAGCCACAGAGCAAGACCTAAATAAACAGATAAATAAGAATGAAGTCTCATCAAACAAAGAATACCAAAAAAGAGAAAAGCTACTGGACTTCTGTGGTAGTACAGTGGATAAGAATCTGCCTGCCATTGTGGGGGAGGTGAGTTCCATTCCTGGTCTGGGAAAATTCCATATGCCAGGAAACCTAAATAAACAGATAAATAAGAATGAAGTCTCATCAAACAAAGAATACCAAAAAAGAGAAAAGCTACTGGACTTCTGTGGTAGTACAGTGGATAAGAATCTGCCTGCCATTGTGGGGGAGGTGAGTTCCATTCCTGGTCTGGGAAAATTCCATATGCCAGGAAGCAACTAAAGCTCACGCACTACAACCACTGAGCCCGTGCGCCATAGAGCCCATGTGCCATGCAGCCCACATGCCACAACCGCTGAGCCCACATACAGAGGCCATCCTCTGCAATGAGAGAAGACACAACGAGAAGCCTGTGCACTGCAACAAAGAGCAGGCCCCACTTACCACAGCTGGAGAAAGCCCACAAGCAGCAACAAAGACCCAGTGCAACCAAAAATAAATAAATAAATAATTTTTTTTTAAAGGCTATTTTTTTTAAAAAAGAGAAATTCTGGAGTTGAAAAATGCAGCAACTGAAATGTAAAATTCACCTGACAGGCTAAACTGCATATTCAAATTGGTAAGAGAAAGAATCAGCAAATTTAAAGATAGGTTAATTGAGATTATCCAGTTTGAGGAATGGACTTCCCAGGTAGTGCTAGTGGTAAAGAATCAGCCTGCCAATGCTGGAGCGACTTGGCTTTGATCTCTGTGTCGGAAAGATCCCCTGGAGTGGGTAATGGCAACCCACTCTACTATTCTTGCTTGGAAAATTCCATGCACAGAGGAACCCAGTGGGCTATAGTCTATGGGGCCGCAAAGAGTTGGGTGTGACTGAGTGACTGAGCATAGTTTGAAGAACAGAGCCAAAAAAGAACAAAAAAAACTAAAATCCTTAAGACCTGTCAGATACCATCAAGCATACCAACAAACAACATAGCACAAGGAGAAAAAAAAAGGCCATGTGTACTATTTAACTGTGTACAAAAATAACGGCCAAAAACTTCGCCAACTTTATGAATGTTAATTCACTCATCCAAGAAGATCAACAAAATTTTAGGAGAGCATACCAACAAACAACATAGCACAAGGAGAAAAAAAAAGGCCATGTGTACTATTTAACTGTGTACAAAAATAACGGCCAAAAACTTCGCCAACTTTATGAATGTTAATTCACTCATCCAAGAAGATCAACAAAATTTTAGGAGAATGAACTCAAAGAGATCCACATTTAGACACATCAAACTGTCAAAAGCCTAAGACAAAGAGAGAATCCTTAAAGATAAAAGTGATTAATTATATACAAAGTATCCTTAGTAATATTGCTGTTTACAGCATCGGACCTTGCTTCTATCACCAGTCCCATCCACAACTGGGTGTTGTTTTTGCTTTGGCTACACCCCTTCATTCTTTCTGAAGTTATTTCACCACTGATTTCCAATAGCATATTGGGCACCTACTGACCTGGGGAGTTCCTCTTTCAGTGTCCTATCTTTTTGCCTTTTCATACTATTCATGAGGTTCTCAAGGGAACAATACTGAAGTGGTTTGCCATTTCCTTCTAATAATAATGTTAAATTTCTTATTTTATTATTCAAACTTACATTTAAAAATAATATAAGTAAACATGATAATCAGCTTACTTTCAACAATGCATTATTTTTATCAATAACATATTTTTCATTAATAACATATTTTTCATAATAACTTGCAGAAGATAGAATTACAAAGGTTTATCTCCAACTCCTTCTACAAAGAATCAAAAGAAGCTTAGTTTGCCCAGTATCACTTAAAGAAAAATATTAAAAACAGAGGTCCCACTTCAGTTCATTTGCCGTTTTTTTAAGCCGCTCAGTTGTGTCTGACTCTCTGAGACCCCATGGACTGTCGCCCACCAGTCGCCTCTGTTCATAGGATTTCCCAGGCAAGAATCCTGGAGTGGGTTAGGGTTACTGTTTCCTTCTTGAGTGGATCTTCCTGACCCAGGAATTAAACTCGTGTCTCCTGTTTGGCAGGCAGATTCTTTACCACGGAGCCACCTGGGAAGTCCACGTGAGGGAATTATAAATCCTAAGGGTGGAAATCTATTCCTAACTTGAGATAGGTCTAACAAAAGTTGTTGCTTTTGTTGTTTAATAGCTTAGTCATGTTCAACTCTTTTGCAACACCATGGACTATAGCCCACCAGGCTCCTCTGTCCAATGTATTATTTTTTATTTATTAATAACATATTTTTCATTAAAGGTTTACATAATAACTTGCAGAAGATAGAATAATTACAAAGGTTTATCTCCAACTCCTTCTACAAAGAATCAAAAGAAGCTTAATTTGCCCAGTATCATTTAAAGAAAAAATATTAAAAACAGAGGTCCCACTTCAGTTCATTTGCTGTTTTCTTAAGCCGCTCAGTTGTGTCTGACTCTCTGAGACTCCATGGACTGTCGCCTACCAGTCGTCTCTGTTCATAGGATTTCCCAGGCAAGAATCCTGGAGTGGGTTAGGGCTACTGTTTCCTTCTCTAGCGGATCTTCCTGACCCAGGAATTAAACTCGTGTCTCCTGCTTGGCAGGCAGATTCTTTACCACGGAGCCACCTGGGAAGTCCATGTGAGGGAATTATAAATCCTAAGGGTGGAAATCTGTTCCTAACTTGAGATAGGTCTAACAAAAGTTGTTACTTTTGTTGTTTAATAGCTTAGTCATGTTCAACTCTTTTGCAACACCATGGACTATAGCCCACCAGGCTCCTCTGTCCATGGGATTTCCCAGACAAGAATGCTGAAGTGGGTTGCCATTTCCTTCTCCAGGGGCTCTTCCTGACCCAGATAGCAAACCCATGTCTCCTGCACTGGCAGGCAGATTCTTTACTGCTGACTTCCTGGTAAAGAATCTGCCTGCCAACACAGCAAGATGCAGGTTCGATCCCTGGGTCAGGAAGATCCCCGGAGTAGGAAACGGCAACCCTACTCAAGTATTCTGCCTGGAAAATTCCATGGACAGCGGAGCCTGGTGGGCTACAGTCCATGGGGTCACAAAGTGTTGAACACGAGTGAGCACAGCACAGTGACAGAGTCACCAGGCAAGCCCCTAATAAAAGTAGTGTCTGCTAATTATAATTGCTTTATTACCTGTATGACATGAAAGCTCCATATTTTCTTTTTCTTCTATAGGATTTTCCCTCTTTGATATTTTATCATCCTTTGAAACAGGAACAGGAGCAAATCTTCGAGGTGCTGGTGTCTCCAAAGGAGATTTCTGTTTATCAAAACTTGTATCTTCAACCTCTCTTGAAGGTGCTTCAACAGAAAATTAAGAAAATAATAAATATAACTTACTTAAAAAAATTTTTAATTATAATATTACTCCTGTCTCTTATACACATCTTCTTACTTTATCAGTAATTACACTAATGGTAACAGACTAAAATTGTACAATGTCTCATGAGATTATACAAAACGTAGCTTATTTAGTTTTTGTTACTGTAGTTTTCATGACATTCAAGAAAAAATTATATTGGCTGACTATACCTTGACTTTTACTATTTACTTGACTTTTTAAAAACTTTTTATAATGTAAAGTTTCAAACACAAAAGTAGAAACAGTAGTATAATGACCTCCATATACCCTTATCTACCTACCTTAATAACTAACTCACGGCTATCTATCTTCATTTCATTTATGCTTCCAACCTGGTTTTCCCCACCCTGCACTGGATTATTATTGAAGCAAATCCCAGATATCATTTAATCAGAAATGAATAGTAAATAATCTACATTTTGAGAAAATTAGATGTATTCATTGGTGGCTAAGATGGTAAAGAATCCGCCTGCGGTGTGGCAGACCTGGGTTTGAACCCTGAGTTGGAAAGATTACCTAGAGAAGGAAAAGGCTACCCACTCCAGCATTCTGGCCTGGAGAATCTCCATGGACAGAAGAAACTGGCAGGCTACAGTCCATGGGGTCACAAAGAGTCAGACATGACTGAGCAACTAAACACACACACATTGTATAATTATAGAAAAGAGGAAAGATATATTAGCAGAAGAAAATGGTAACTAAATCTAAGACAATTTTTAAAAGCAATCTTATAAATCCATTAAAATTCCTGAAGAAATTTTAGAAATATTAAAAACAAACTCTGTTCAACCTAGTTTGTATTCCAATCTCATTTTTACCTGTTTCTCCTCTGAGGATTCCATCCCATTTTTGACCTAGCTAGTGAGGTTTTGTCTGAAGATTCACTTATTCTCGTCAAAGAATCACGGTTATTCAGAATTTGTTCCAAGAATCCTACACTTCCTACAATACAAGAAATATAGTATCATTTTTCAAGTACTAATTCATTTCTCTTTTATATAATAGCTCACACATATTTGTACTAAATTAGTTTCACATGGTAATGATCTACTCATTTCACTCTACAAGGTAGACTACATATACATCAAAAACTAAATATCTATAACTCATGGAAACTATATTTGGGAAAGTTTAGGCCTGAATTAGTTTCCATTACAGAAGAAAAAAAGAGTATGAATGAGAAGTAACATCATGGCAAAGCCCTGTATACAGAACTATTTTTATAGACAGTAAAAGGGAGATTTAACAGTTTCTTCATAACTAGTATTGGTTGAATCTTCCTTTTAGCCTCATCTTTAATGAGACTACTTATCAATTCTTTACCACCAGGCTCCTCTGTCCACAGGGATTCTCCAGGCAAGAATACTGGAGTGAGTTGCCATGCCCTCCTCCAGCAGATCTTCCCAACCCAGGGATTGATCCCAGGTCTCCCACATTGCAGGCAGATTCTTTACTAGCTGAGCCACCAGGGAAGCCCAGTACTAAGTACAGCAAGTCTCAAAATTTTTATACACTTTGATCTACAGATCCCACTTTAGTGAGCACAAAACACATTGTTGCTACTGTTCGGCTGACCCAGGGATCCAACAGGTGTCTCTTGCACTGGCAGGCGATTCTTTACCACTGAGCCACCAGGAAAGCCCACAAAACTGACAACTATAAACAGTGAGCATGGAAACCTGAGTTCTTGCTACAGCTCTGACACTCCCGCTCTCAAGCCAGATAACCTAGAGTAGACAGTCATAAACTTTCTGTGCTTCATTTTCCTCCATTTACAACTTAAAAAATGACTCACATTACTGCACAAAAGTTTAAGACCCACACATTTGTGGGAGACATAAAGCAACTTGCAAGTATAAGGAGCCTTTAATATGTCTGTAATATAACAATGTCCTAATAAATCAAATGTCAGGAATAATGTACAACATGGATCTTATATATCACTAAAAGGATAGGCTCTTGATTTTCATCAGTTCATTATTCAAATATCAGTAACTTGAAGATACATTTATTGATAAGAGTTTACATTCCAAAGTTTTAAAACAAATAAGTTGTGTATTCCTTTGTTATTGTAAAGAGATTTTTAAAATTTCATTAAAATAGATGTATTACTCCTTGAAAATATTTAAGAAAAAGTTTCTAATTGTACTCAGGTGGTTTCTCCCGACAGAATGAAGAAAAACAGTAAATACGCAGTTTGTCAGAGTATTGGAGAACTGCTGACAAGCAGTTTCAATGCTGTGCATATGTGTGTATGTTGGTGGCTCAGTCGTGTATACCCCCAGGACTGAAGCCCTCCAGACTCCTCCGTCCATGGAAATCTCCAGGCAAGAATATTGGAATGGGTTGCCACTTCCTTCTCCAAGGGATCTTCCCAACCCAGGGATCGAACCGAGGTCTGCTAGATAAGTAAAGCTTTTCTAAATTTATGTAGAAATGCTTCTGACAGTTTATGAAAGTTATTAATTAAAACCATTAAATAGGACATGATCCTTAACTTGGCTGAACCAGTTTCAAAATAATCTAGAAATTATTGGGCTGAAAAAACATCCCTAATTTTATAAAATAAAGAGTCTCTTATAACTTAGTAAATAAGCTTTCTACTTACAAACTGCAAAGAACATTCAAAGCTGGCATCTTTTATTCACAGAAAACTACATATTTTTACCTTGTTTGGAAGTAAAGACATTATGTGAAGACAGATTACTGCTACCAAAATTCAGATGGTCTGGTTTTACAGAATATTTTTCCACTGCTCTAGAAGGAGGTACAATAACAGGCTGAAAACTACTAGTCTTGAGTGCAGCACTGATGAAATGAGACTGGTTTTCCCCACCCTGCACTGGATTATTATTGAAGCAAATCCCAGATATCATTTAATCAGAAATGAATAGTAAATAACTACATTTTGAGAAAATTAGATGTATTCATTGGTGGCTTAGATGGTAAAGAATCCGCCTGCGGTGCGGCAGACCTGGGTTTGAACCCTGAGTTGGAAAGATTCCCTAGAGAAGGCAAAAGCTACCCACTCCAGCATTCTGGCCTGGAGAATCTCCATGGACAGAAGAAACTGGCAGGCCACACACACATTGTATAATTACAGAAATGAGGAAAGATATATTAGCAGAAGAAAATGGTAACTAAATCTAAGACAATTTTTAAAAGCAATCTTATAAATCCATTAAAATTCCTGAAGAAATTTTAGAAATATTAAAAAAAAACTCTGTTCAACCTAGTTTGTATTCCAATCTCATTTTTACCTGTTTCTCCTCTGAGGATTCCATCCCATTTTTGACCTAGCTAGTGAGGTTTTGTCTGAAGATTCACTTATTCTCGTCAAAGAATCACGGTTATTCAGAATTTGTTCCAAGAATCCTACACTTCCTACAATACAAGAAATATAGTATCATTTTTCAAGTACTAATTCATTTCTCTTTTATATAATAGCTCACACATATTTGTACTAAATTAGTTTCACATGGTAATGATCTA
>SJYT01075124.1:5525-57981 GCA_006410635.1 Cephalophus harveyi
GATAATAGAAATACTTTCCTATAGGATTAAAAAATAATGTTGGGTTATTTATTTTATATAAAAAGATGGACAAGCAAGATTCTATTGTACTTATTTTATTATGGACATAATTGCCCTTCAAAATCTAGTTAAAATCTAAGAAAGTCAATGGCTAAAGGTATGAAATCTCTTGGGCATCTTTATGCTAAATAAATATGTCCTTTATTGCCATTTAATTTATTTAACAGTTCATTTAACATTCATCCTCAAGATTATCTTTCCTTGGCCAAGAGAATTATCTGATAATTTTTGTTACTTTCAACTTTGGAGCAAAATTGGAGTAAGAATGCTATAGTACAACATTATAATATAGTATTAGTATACAGCACTATGTAATATGGTAGTCTAATTGTGATAATCATATTTGTATCATTTTAATCAAAGTATAATTCACTGGTTTCTTCTTATGGTCCTCTCTCATTATTTGTGTGCCTTATTCCCATGGTCTTAGAAACCTGGAAGATGTATAAATACTCTATTATTTATACTCATTTTATATTGATGACTGCCTGCACATATACATAGGTACTCTCTTCTCTATGGGACTAAAACATTTAAAGGTAAAACTGATCTGTTTGTTCAGCGCTGACTTGTGAAGAACTGTGGTATGTACTTCACACGTAAATAGTTTTCCTGAGCTGTAAAACTGAGTAGCTAGGGACACAATAACCTTTAGAGAAAATTGAAGAAATTCATTCTAACATATTGTCTCTAACATTAAGGCTGCACACATATCTGTTTGATTACACGGAAACACATACACAGACACACATTAGTAGGACACCCAGCACTATTCATATAATTTCATAAACTTTGGATCCAGTAATAAATGAAATGAAGGATGAAAATTAGTATCTTATTTAAGTTTTCATTTCCTTGATTATTCATGAAACTAAATCAGGTTTTTTTAATGTTTGATTAACTATTTATGTTCTGTAGCTTGCATATTTATATCTTTGGCCCATTTTACTATTTAATTTTTTTTAATTTTATTTATTCGTTTATTTATTTTTGACTGCACTGGATCTTCACTGCTGTGTGGAGGCTTTCTCTATTGTGGAGAGTGGGGCTACTCTCTGGTTGCAGTGCTTTGGCTTTCATTGTGGTGGCTCCTTTTGCTGCAGAGCACAGGCTCTAGGGCTCACGGGCTTCAGCAATTGTGGCCCACAGGCTCTAGAGTGCAAGCTTGGTAGCTGTCGTGCCTGGGCTTAGTTGCCTGTGACACGTGGGGTCTTCCCTGATCAGGGACTCAGCCAGAGTCCCCTGCATTGGCAGGCAGATTCTTAACCACAGAACTACCAGGGAAGTCCTGCACAATTTATTTTTTATTGACGTGGAATCAAAATATCAATATAAATACTGTTTGCCTTATATATGTATACCACAAATATTTTCCACTGTCATTTTATCTTTCAGCTACTTTTTTCTTCCACTTGTACTTTCTTTCCCACTTGTGTTTTCTTCTAGAATGAAAAAGTAATATGTAATTTTTAGTGTAGAAAATCTGGAAAATACATAACACGCAAGAATATAAATGCCAGCTGTATCATCTGGAGAAAAAGAAAGAAAACCTTGAAAAAATATCTTGATTTATAAGGAAGGGAAAAAAACGAAGAGTCTTTAAATGTTTCTTCAAACCTTCATATTCCATTCTATTTTCCAAGGCTACAAGTCACATAATTAATTTTTGACTCTTTCTAGTCTCCACAGTTCAGTTCAGTTCAGTTCAATTGCTCAGTCGTGTTTGACTCTGCGATCCCATGAATCACAACATGCCAAGCCTCCCTGTCCATCGCCAACTCCCAGAGTTCACTCAGACTCGAGTCAGTGATGCCATCCAGCCATCTCATCCTCTGTCGTCCCCTTCTTCTCCTGCCCCCCAATCCCTCCCAGCATCAGAGTCTTTTCCAATGAGTCAACTCATCGCATGAGGTGGCCAAAGTACTGGAGTTTCAGCTTTAGCATCATTCCTTCCAAAGAAATCCCAGGGTTGATCTACTTCAGTCGTGTCCGACTCTGTGCGACCCCATAGATGGCAGCCCACCAGGCCCCCCATCCCTGGGATTCTCCAGGCAAGAATACTGGAGTGGGTTGCCATTTCCTTCTCCAATGCATGAAATGAAAAGTGAAAGGGAAGTCACTCAGTCGTGTCCGACCCTCAGCGACCCCATGGACTGCAGCTTTCCAGGCTCCTCCGTCCATGGGATTTTCCAGGCAAGAGTAATGGAGTGGGGTGCCATAACCATCTTTACCTAGTTTTTAATTAGTAACTTTCCATAGCTGTTATGTTTGTGAGTAGACAGATCTCGAAGTCTTTGGTCCTGTGTTCCTTGAAGACTGAGGCACAATATTGGCAGGGCTGGAATCACAGGCAGGGGAGAGACAATAGTGGAGGGAGGAAATAAACCACAGATACTGTGCTACCTCGGAGAAGGCAGTGGCACCCCACTCCAGTACTCTTGCCTGGAAAATCCCATGGACAGAGGAGCCTGGAAGGCTGCAGTCCATGGGGTCGCACAGAATTGGACACGACTGAAGTGACTTAGCAGCAGTAGCAGCAGCAGCAAACATTTCATCCTCTGCCACCCCCTTCTTATGCCTTCAATCTTTCCCAGCATCAAGTTCTTTTCAGGGAGATTGCCAGCTAGTAAATGGAGCCACAGGATCTGAACTGAGGTCCAGATATCTTAAACATGGCATATATTTTCCAGAGAGAAAGATAATTTGGTTCTCAATTAAGCCTTTGATTGCGGAAATAGAGAGGAAGTTATCATCCTAAAAATGTTTTAGAAGAAGAACCAAAAGGATTTTTGAGTTCTTGGGTAGTAAGGGAAAGAATCTGAGCATATAGAGTTGGTGATTTTTTAATTTTTGGTTGGCTTCCCTCTTCGCAGGAAAGGCTGGGAGAAGGCAGATGATGAATTTAGTTTTGGAAAGACGGTTCTGAGTTGCCTATGGTGGACAGCCAGGTGTAAATGGTCAACGCAGACCAGTATATAGTTAGTGCTCTGAAGCGCTGGAAAGAAATGAGATCCAAGATGGAATGACTGGGAATCTGAATACAGCTGAAAATCAAAAAGGGAATGAAATAGCTCCAACTCTCGGAAGGTGAGACAGGGTGGGAACTGGGAGTGCTGGTACATGCACTTAGACCAACATCTTTTAGAGAAACAGAATACAAAGACACCGTAAGGGTCTAAATTAATTAGTTAATGCAGGGATGGGGCAAATATTAACATTAAGATACAAAAAGGCCACAAATCAACGGCAATTTCTGAGGTGCCAAGAGCAAAATCAGGATACTGTGTGTAATCCTTGCACACACAGCCACCGAGGGTGTGCGCAGTCCACCAAAGCCACCCCTCCATTGGCCCCACCGACCTGCCCTCACCTTCTTTTATGAAACCAACTCTTCCCACTCCTCCGCCAGGAATGGGCAAGGGGACCAGTTTCTTGCTCTCACTTCTTCCAGGCGCAGCAAGAGTCCCAGTAAAGCCGTGTCTGAATTCTTCATCTGGCCTCTTACCAATTTCTGCTGACTATGAGACAGGCTGGGACCTGGGACCTTTTGCTGCAGTGCTTGCACATGGACAAACGTCTCCTTGTGCAACAAAATGCAAAAAAACTCATAAGGAACTAAAAATAACTGCATGCGTGTGCAGTTGGGAAAAAGCATAACAAGGTGTACACACACACACAATTCCACTTCTGAGGACTCGGGAGCAAAAGCAGGGCATCCACAGGGCACTACATGTGCACCCAGCAAAGGCAGGAGCAGACCACCTAAGCCACCCCTGTCCTGACCCCTAGACCCTCACCCCATGTGGGGAGCAGGCTCGCCTGACTTAGGGAGGGAGCAAGCAAGGACACCTGTTACTTGTTTTTGCTCCCTCCTGTTGCAACACAGGTGCCAATAAAGCCTTGTCTGAATTTCTCATCTGGCTTTTTATCAGTTTCTGCTGATTAAGGAGTCCAAGAACCCCGGCTGGTAACAATTATAGAGTTTAAGGATTCTCGTAGTAACAACGGTTACTACTTGGAGAAGGAAATGGCAACCCACTCCAGTGTTCTTGCCTGGAGAATCCCAGGGATGGGGGAGCCTGTGGGCTGCCGTCTATGGGGTCACACAGAGTCAGACATGACTGAAGCGACTTAACAGCAGCAATAGTAACAAAGGCATCTTGTTGTGTTTTAGTCACTTTCGAGTTGGACTCTTCTTAACCCTAGGGACCGTAGGCCGCCAGGCTCCTCAGTCCCTGGGATGCTCCAGGAAAGGATACTGGAGTGCATATCCATTCCCTTCTCCAGGGGATCTTCCCCACCCAGGGATGGAACCCGGGTCTCCCACATTCTGGGCAGGCTTTACCATCTGAGCCACCAGGGAAGCCGGAAGACATCATGGGTCCAGACAATTTTTAAGTTGCGAATTTTAAGGGTGACTTGGCTAAGATGATAGAGGAGCCAGGAGAGAGTGATGTCAGGAAAGCTAACTGAGGAGACCTCAGCATGGAGGAAGGGCTCCAGCAACACTGTAAAACCAAACCAGCAAACAGCTCACACAGCTCTTAACAATGAAGGAAGGTGGCTTCATGCAAAGCCCAACGATGAACTTAAAACTGGGATTTTTTTCACAGTCAAGGGCAGTCGACTTGTTTTTCCTAAGAGGCCAATTCGTGTTCCCCTTCATCGCCCTACTCTTTACTCCCTTTTTCCACGTAGTGTTAAGTCTCCTTCAGAAATCGCGGATTTGAGGGACTCACTTCCCACTCCTTTCCCCCTCCCCTCTGCTTGCCATTTCCTTGGCGACCATCACTTAATTAACCCAAGGAGAGAGAGGGCGTTGCCCGAGGGAACAGAATCCACCGGAGCAGCAGCTGAGAGAGCTGGAGAGGAGCGCGGGCCGGCTGAGCGGAGAGGAGCACGGAGCAGGCGCGAGGTGCGGGCGCTGGGCGGCTCCCCGCCTCCGGGACCGGGGCTCCGGGGCGCAGCGCGTGTCGCGCGAAACTTGCAAAGCGCGGGCTACGCGGCGGGGCTCAAGGTCTGGTGGTGTCGGGGCTGCGGGGACGCCTTGGCACCCGCAGGTTCCTCCTCTGAGCACCCATCGCGCTTTGGCTCCCAGGTCTCTGATCTTTTTTCCTTTCTCCACCAGTCTAACTGTTCTTAAAATCCCCGTCTTTTCCTTTAAACTCTGTTCTTTCCTCCTTTGTTCAAACGTTCCGGAACATTGCTAAAACGGCGCGTCTCGGGGCTGCTATTTTTTTTCTTCACTTTGGGAGCAACCGCTGAAACTTAAGAGCTGAATTTGAGTGGGGGTTGGGGCCTCTGTCCTGGAGAAGGATACGGGAACCCACTCCAGTATCCATGCTTGGAGAATTTCATGGACAGAGGAGCCTGGTGGGCTACAGTCCATGCGGTCGCAAAGAGTCGGACACGACTGAGCAATTAACACTGGGTCCTCTGTGGTGGTTCAGACGGTAAAGAATCCGATTACAGTGCAGGAGACCTAGGTTGGATCCCCGGGTCAGGTAGATCCCCTGGAGAAGGAACTGGCAACCCACTCCAGTACTCTTGCCTGGAGAATCCCATGGGGTCGGTCGCAAAAGAGTCCGACCTGACTTTACCTTTTGGACTTGAACAGGCAGCTGGGAGCGATATTTGCACTTTGGTGTTTTTGAGCACACAAACCTTCGAAATTCTACTTGACTGCATAAATTTGGGCGAGAGGGGAGTTAATAACACAGCCCCGCCAAGGGAACGCTTATAACAGGTTGCTGAGAAAAATGAAGAGAGTTAAAGCTTTGCAGTTTTGTGGACGAGCCTGTGAATTGAATGATTAGGTATTTTTTAACCAGGCTGCATTTTATCTGAGGTGAACACCTGCTTAAGATTTAAGAACACCTACAGAGGATTTTGTAGGAAGAAACCTGCTTTAAAAGAACGGACTTTACAGAGCTTTAAGATTGATCCTGGGGACCTATTTGCTATTAATGGTATTTCTCAGTTTTAGACATGTGTATTTCTTGGAAAAAAAAAAAGATATATATTTTTTTCTCTTTATACCTCAAGTTGAATGTGAGAGTTAAGTCCCCAGCGATTAAGGTTCCTGGGAAAAGTTACACAAGCTCTTTGGATCAATGCATTTTTAAAACAAAAGAAATTGAATACTAAATTGTTCTTCCAATTTAAGTTTCAATTTCATCCACAGTATTTGAAATATTTTTCAAAAAGATGGTATAATTTTAAAATGTGAGAAATTACTTCCAGCAAAGTAGCAGTGTGTAGGTGTTTTAGATTTTCATTAATTAAGCTTAAATACTTTCACACAATACAATGTAATTTTGTATAACTGCGTGATAATTCATTTGATTGCTAACACCTCCTTTGTATTTAATTATGGCAGCTCCTAGAAGAAAATTGTTTGGCTCTTTGTCATTTGTTGAAAAGTATTGATGTATCTAGTTTTATTGAGTGGACAATATCATGAAGCACTTATTATCAATGCCTTAATGTTTGGTTGGATGAGCAGTCTAAATCGTAGAGACCTGATTTTAAAGTGATACATGCACAACCTAAGGAATGTTCAATAGTTTAATTTTGAAGCTAAAAATATACATGTTTAATTGAACTGAATATACTTTTGCAGATGGAGAAATCAATTATTCTTCTGCTCTGCATACAATATGTTGTTAAGGTAAGACATTTTTTAATGTACCGTTTTTGGAATAACTAATGTGCAAGAAGTTATTGCATTGAGTCTATCTATTTTGGAAAATAGAGTATAAGAGAAATAACAATAAATATTAGACTTAGTACCTAAGAAAAAATGTCTGCTAGGTTGCTCTGCAAATATATGCATATTGGTGGCAGCTGTTTTCACTGCTTGCAAATTGGGGGGATCAGAACTTGGTAAAAGACCCGGTAATAGTGAAACATTTTAAGGTTGTTTTTGGTAGGAAGTTTGATGAATATATCATTCTCTTGAGAGTTGAATTCTTACTTGTCATCTAGGGAACATAAAGGTCTCTGATATTGTGGTCTGGCTGTTTTGCCTCAATTGCTAATATTTTCTTTACCTACAAATGAACCAAGGTTTTAAAATTAGAGTCAGGTATTTTGCACTCAAACTTAGGTTCATTCTAAGTGTTGTCAAGAATCTGTTATCATCAAGGCACACAGTTTGACGGGCTAAGACGGTGTGCTGGGACCTTGTTTCTTTATCCCCGTTGACTCCAGAATCACTGAGTTTCCTACTGTGCTTGTGTGTTAGTTGCTCAGTCGTGTCCAACTCTTTGCAACCCCGTGGACTGTAGCCCACCAGGCTCCTCTGTCCATGAAAATGTCCAGGCAAGACTACTGGAGTAGGTTGCCATTTCCTATTCTATGGGATCTTCCTAACCCCAGGATCGAGTACGCATCTCCTGCATCAGCAGGCGGATTCTTTACTACCAAGCCACCTGGGAAGCCCATGGTGTTTCCTAACATGCATCTACAATTTGCCTGCTTTTATTTTACTTGCCTTTCTTTTACTTATTATTGTAGTTGATTTACAGAGTTGTGTTAGTTTTTTCTGTACAGCAAAGTGAATTGTTTCTACATATATCCACTTTTTTTAAGATCCTTTTCCCATATAGTTCTTTAGAGTGTTGAGTAGAGTTTCATGTGCTGTATAATAGGACTTTATTAGTTACCTCTTTTGTATATAATGATGTATATATGTCAATCTCAACCTTCCAATTTATCCCTCCCCTTGTAACCATAAACTTGTTTTCTACATCTGTGACTCTTATTAACATTTTGTAGATAAGTTCACTTATATCATTCTTTTTTTGATTCCATGTATAAGCGATACTCATACTTGTCTTTCTCTGACTTCCTTAGTATGATAATCTCTGCGTCCATCCATATTGCTGCAAATGGCATTATTTTGTTCTTTTTTTAATGCTTACTTGCCTTTAAGTTTTTTCCCAAACTGTGCTTATAAATAGTGTATCCAATGGATGTTATTTAATTCATATGTAGAAATTAATGTTTCTAAAATATTTTTAAATTATAATTTGGTATAGTCTAGTTTCTGTCTCTTATACACATCTTGGTTGATGCTATCTAACCATCTTTACGTCCATCCATATTGCTGCAAATGGCATTATTTTGTTCTTTTTTTAATGCTTACTTGCCTTTAAGTTTTTTCCCAAACTGTGCTTATAAATAGTGTATCCAATGGATGTTATTTAATTCATATGTAGAAATTAATGTTTCTAAAATATTTTTAAATTATAATTTGGTATAGTCTAGTTTTCATTTTTGTAAATTTGCTTATGAAACAATAACCAAGAATGCATTTTAATTTTTCTTCAGCATTATTTTTCTTTCTCATTTCAGATCTCAAGAAGTTTCCACTATATACCAAAGGATAAACGAACAACAGTTTTTATTGAATGGGAGGAATTTCCTAAGGGAGGGAGTCCTGAATTTTATTTTTTAAAATACCAACTTGTTAATAATTTTGCTCAAGAAGTAAGGCATCTTTTATTTTATGGCTCTGATAAAAGTGAGCATAGTAAATTTGTTATAACTAAATGCCTATTATAAATAGGAATTTAATAGCTATTGCAATTTCTTATTTTAATTTTACTAATATATATGGCAATGGCATCCCACTCCAGTACTCTTGCCTGGAAACTCACATGGACGGAGGAGACTGGTAGGCTGCAGTCCATGGGGTTGCTGAGTCAGACACGACTGAGCGACTTCACTTTCACTTTTCACTTTCACGCATTGGAGAAGGAAATGGCAACCCACTCCAGTGTTCTTGCCTGGAGAATCCCAGGGATGGTGGAGCCCAGTGGGCTGCCATCTGTGGGGTCGCACAGAGTCGGACACGACTGAAGCGACTTAGCAGCAGCAGCAGCATTTTGTGAAATATCTTTAATAACTAGGTCAAAATAGTATTTGACTATTTCATCATTAGAATGTTTATGAATTTTCCTTTATAGAATTTATATACTACACAGTATTTTAAAAATATTTTATGTAAAAGTAATTTATATATGTTTGCATTTCATATTGGAAAAACTGCTATGAAGATATACAGCAGTCAAACTTCTAATTATAATGTATCTTACATAGTTAATAAACATTTCTTAGGCAAATGAATCTCCTTATTTACAGAATGTTAAAAAGATTCTTGCAGAACCACAAAAGTTTCCAAAATCAATACTAACACTAGAAGAAAATGAAGATTATCACGTCGTTATACAGTCTGTGAAATATGGACAAATTTTAAGTGAAAAGTCATTTCAAACTCGTAAGTAGTGTGTATGTGTTGTTCAGCTACCTTACCTAATCTTGAAAAATGTTTTATTACCAGATAATTTGAATTTTACAACGATGAACAGATATAGTAATCAAAAAAAATCACATCATGATAGTATTTTGTTTGATTATAATTTAGTTTTCAAAATTTAAAGGAAATTGAAGCTAAAGTAAGAATACAGTTTTCAGTTTTGGCATTTAATGTGTGCCAATATGGTGATAGGTATAGTGTAGATTGAAATATAATCCAGATTATCCTTAAAGAACTATACTGTGGATTGTAATCTGCTGTAATTCATTCATTCTAAATGGAGTACCAGAGACTCCCATATAAATCAGGAAACATTTTATAGTTAGATCAAGTTTTTCCATCATGGTGAATCTTTGGTAATTCAATATCCCTTGTGTTTCTTTCCGTTTTATTTGAAACTGTGCTAATTATTTGCCCTGATCTTTTAGGTGGAGTATCAGATAGAAATATTGAAACAGTAGCAACAAGTACGAGTGTTTCTTTTAACTGGAGTGTGCTATCTTCCAATGACATTTTGGTGTCAATATCACTTAATAATTCTTCACAAATTATGCAGAATGTCATGTTTTATGAGTGGGATGATTTGAAACCTGCCACCTTATATGTTTTTACACTTGAATTTAAACAGTTGCATTTGGATTTTATAAATATACTTCAGAGATTGGATATTCAAATTGAAACAGGTATGCAGATATTAATTAATTTATATATTTATTATGCATCTTGTAGATAAATTGGTAGCCTTTAAAAAGTGATTCAGTCAAGTATTAACCAGTATTAACTATTTGTAAATGAACTAGCATAGTCCTCTTTTTCTAACTATATTATTCCAATATTTGACTGATTTATTGAACAAGCCGGATTTAGCCGGTAAAGATAATTTTTCTTCCACCACTTCTTTTAAACTGAACCAAGTGGGTGCTCTTTCCTTTAACTCTGACAGTGGTTCATGTAGATTTTCCAGGAGATACTAGAGGACAGAGGAACCTGGCGTGTTGTAGTCCATGGGGTTGCACAGAGTTGGGCATGACTTAGTGACCAACAACATATAGAGTCCACGAATTTTTAGGTAACTTCAATATATCAATGAATGGTCTCATTTTCAGATATTAAATTATCATTAAAATATAGTATAGAAATATTTCATTAGCACACCCAGAATGCAGTTCAGTTCAGTCGCTCAGTCGTGTCCGACTCTTTGTGACCCCATGAATCGCAGCACGCCAAGCCTCCCTGTCCATCACCAACTCCCGGAGTTCACTCAGACTCACGTCCATCGAGTCCGTGATGCCATCCAGCCATCTCATCCTCGGTCGTCCCCTTCTCCTCCTGCCCCCAATCCCTCCCAGCATCGGAGTCTTTTCCAGTGAGTCAGCTCTTCGCATGAGGTGGCCAAAGTCCTGGAGCTTCAGCTAGTGGACCCTCATAAATAATAAAAGGTGAAAAGTACAGCTCGGCGGACTTAGAGTGCTAACTACCAACTCCTCTGCTCTCAAGTTATTTTTCAGAAACAAAGCATCAGATTGGATGCTGGGACATTTAGAGAGATTCTAGTCCAGAATGGTTGCTTTATGGTATGTCAACGGATTGTATCTCTAAGAAGAAAATTCGTTTAAGAATCTGTGTCAAATCTATCTTTCCTGAAGGAGGAAAAAAATATATAAGTTTTTCATTCTATTAGAAGTTTCTCCGTTACTCATCCCCGATCAGACCTGACCTAAATTTGAAATACTGCAAGGGGGAGAGGAATGTGTTCAATTTTTTTTGTATCTTCCTATTTCCTGTTCCTTCTCACACATGGTAGGAAAAGATTTGAGGACAGAGTCCTAGATGACTAATAGGGGCAATGCATTTTCTGTGATGAGCTAAGAGTCCCATTTCAATACCCTGTACAGGAACAATAAATGAATCACAATATCTTTTTTTTAATTTTAATTTTTATTTTTTTTTAATTTTTACTTTATTTTACTTTACAATACCGTATTGGTTTTGCAATACATTGACATGAATCCACCATGGGTGTATATGAGCTCCTAATCCTGAATCCCCCTCCCATATCCCACCCCTTATAAATTTTGTTAGTAAAAAGACAATAAGGTAGTTAAAGCATTTCCTCTCATACTTCTTCCCCAAGGAAAACAAGACAACAGTTCAAAATATCCTTTACAGAGTGAACCAAGTCAGAAAAAATATATAACATATGAAATCTAGAAAAATGGTTCTGATGACGAACCTGTTTGTACGGGAGGAATAAAGATGCAGGCATGAGAGTGGATTTGTGGACATGGAGAGGGTGGGGTGAACTGAGCAGCGCTGACATATATGCACAACCATGTGTAAATTAGCTGGTGGGAAGCTGCTGTATAGCACAAGGAGCTCAGCTCAGTGCTCTGCCATGACCTAGAGGGCACCATAAGGGGGATGGGAGGCAGCTATGAGAGGGAGGGGAAATGTGTGTGTGTGTATATATGTATATATCTGATTCAGATTGTTGTACAGTAGAAACTAACTCACATTGCAAAACAATTATACTCCAATTAAAAAAAAATCCTCCTTACATCTTCCTAATATGTTGGGTTGGTCACTGATGCTTCGTCAGCATGTTTTCACTCTGAACAGGCTGATATTTTCCTGTCTTTCTGCGGTGTGTAATCTTGGAGAAAGGACTAAATGGCCAGCCATTCCAGTTTTTTTTTTTTTTTTTTTTTTTGAAAGTGAACCCATTTGAAATCAAATGACAAAGAGCAGAATTCATAGCAAGCATGACCTCTTGTGTATGTGTGCATGTATGCTGAGTCATATTTGACTCTCTGCAACCCCACAGACCATAGCCTGCCAGCCTCTGTTCATGGAATTTCCTAGGCAAGATTACTGGAGTGGGTTGCCATTTCCTACACCAGGAGAGTCCTCTAAATTAAAAAAAAAAAAAAAAGCCTGAAATTTACTTAAAAATTTCTCTAGCAGTATAAGAGTAAGGGAAAGGAAGGGTAACCTAAAGTAATTTAGAAAGAAAAATATTTGTGGTTTTGCGTTAAGTTGTAATTGGGCAATAATTCTGTATAATTAATTCTTAAAGCTATTTAAAACTATTTTAGTTGGTAGTAATTCACTTACTACTAGAATAAAGCAGCTTTAGCACTTTTATTGGTTTAGGAGAAATATAGGGAAAGTGCACAGTTAATACTATGAGGTTTTTAGAGTTAACCTCTGTAGATGTTAAGAAATAGAATTATGAAATGTTATATTGCTGAATCCATCTTTAACAAACATTTTTCTTTTGGTAGGTTCATGTTCACAAGGATGGGTAGCATTAAAAAATAGCTGTTATAGAATCAGCAAAGAGAGTAAGCCATGGAATATAGCCCAGCAATACTGTAAGCTATCCTTAAGTTCTGCACATCTGGTGGATATAAAAAATGAGGAGGAAAAAAAATTTGTATCTTCACATCTCAGGTCAAAGAATCAAATAATAATATGGACTGGTCTTAACGACTTTAAGGTCAGTAGATATAAAGAATATGTATTGTGATAAAACTGTTTTTACCTATGTTCATTCATTCATCTATTCCTTCTTACCTTAATTCAGTAAATATTTAATGAGTACTTCTTATAAGCAGGGAATTCCCTGGTGGCTCAGACAGTAAAGAATCCACCTGCAATGTGGGAGACTTGGGTTCAATCCCTGGGTTGGGAGATCCACTGGAGAAGGAACCCCCTCCAGTATTCTGGCCTGGAGAATTCTGTGTTCTGTATAGTCCACGGGGTCGCAAAGAGTTGGACACGACTGAGCAACTTTCATTTCACTTCCTGTAAGCCAGACACTGTTTCTCTTTATTTTTCCAGTATCTCTCTTTTTTAGAGTATCTATAGGTTCACACGGAGAAGGCAATAGCAAGCCACTCCAGTACTCTTGCCTGGAAAATCCCATGGATGGAGGAGCCTGGTAGGCTGCAGTCCATGGGGTCGCTAGAAGTCGGATGCGACTGAGCGACTTCACTTTCACTTTTCGCTTTCACACAATGGAGAAGGAAATGGCAACCCACTCCAGTGTTCTTGCCTGGAGAATCCCAGGGACAGGGGAGCCTGTTGGGCTCCTGTCTGTGGGGTCGCACAGAGTCGGACACGACTGAAGCGACTTAGCAGCAGCAGCAGCAGCATAGGTTCACAACAAAATTGAAGGAAAGACAGAGATTACCCATGTACCCTCCACCTCCAGACACACATTGCCTCCCCCATTAGCATCACCGACCAGGATGGTAGTCTGTTACGACCCAGGAGCCTGTGTTGATACATCATCATCACTCAAAGCCTAGGGTTTCCATCATGGTTCAGTCTTGGTTTCATTCATTCTATGGGTTTGGATAAATATGATATGCATCCATCATTTTAGTATGGTACAGAGTATTTTCATTGTCCTAAAACCTCTCTTTTCTCTGTCTATTCATTCCTTCCCCACCTCCTCCAATCTCTTTTGTAGGCAAACATTTCTTTACCTAATTTTTTTTTAATTTTGATTTTTCCCAGACCCTGTATTGATGAATACGAGTGATCTTATTCATTTTTTTTTTTTCACCTGAACCAGTTCTCAAATGCTTATCTAGTTCACTTTCCTCTTATGAGTTTCAGTTCAGTTTAGTTGCTTAGTCGTGTCCAACTCTTTGTGACCCCATGGACTGACCCCTCCAGGCCTCCCTGTCCATCACCAACTCCCGGAGTCTACCCAAACTCACGTCCATTGAGTCCGTGATGCCATCCAGCCATCTCATCCTCTGTCGTCCCCTTCTCCTCCTGCCCTCAATCTTTCCCAACATCAGGGTCTTTTCAAATGAGTCAGCTCCTCGCATCAGGTGGCCAAAGTATTAAGGAGTTTCAGCTTCAACATCAGTCATTCCAATGAACACCCAGGACTGATCTCCTTTAGGATGGACTGGTTGGCTCTCCTTGCAGTCCAAGGGATTCTCAAGAGTCTTCTCCAACACCACAGTTCAAAAAGTTTCAGACATCTATCTAGTTTTCTTCTGCTTATTTATCCCTTTGGAAAATTTCCACAGACACTTCAATATTGCCAAAACTGACTTGTCACATCCTTCCCGTCAAACCTGCTCCACTTCCTCTATTTCTTTCCTCTGTGGACAATGCAATAATATGAACCTGAAAACTTGGAGGTCTCCATTTCACTTCTTTCACTGTAGACATCCAGGTGTTAGAGTTCAGTTTTACTAAAAGAGATACAGAACAATTGGAAAATTTTAGTCAATACCAGTGAGATAAGAAGTGAGTGACATTTTTCTCCAAACATTCCTAACCCTGTGCAATAGCTCATGAAATCTCATTTTGGTTAAAGTTTTGTAGGAAAGCTTGAGTCCTAACATTATCTTTGTCTAATCTGTGTTTTCTTCTTGGTGTTCCATTTATTTTTATTTCCTGCCACTCTGTTCTCCTTGAGATACCCTGATCTCTTGTGACCCAAGGCAAATTCTATCAGTTTTGATACCAGTTTTTTTTTGAAAGTTTGTGTAAGCTTGGGTGAAACTTGGGCAATCTTTAACTGCATTTTCGTCATTCCCTTAATGAGGTTTATTTACCTTTTAGTGGGCAGTGAAGGAAATTCTAATAAAGATTCCTCAAACCACAGTTCATCTCAAAGCCCCCCTTCCAGTGTGCTAGTCTCTTTCCAGTAGGCCAGTTATATACATAATTTCTTTCCTGCTTCTAGCTTGGTGGTACTGAACTGTTTAAATTAGAATGCTTTCTTCCAATAGTTAGGTTACTGGTATTTGTTATGAAGTTAGATCATATGCTCATGAGAGGCAAAGTGAGGCTCTCAAGGCATCCTTGTGATGGTTATGAATTTTTCTAAAGTGTCTAAGATGCAGATTCTGCTTTAAGATACTTAAAAATAGTTTGGAAAGTGAGTGAAACATCAAAGTAACTATTAAAAAAAAAAACTTCCTTTGTAATAATAGCTGAGTCCTATAATATCTCCTAAGTGCTAAGTATAGTTCTATGTGATTTACTTGTATGACAGAGGAAATTAGCACATCTGTCTGATCTTAACCACTATATTCTACAACCTTTCAGGCTGTTCTCTTGAGGTTGACATCAGAGTTAACTTCTGGGTCAATCCTTGTGATAGCCTGAGAAAGTCATCACCCCTTTAAGTAAAGCCATGCTAAGTAAGTGTGAGTTTGTTACTGGATGTCGTAGAAAAAGATTGATTCATCATTACATCCTAGCTTCCAAATGGGACTTGGCCAGTCAATAGGAACTTAATGAAAGATTAATAAGTTCTATATTCTACTTTTGGAAGGGTTACATATGTAATTCTCATTAAGTTCTCGCAACAGCCTTATGAATAGGCAATGTAATTATTCTCATTTTATAGATAAGGAAAATGAAATATCAGAAATATCCTGGATCACGTAGCTAATAAATGGCCATGCCAGACCTCAAACCTGTATCTGTTTGACCAATATTCATGCCCTAACTGTCTGACCATACTGCCTCTGAGGCTCTTCTGTTTTCAAAATGGCAGTACAATATATGCATTACAGCAGGCTCTTTAAGGAAATTATATTCCTCCATTCTACTTGATGGAATTGGAATATACTGCTTTAAAATCTCTTTAGAATATCTGAAGGGAGCAGATCTTTTTAGTTTTCATCCATGCCACTAGCTTGGCACTGTGCTTGATGCTGGGGATGGCGTCATAATCACAGTATGGACATAGTCTTAGTTTTCATAGAACTCATTGAATTATACTTGAATTATAACTATTTGAATTATATTGAATTATATAACTCTAAGAATTATATTTGATTTTGAGCCACTGTTATGTGCCTGGTCTTTTGCATTCATACACTAAACCTGTTGACCGTCATGCAGAGTGTTCCTGATTAGCTCCATTGCACTGGTGAAAATATTTCATTTCTAAGAGGTTAGCAGTTGTCTGTTACTTAGATAGTAAGTGGCAAAACTGTTGATTAGAATCCAGGTATATTTTTGTCAAAGCTTCTACTTTTACTACTACCCCTTTCAAGGAGAGTAGCCCCTACCTAGAGACAGATTTATTACTTGTGAAAGTTGAGGTTGATGATACTCACTACTGGCAACCTTACCAGAATGGTAATAGAAACCTCTTCTGATGCTTAAGACTTATTTGATGACTTGAATCAAAATAACCTCTGAAGAATAAATGGTCTGTGCCTGGCATTGTTTTGAGCACTTCACATGCACTGCCTATAATGCTCACAACAAATTAGATGTAGTTTCTATCACTTCACCTATTTTACAGATGAGAAAACAGAGGTTTAATGTGAAAATTTACTCTCCTGAAGACATGGCTAATGAACAGATGAAAATGAACTCTGCCTCCAGCTCAGAATCTTTATCACGAAAGAAATCTACATGAAAATACGAAACTGGTTGATGATTTAACAATCTTAGAAAATTTTATGATAGATATCTAATAAAAATCTTTAAATACACATACTTGAAATGTGACTTTTCCTTTAAATTGGCTTAATTTGTACATCTTATTGCAGAAAGAAGGTCATCTCACATGGACAGATGGATCATCTTTTGACCTTAAGGAAAATGAAATACTTTCTTTTCCACTACTACCCAAGAATGAAACAGATTGCTACATTTTACAGCAAAACTCAACTGGATCAAACTATTTCTTTACAGGATTTTTCTGTTATTTTCCATTGCCATATATTTGTGAATATGAATGTAATTATTTTTTTTTAGTGTTTGTCTATTCATGCATCTTATTCTTTTATTACTTTAAAGATAGAATTATAATTTCTAATAAAAGTAGTTCTCTTCTATTTCTTTTAGCACCTCCTCTGCAGGAAAACCTTTTGTTCTATGTAAAGGATGTTGCAACAACTGAAGTTGTGTTTAGTTGGAATAATTTGAATGCTTGGAATAATTTGAATAAGTGGCTGAAACTTGGGTATAAAATTATCATTAAATATTATTTAGATTGTACAGAAGAGCAACGTTTTGAAAGCATGCCCCCAGATACTACAGAGAAAGCAATCACACAATTGTATCCTGGCCGTGTTTACAGATTTTTATTCTCTGCAATAAATGAATGGGAGGCAAAAACTACTTTAAGTCCAGTGTTCACTGTTGAAACACGTAAGTTACAAGATATCTGAAAGTATAATTTTTCAAATATTTAATATCATCATTAGCATGTAATTCCAGAGGATCTGCTATTATAAGATTCTGAGAAATATCTCTTTAACCATTTAAAATTACAATGAATCTGTTTATGTGTTTGGCTTTCCTATTAAACTATACACCCCGAAGGGCAGGAACTATATCTTATTTACAATAATGAGACTGGTTCCCAGTTCACAGTAGGTAATAAGTTTGGGGGAAGCTGAATTTTTGATGTGCTAAAACAGGAGATAAACAGACATGCATCCTGAATTATAAGGGACTTACAATGGAGAGAATTAGTAAGGAATAAAATTAAATGCAAACAAAATTGTATAGAGAAGTGTGATTACCCAAATTCCCGGTCCACGGTACATTTAATAAATGCTTTTTAGCATTCAGAGGGTGAGTGACAGGGGCAGAATTATGGAAGGGATAGGCTTAGTTTCCAACTTGAAGGAAGAAAAGCACATTGTGAGCAAAAGTGTGGTGATGTGAATTTGTAGGAAAAGAACAGTGTGGATCGACTGGAGACCTTCGGGCATGAGGGTAGCAGTAGTTTGAGCAGTAGGTGGCATCAGATTTGGGCATGCCAGCAGTCTCTGTCTTAGATGGTTGGACTTGACTTTAGAAACAAAGGAAATCCATGAAGACTATGGTTTCTAAGTCTTGGTTTACCTTTTCCAAGTACTTTAGTGCTTTGTTTTACAGTCTGTCTCAGCATTTGGAGTATCTGTAGAGAAATGAGAAACACCCAGATGGTCTTATTTTAACTGTTGAACTATTGCTTCTAAAGAAAGAATCAAAAAGAATGTGTGTGCATGTCTCGTTGTTAGGAGGGTAGGGAACGGATACAGGTTTGAGGCTGATAATTGCAAGGCGCCACTTTAGGAAAACTAATATGGAGGGATTAACTGGGGAAATAACTGGCACCGGATGAAACAATTTGGAGTTGGGAAATATTTCTGTAAGAGGATGAATGCCTGAGTTCCAGTGATGTTAGGGATGAAGAATGAATAATATGAAGTCCCCGCCCTCTTGTCGCCAGGCAGAAATAAAAGACACATATAACATATGATGACCGAGTGCCAGAAGTAGCATTTTGGTGACGCTTGTAATAAAATTGCACAGTAGTGTGTGTCAAACACTTTGACAAGTGCTTTACTTTCCACATTTTATTTAATCTTCATAATTACTACTGTAATACCCATTTTATATCAAAAAACCTGAGGCGCAGAAAGAATAAGTAATTCACTCAGGAAGTTGGAGATATAAATTGGAAGGGTCAGGGCTCAAATCTAATTTTCCTTTTCTCTCCAAATTTAGAGTATCATGGAAGTACTGAGAAGTAAGAGGTTACTCTCCCAAACCGTATTACTAATATAATGTCTTTTTTTTGTTTGTTTGTTTCTTCTCATCTACTAGGTCCATTATCACCCCAAAATGTCACAGTTATTCATGTGACCCCAACGGAAATATTTTTACACTGGGATGCTCCAGATCCTATATATTTTGACCATTATCTTGTGGTTATTTTGGATGCTGAAAATGGTAAATCAGAAGAAGTGTTTGTTGAAAAACCCAACACATCCACAACAATTGGAAATCTCAAATTTTTCCATCATTATCTGATCTATCTATTCAGTGTGGCAGAAAGAGGAACTCTAAGTTACTTTGAGAAACCTATTTCAGCCGTTACAGGTATGGGCACATTTTGCTTTTTGATCAGTACAAACTGCATACTTTGAAATAATGTTTGGCTGAAATTTAATTGTGTTGATCCTTCATTAATACAAAATGATCACAGTTGAACATTTGTCTAGATGTTGAATCATGATTCTAAGCATGGATTCTAAATACTAAATTAATTTAGATTTAAACAAACTCCTTAAATATCTGCATTTTTCCTACCAGAGTTCCTGGAAGGAATATTTATTACTAATATAATGTCTTTTTTTTGTTTGTTTGTTTCTTCTCATCTACTAGGTCCATTATCACCCCAAAATGTCACAGTTATTCATGTGACCCCAACGGAAATATTTTTACACTGGGATGCTCCAGATCCTATATATTTTGACCATTATCTTGTGGTTATTTTGGATGCTGAAAATGGTAAATCAGAAGAAGTGTTTGTTGAAAAACCCAACACATCCACAACAATTGGAAATCTCAAATTTTTCCATCATTATCTGATCTATCTATTCAGTGTGGCAGAAAGAGGAACTCTAAGTTACTTTGAGAAACCTATTTCAGCCGTTACAGGTATGGGCACATTTTGCTTTTTGATCAGTACAAACTGCATACTTTGAAATAATGTTTGGCTGAAATTTAATTGTGTTGATCCTTCATTAATACAAAATGATCACAGTTGAACATTTGTCTAGATGTTGAATCATGATTCTAAGCATGGATTCTAAATACTAAATTAATTTAGATTTAAACAAACTCCTTAAATATCTGCATTTTTCCTACCAGAGTTCCTGGAAGGAATATTTCTTACCATAGCCTTTGTTGGAAAATAAATTATCCTAAAAGATGAAGATTAGTTACCCAGTTCTCTTTGATAGCTTCAGACCCAGCAAGTAGGTCTGCACATTTAATCATGCTCTTTTCCTATGCAATGTTATGCGTTGACCTCTAGGGGGCAGTGTCACCCCAGGACTTTTGGCGAAGACGATTCTAAACTACACTCACCTCGGCATAGCAGTTTTTGAATCATTGTCTATAACATAATCATTAAAGTAACCTATCTTTTAATTAAGCATTCTATTTACCCACTAAAGTCAGTCTTTTCTGAAAGGAGAAAACTCGATTCATGAAAGCACATAACTCAGCACATTGTATTGTTTGTGCAGTGTGTAGTTAACATGTTTACATGCAAGGTTCTTTGAAATTTCCCCAGCTAAAATTTAAACACGAGAACTGAGGGAGGAGGAATGGAAAGCCTGCATGTGCACGGCCACAGATTAATTAACCTTCTCATACTTGGGAATACTTGGGATTCTTTGACAATGACAATGATGATTATTTGTAAAACAAATAATAAAATACATCATTTCATGCTTACTGAATGCAAATACTTAAGATACATGCATTCAGTGTTGCAAATCCTAATCAGAAGTATTTTTCCAGTTGGATACTAGAGAGCAGATGTTTTCTTATCCCCAAGCTCAGACAAAGCATGTCAATTGATACATGCTTGATTGAGTTCCTGGCACTTTAGGAAGATGCTTTCATTTTTAACTGACAGGCAGACTAGGAGGATTTCTCACAGATTCATTAATTTTTAAATCACATTAAAATCTTCCGTGGGATGTGCCTATTTGTGTAGTAGAGGGACAGGAGACAGGTACATGTGAGTCTGCACATTTAATTGTGTGACTTGCTATAATGTTGACTCTAAACTGACATAGCAGTGCATGTTTAAGGATTTAGTAATCCAGTGCTCTTTTACTTTCCTATGGTTGAAGCAATATTCCTTTTTTTCCCCATTCATTATTTACTCAATAGATTATGTTTTAGTGTCAGGAATTGCATTGGAGACTAGAAATGCAAAGGTGAATAAGACTAGGATCTACCTTCAGAGGACTTACATGTTAATGGAGTGAGACAAATTTTTTAGAATAATGATTGTGTGTTATAATTGCTATGAAGGCTTATGCTGTTGATACTATAGGAGCATAGAGAGGAATCCGTTAACTCAGACCGGGGTACAAGGATAGCTGTGAGAATCTTTGTGGAGGAAATATAGAAAATTCTTTGAGTATCTATAGGACTATAACAGACTCCTAAGTTTTGTAGGTGTGTGTGTAAGAAAAAATATCTGAAGTTGTTTCACCATGGAAATCTTTTGAACAGTTTTTCTAATGGAACTATTCTGAAATTTCCTGATAATTTTATATAATTGATTTCAACACCTAGAGTCAAGCTAGCTTCAGTTTTGTGAAATGAAGTTACTATGAAACGAACAGACCCAGAATATTTTCCTAAGAAATTAAAATGTGTTTGATTTTGTTGATTAGGAAATTAACTTCAAAACATATTGAAAATATAGTTTCTGAAAACAAAATGACTATGAAAATCATGGAGTGTTCTTTTTTAAATTATTTTTAAATTGAAGGATAATTGTTTTACAGAATTTTGTTGTTTTCTGTCAGACATCAGCATGAATCAGCCATAGGTGTACATATATCCCCTCCCTCTTGAACCTCCCTCCCATTTCCCTCCCCACCCCACCCCTCTAGGTTGATACAGAGCCCCCGTTTGAGTTCCCTGAGACATACAGCAGATTCCCATTGGCTATCCATTTTACATATGGTAATATAAATTTCCATACTCTCTGCATACATCACACCTCTCCTCCCCTCTTCCCGTGTCTGTAAGTCTGTTCTCTATGTCTGTTTCTCCATTGTTGCCTTACAAATAAATTCATCAGTACCATATTCCTAGATTCCATATATATGCGTTAGTATATGATATTTATCTTCTCTTTCTGACTTACTTCTCTCTGTATAATAGGCTCTGAGTTCATCCACCTCATTAGAATGGACTCAAATGTGTTCCTTTTTATGGCTGAGTAATATTCCATTGTGTGTATGTACCACAAATTCTTTATCCATTCATCTGTTGATGGACATCTAGATTGCTTCCATGTTCTAGCTATTGTAAATAGTGCTACAATGAACACTGGGGTACATATGTCTTTTTTAATTTTGATTTCCTCAGGGTATATGCCTGGGAGTGGGATTGCTGGGTCATACGGTGGTTTTATGCCTAGTTTTTTAAGGAATCTCCATATCGTCTTCCATAGTGGTGGCATCAGTTTACATTCTCACCAACAGTGCAAGAGGGTTCCCTTTCCTCCACACCCTTTCCAGCATTTATTGTTTGTAGACTTTTTGATGAGGGCCATTCTGACTGGTGTGAGGTGATATCTCATTGTAGTTTTGATTTGCATTTCTCTAGTAATGAGCAGTATTGAGCATCTTTTCCTGTGTGTGTTAACCATCTGTATGTTTTCTTTGGAGAAATGTCTGTTTAGGTCTTTTTCCCACTTTTTGATTGGGTTGTTTGTTTTTCTGGTATTGAGTTGTTTGAGCTGCTTTTATATTTTGGAAATTAATCCTTCATTGGTTGTTTCATTTGCTATTATTTTCTCCCATTCTGAGCGTTGTCTTTTCACCTTATTTATAGTTTCCTTTGCTGTGCAAAAGCTCTTAAGTTTAACTAGGTCCCACTTGTTTACTGTTGTTTTTTATTTCCATTACTCTAGGAGTTGGGTTATAGAGGATCTTGCTTTGATTTATGTCATTGAGTGTTCTGCCTATGTTTTCCTCTAAAAGTTTTATAGTTTCTGGTCTTACATTTAGGTCTTTAATCCATTTTGATTTTATCTTTGTGTATGGTATTAGAAAGTGTTCTATTTCATTCTTTTACTTATAGCTGCCCAATTTTCCCAGCACCATTTATTGAAAAGGCCATCTGTGCCCCATTGTATATTCTTGCCTCCTTTGTCAAAAATAAGGAACCAATAGATGTGTGGATTTATTTCTGGACTTTCTATTTGTTCCATTGGCTTATAGTTCTGTTTTTGTGTCCATACTGCACTGTCTTGATGACTATAGCTTTGTAGTATAATCTGAAGTCAGGAAGGATGATTCCTCCAGCTCCATTCTTTCTCAAGACTGCTTTGGCTATTCGGGGTCTTTTGTGTATGCATTGTGAAATTTTTTGTTCTAGTTCTTGAAGAATGCCATTCATAATTTGATAGGGATCACATTGAATCTGTGGATTGCATTTGGTAGTATTGTCATTTTCACAATATTGATACTTCCTACCCAGGAACGTGGAATATCTCTCCATCTGCTTATGTCATCTTTGATTTCTTTCATCAGTGTCTTATAATTTTCTGTATACAGTTCTTTTTTCTCCTTAAGTAGGTCTATTCCTATATATTTTATTCTTTTTGTTGCAATGGTGAATGCGATTGGAAAATCATGGAGAATTCTTTAAAGATTATTTAAGGTAAAGCTTCTCTGATAGCTCAGTTGGTAAGGTCATCTGCCTGCAGTGCAGGAGACCTGGGTTCAATCCCTGGTTTGAGAAGATTCCCTGGAGAAGGAAATGGCAACCCACTCCAGTATTCTCACCTGGAAAATCCTATGTACAGAGGAGCCTGGTGGGCTACAGTCCATGGGGTTGCAAGAGTCAGATTAAACCACCAAACCAGGATAAAGCTGTTGAACGGTTTAAAATTGCATAATTATCCTTACAAACGTGACCTGATTATTGATCATTGTACCTGAGAACTATCAAAAGTTTAGAGGAGGCTTGTAACATAAGACAATGAGATTAAAAGGAAGGCATTACAATTTCCAGAGAATAGTAGTGAAAATTGTAAGGCATGATATTCACATAAATTGTGTAAGAAGAAAAACTAGTGTCTTTTGTTTGGTTATTACAAAAATAGTCACGAACATTCTCCAATACTTGAATAGTAATAGCAAAGACACATTTTTTTCCTTAAAATTTAGTCCTTTTCAAGACATGGTGACATGAAGATTTGTTTACTTTAAACATGAATTAATACTAAATTGATATATTTTTACTCAACAGCATGAGTAATAACAGACAATAAGCTAAAATGTATGTATTTATGTATTTCTCAAAGGTATTAATCCACCTCAGAAAATTTGTGTAAAACCTGAAGATGTGGATGAAGACAGTATAATTCTCCAGTGGGAACCCGCACAAGATGGCCATGAGGTCTATATTCAAATCAAATCCATAGCAGATACACGAGAAGTCAGGAAGTTTTTTGTAAAGGATGCTAATAGATGCAAGATTGATCACTTAATCCCTGGAATGACATACGACATTGGAATGGCAACAGTAATGAATGGGAACTTGAGCAAGCTGGTAACTATTCAACAAACTCTAAGTGAGAATCAGATACTTTTCATTTCTTAACAGATATTTCCTGATTTGGGGGTATTATAAAATAGTTTCTGATAGAATTCTCTGGTAGCAGGTTTTACCTTTTTAAATAGATTGTTGGTGTATTTCAGGATCTGGAGCAATTTCCATCCATTTTATCTTGCAAATGTCCTATGTTTCAATAAAGGAAGCACTGTTTATGTTTAGGAACTTCATCCCAAAGTCACACTGTCTAGGTTTGAATCTGAGTTCAGCTATTTCACTAGAACCAAAAAATTTTTCATTTTTCAAACAAAATTAATTCAATGAACTATAATTATTAAAAATGTAATAAGGAAGAAGAAAGAAAAGGAAAAAAGTAAATACATTAAATAATCATAGATATTTATAAATTGTGATAAACCTTAAGGAAAGCAGAAAAATTAAGTCAATGAGAGTGTTAATTAAAAAAAAAAGCACAGCATAAGAGCAGTGAGTTGCAGTTTTATTCAGGGATCTTGGTGAGGACTGTAGCCTGGGAGACAGCCTCTCAGAGAGCTTTGAGGAACTTGCTCCAAAGAAGCAGGGGGAGAGGTCAGTATGCAGGTGATTTTGGCTAAGGGACCTATGCAATCAAGCATATGTCATGGTGGAAGATTACTGCTTGCCACAAGGAACAGATATCTCAATTAATGATTTTAGTGCTTTTCCAAGTATGGGAAGAGGTAAGAATATGGGGTCATTAAAATTTTTCCTGAAGCATATCCAACTGTTTAAGGGCCTGTTTTGCCTGTTTTTACAAAGCGTAGTGTGCTTCATTCTGTTCTTCATCCTGAATTCCTTTCGGGGCGTGTTGCAGGTCAGCAACGGCAGTGACTAATGATTTACTGTTCCTTTGCTAGAAGACTGTGGCCATGGCACACCTTGTTTGCGAGAGGAATTGAGGAGGGATGGAGGTGCTCCTGTAGATGGACTGTAATAGGGGTTGCCTTTGATGGAGGCTTAAATGATAGGGAGGAGCCAGAGCAGAACAAGATGGAGGAAGGGGACTTCAGAAATGAACACCTGTCACAAAGAATGTAAGACAAGGACAAACCTGGTGTCTGAGAACAGAAAGGCCAGGATACGGAAGAGGGAGAAGGGTAGTAGGAAATGATATTGAATGAGGATTCAGGGGTCAGAACACAGGGAGCCTACAGGCTGTGCTTTTGAGTTTGTTTTGAGGGCAGTGGAAAGTCATTGAAGGGTTTGTGCAGCAGAGGTGACAGGGTGAAGTCACCTTGTCACAAAAATGTCCTTCTGATATGGGCAAAGAATGATTTGTTTAGGGGCGAGAATGAACTGGGAAAGTGGTTCCAGGGTGCTGTAGAGTCTAGGCCAAAGATTACGGTGAGCAAGAAAGGGAAGTGCAGCTGGAAAGTAGTGGCCACGTTTTACAATATGAAAGTCCAAGCTTTCATGCTGGAGTGCTTATGATCAGTAAGTTAAAGTCCTCCAGTCATGTCAGAATCTTTGCCACTCCGTGGATGGTAGCCCACCAGGTTCCTCTGTCCTTGGAATTCTCTAGGCAAGAATATTGAAGTGGGTAGCCATTCCCTTCTCCAGGGGATCTTCCCAACCTTGAGATCAAACCCTGATCTCCTGCATTGCAGGTGGATTCTTTACCATGAGTTACCAGGGAAGCTTCTGATCATGAGCAGAGGAAGGGAGAAACTGGGTGTTTGACTTGACTAATTTAGGTGAATAGTGACTCTGAGGAAGGAAAGATCATTGGACCTCACAGGCCTTTTAGCTAACAAGAAGGGTAGTCTGGTAGGAAAAATGAATTAATTAAAGAAAATTATGTGTTAGTAGTGTCTACATTCAGTCAGCATGAAATCTTCCTGTTTTATCTTTCAAAGACTAAACTGAAATTTATTTCCATAATTCCATACTTAAATTTTTGAGAAAAACTACCTAAAGATAATAGTTATCTAGAAAACAGTTATCATAGAAAACTGTTATGAAAAAGAAGACAGTTTGATAATTAAGCAAAATATATTGCTAAAAATCTACTTTATATCTACTAAACAACCCAACATAAATTTATATGCAGAATGGAAGTATAAACTAAAACATGTAGATGAGAAATGAACTGTTGTCTTAGAGCCACCAATCATTACCAGAATGGGGTTAGATTTTCCCATATTGTCTCTGGGCCTAAATTTTTGCTCCCTAAGATTTAGGTCACTGAATATATTTTTAAACTGATTTTCACCTGTAAAGTCCTATTCTTGTTTGACTCCGGGGAACTTAGCCTGTTTCAACCCATTTACCATCTAAAAACAAATCTTACCATCCTTTCTAGATAGTCAGTTCCTTTGAAATCTTATTCAGATGTCTATCTTCAGGTGCAAACGTAAATCTAGGTGCTGCTTAATTCAGATACTTATTGATAAAGTCAGTATCTAGCATGAATGCTGAAACGTGGATTAACATATATAAATCTGAGAAAGGCTAATAGAATTTTAGGGCTTAAAGTTCTATTTAACGTTTTTAAAGTTTTTTCTTTTTGAACTGTTTTAAAGTTCAAAAACAGATCTGGCCAATGCAGCAAGGATATACCATTCTTCAGATCATTGTGTAATGCACCTCTATAATTTCTGGCTAGCTTGGAGCCGTGTCTGTTACTCCAGAGTGTCACAAAGCAGATCTGCTCATTGATCCACGTGAAAGGGCATCATGTTTGGAAACGCCCATTAGGTGCTCGTGGTGTCTATATTTTCTCTCCTTCAAATACTCCACTATTTCTTCCTTTTTTAATTTTTATTTATTTTTATTTATTTTTTTATCCATGATACCAGCTGCGGATTTTATTTTATTTTTTAATTTTATTTTTATTTTATTTTACTTTACCGTATTGGTTTTGCCATACATTGACATGAATCCACCACTGGTAGAAAACGTTATTTACCTTTGGCTCTCTGGGTCTTCACTGCTGGGGGCGCTTTCTTTGACTGTGATGGGTGGGGACTACTGTTGAGCTGCAGTGCCCGGGCTTCTGGTTGTGCCGGCTTCTCCTGTCGAGGAGCGCCGGTTCTAGAGCGCTCAGGCTTCAGTGGTTGCGGCTCCCCAGCTCTAGGGCGCAGCCCCGAGAGGTGGGCGGCACAGGCTTAGCTGCGCCATGGCGTGTGAGATCTTCTCAGCCCAGGGATCGATCCCTTGTCCTCCTGCATTTGCAGGCGGATTCTTAAGCTCTGAGCCACCAGGGAAGCCCTCCACTGTTTCATATAATCCTGTCGGTCTTTCTGTTCAGTTCTTAAACTTTATAATCACTTTTGGCATCACCTGATTATTTATCATTCATCATTTTCACTTGTGTCAAGATGATTAAGCAAATATCAGCCTATCCCAAGGTGCATAGGTAGACATTCTCTCCTTGTATTCATTTAATAAATAATTACTGTTAATTACCCTTTATTGAACTGGCCAAAAATGTTCATTTGGGTGCTCTCAATCTTATGGAAAAACCCAAATGAACTTTTTGGCCAGCCCAATATTATATACTGTCTTTCTCTCTTCCATACACTTTTAGGCAGTCAAGCATAGAGGGACTTTTACCTTTTAATGAGCTTCTACATGTTACAGACATATAGAAAAAAAAATTAATTTGGACATTGCTTTTTCCTTTGAACCTTCTCTCTCCATCTGTCTGTTATCTCAAAAGCAATTATTGGTAATGAAACTTGACCTCCGGTTATTAGTGTGCACCTGATCTATAAATGTGAAGAGCTGACTCATTGGAAAAGACTCTGATGCTGGGAGGGATTGGGGGCAGGAGGAGAAGGGGACGATAGAGGATGAGATGGCTGGATGGCATCACCGACTCGATGGACGTGAGTTTGAGCGAACTCTGGGAATTGGTGATGGACAGGGAGGCCTGGTGTGCTGCGATTCATGGGGTCTCAAAGAGTTGGACATGACTGAGCGACTGAACTGAGGTGATCTATAAAATGTGCCCTTTGGGAGAAGGCGGTGCTTACAACAACGGATCTTGGAACCAGATTACCTGGAATCATAGCTCCACAAGACCAGTTCATGTCCTTTGGAAAGTCATTCAATCGTTTTGGCCCTCCGTTTTCTTCTCCCTAAAATGGGAGTGATGATAATCTTAGCTACATTATGCAGTTAATATAATTTAAAGGCTCAGACACCAAGCAAACTCTCTGAGAGTCTTGGTGATTGTTATCATTTTCCTCTCTGCAGGAGCAGGGTGGTGGCACTGGGGAGCTTTGGCCGTCTGTAATGGGAAGTCAAGTTGTGCCAGCTGTGTATGTGCCTCTTTCTGTCAGAGCAATTAGTGAACCCATTTTTCTTGACAGAAGGAGAGCTGTAAGAGAGCTGGTGTTTGAGTTTTCTTTTTTTTCCTCTCACAAAAGAATAAATTTTAAGATAGACTGGGCATCTCTGAGGGTTCATTCTAACAAACCTATGGTAAAAGCCTTTGAATTTGGCCTGGTTTAGTTTATATCATTGAAAAAACCTCACTCAGCCCTCAGGTTGCCACTTCCTCTGAAGATTTTGCAGTAAAATACGTAAGGATGGAGGTCCTGGTCACAGAGGTGGAGACTCATTGGAATCCAACAGAAATGGCAATGCCTTTCTTTTTCATTTTTTAAAGTGTAACCTTCTCGCACTTGTATAGTTCTGAAGAGAAGGAATAATTTTATCCTGTTCTACACCTTTCCAGCCTTGCTGCCCCTCTGCTCTAACATATCACGCGTTAATACTGTTGGCTACCTCTGTCTGGACAAGTGTAATTGATGTAAAGGTTCACACTTACCCACTGGAGGGAATGTTTCCAGCTGTATCCTTCCAGAGCCTACAGTAAACGAGGCCTATTTAAAGCGCTGACCCTCCCTAGAAAATGTTTTCAGTACCCACGAAGCTGGAAGTGATTGTTTCCATGAGTAAATCAGTCAGTCATTTCCAAACCCCAGATATTTAATTTCTATCCAAAGTATCTTTAGACGTGTTCACAGATCACTGCCCATAGATTCAGATGGGCTGGAAACTTGTGGGATATCATGCTAGTCTTGGAAAGGTCCTATTTACTGTGAGAGCTTTCCAAGCTGTATGGAATTTAGAGAGGAAACCCACCAAAGATGTTAGTTAATCAGAAGAAGAAAAGTAAATACAACTAGAAAAAGAAAAACACGGTAAAAGTGCCTTGAAACCCAGTAATATACTATATGGAGGGTGTTAGGGTTAGTATAGTGAACATTTCCTGATAACCATCAAGAACAGAAGAGGAAAGTTCTATTATTACAGCTGAATGAATTGATGGGAGATAGTACACAGATTTTATGTTCTATATTTCTAATTATTGATGTGTGTTTAAATCCTTTTAGACAGTACTGTCTCTGGGTAAAGTCAGATATCAGTGATTTAGAACAAGTTCCATTACATCAAACCAGATGTCACCAAAAAAAAAGAAAAAAAAAAAAACTGAAAAGAGAAGGCCATCTACTTATTCTCTGGGGAGGAAAAGCAAAAACTTTTTTAGAATGTATATTTGAGAAGATATCTGTTTGGAAGAAAGACAGACCTAAGGATATACTGGACAGTATCCCAATAATCTAAAAATAGAATTGAAATTAAAATTGATCTGAGGAAAAAATAATGTGGCTAGAAATTGTCTAAAATTTTAATCTGCTGTAAGTAGCACAATAAAGCTCTTTAACAGACGTCAGGGAGAAAATGTGAATGAATCCTTCCACCAAATGTTTGCCAGAACCACGTTCCTAAAAATGAAATGTCTGCTCAAAATCCCTGTGCGGACAGAATAGCCTGACCTCCAGAGGATGGGCTTCCCTGATGGCTCAGCTGGTAAAGAATCCGCCTGCAACGCGGGAGGCTTGGGTTCAGTCTCTGGGTTGGGAAGATCCCCTGGAGAAGGGAAAGGCTACCCACTCCAGTATTCTGGCCTGGAGAATTCCGTGGACTGTATAGTCCATGGGGTCCCAAAGAGTCGGACATGACTGAGTGGCTTTCACCAGAGCGTGGCAGGCCGAGCCCCTCGTGGACAGTGATCAGCCTCGGACCTTGCCCGCTCCCTGTTGCTCAGACACACCCCGTGCTTGAACCACCCTGAGCGCCTGCCTGTGCCTGAGCAGTTTAGAAGAAACCAAGGCACGGCGTGACTAAGAGACTTGCTGAAGACTAGTAACTGGAAGCTGGTTGCCGAGGGCTAGTGCCTAGCCCTGCTAGTGAAGAGCTGGAAGAGCTTGGTGTCCCTGGATGCACGATGCTGCCGTTTTCCCAGGCCTTGCTGATGCTTTGCTCTTGGTCTGGGATTCCCTCCTGACTGCCTCCCTGTGCCCTGCACATTCCTTCTGGGAGACTTGCTCTGTCCTGTAAGACAGATACAACGCTGTCCTCGACTCTGGAAAGCCCTCCCCAGTGTTGTTACTTCTGCTAGAATTCCCTCTCTGTTCTCAACAGCCTTTGTTCATGTCCCTCTAACCATGTGGGACTCTAGTTAGGGATCTGCTCATATTTTTTTGTAAATAATGACAAATTTCATTATATTTGGATGATTCTTTTAGAACTGGACAAACACCATCCTAAGGATGAAACTAAATGTCTGAATCACATAGCACACAAATGAATAGTATACTTAGGCATCATCTGTAGGTGCATAGGAGCACACAAGTTCCGAGTTTGAGAATTATATGAAAGCAGGAATCTGGCCTTATTTACTTTCTCTGAGCATTCCTTCTGGTATGTAGGTTTTCAAAAGTATTTTCTTAATAAATAGGTAAGAAGGTAAAAAACAGATCTCAGATTTTTATGTTTTTTAGACTATTAATGAGAATCAAACAAATGAAAGTTAATTAGGTCCTTTCAATATATATGTATATATGATCTGTCAGAATGTCCTCTTTGTTTCTCTATCCAATGCTAGCCTAGTAAATGTAAGTTGACTACATAAGCATTTAATTATTTCACAAATTCTAGAACATGTTAGAGAAATATGAGTTTTAAGACCATACTAATTATAAATATCTCTTTTTATCTTTCAGAGCCCAAACCAGTTCAGATTGCTATTCCTTATGAAAGCCATAGTACCTCTGTAAGCTTATTTGTTCAGATGCCTGATATTGGGGTGTTTGATGGCATACATATTGCAAGTGACCGAGGCCCAAACGTAACCAGGCTTTTGAAACAAGACAACAAAATAACTGTTGACAATTTAACCCCAGGCACAGAATATAATTTCTTTGTTTCTACCGTCAGTGGGACTAAATTAAGTAATATATATTATGTACCTGCAGTAAAAACATGTAAGTATTTTAGGAGTTGCCTAAGGTGCTATTCAATTTTGCTTTTGTGTGCCATTTCAAATTAGTACTCTGTGTTCACTGTAATGCAATCAATTTCAAAGATCCTTTAAAACAATTGCAAAAACCTCATTCCTGAGCCTGATCTGTAATTGCCAAGTATACAGATAGAGCTAACCTTGTTTAAAATTGAGAAGTCAAATAAAGTAAAAATTAAAAAAATAAAAATAAAATAAAATTGAGAAGTCACAAAGTTTTTCTTATCTATTGCCAAAAACCACATGTGCATATTAATTGGAACTTTCAATGACTTAATCCAAGAGTGAGGAATGTGAGTAATTTTTAGGCAAATTATGAAAACTAGACCATACTTTGTGAAGAAAGTAGGGAAAACCACTAGACCATTCAGGTATGAAATAAATCAAATCCCTTATGATTATACAGTGGAAGTGAGGAATAGATTTAAGGGCCTAGATCTGATAGATAGAGTGCCTGAAGAACTATGGAATGAGGTTCGTGACATTGTACGGGAGACAGGAATCAAGACCATCCCCATGGAAAAGAAATGCAAAAAAGCAAAATGGCTGTCTGGGGAGGCCTTACAAATNGTCTGGGAGCCCTGATGGTGTCTCTCAAAGCACATGATAAGGGTACATTTATCATGTACACTTATTGCGTACACTCCCCATGCTGCCATTTGTCTAGAAAAAACTAGTGCATATTTTCTTCATCTCTTTGAATATTTTAAATTATGTATAATATATGTACATGCCAATACTTTACATTTTGAGATTCCCATTGATTTTGATTTAATTCACTCAAAAATTCTACAGATATTAATTTTAAACATTTGGAATACTTGAAATTTGACGCCACCATACTCTTAATCACCATACTCTTAATCTTGGGACCCAAGCCTGCTCAGGCTCCAGGGATGGGATCGCAGCCCAGCTCAGAGAAGTTGGAGGGATAAACATGGCTTTTTTTCCTTTTCTTTAGTTTTATGCCGGTAGTATGTTGGAGCAATATTGTGCTTGTTTTCAGTGTACAGCCTCCTGGTTCAGTGATGATATGTATGGGTATATCATAGCTGTTCTTTTTTTGGATTCTTTTGTCTTGGAAGTTATTGAAGAAGCTCGAGCAAAGTTCCAAGTGCTGAACATTAGTTCTTTGTGGATGGATGGATGATGGATGGGTAGAAAGAACAAAAATAATCCTTGTGGATTATATATTACAGATACAGATTTCTGTGTATATGTTAGTCCACACACATCTAATTCATTCCTGGCCCTTCAGTTTATTTTTTTTTTGAACTGTATGTTTGAATTCTTAGAGTTTCTTTTTGTGTTATAAATGAGTTCATACGTATCTTTTTTTGTTTTGCCTAGAGGGGACATCATATGCTATTGTCTTCTGTGTGGCTGACTTCACTTAGTGTCATCCTCCAAGGGCCATCTCTGTGGCTACCAGTGGCATGATTTCATGCATTTTTGTGGCTGAGTAGTAGTCCACTGTATGCACACACCGCATCTTCTAGAGCTTGAATGGGGTGGTGGGCATTTTGCTGGTTCTGTGTTTTGGCTGTTGTAAGTAGTGCTGCGGTGAATGTTGGGGTGCATGTGTCTTACTGAATTATGGTTTTCTTGGGATATAGGCCCAGGTGTGGGAATGTCAAATGCTAGGCTTAGCTCTCTCTCTTTTTTTTTTTTCCTTTTTTTCTGGCATTTGGAGACTGTCTTTTATAGTGACTGTGACAATACATATACCCACCAACAGTTTATGTGGGTTCCCTTTCCTCCAGGCTTTCTCCTGCATTTCTTGTTTGTAGACTTGTGAGGGTGGCTATTCTGACTGGTGGGATTTGATTTCTCATTGTAATTTTGATTGGCATTCCTGTAATAATTAGGGACGCTGAGCATCTTGTCCTTTGGTAGTTGGGGTTGTTTTTCTTTTTTCCTTAAATGGAGTGAGGAAATTTTGCCTGTTGTGATTGGCTTTGTAAAAGTCGGTAGTGTTTGGAATTTATTTCTGTAATATCTGCCCCAGGACGTTTCCTGAGGGCAGCTGGCATTAGCAGCCACCCAGGCCCTGTAATTGGAGGTGGAAGTGTTAGTCTCAGTCGTGTCTAAATCTTTGTGACCCTATGGATTGTAGCCTAACAGGCTCTCCTGTCCATGAAATTCTCCAGGCAAGAATACGGAGTGGGCTGTTGTTCCCTTCCTCAGGGGATCTTCCCAACCGAGGGATCAAACTCTTGGTCTCCTGAACTGCAGCCAGATTCTTTATCATCTGAGCCACCAGGGATTGGAGGTTCCAGTAAGCACTTGTTGCCAAGTTGTAGTTACAGAGAGTGTCCACAAGGTGACAGGATAGTCTTAGGGAAAGTCCTGGGCTGTAAATTAGAGCAAACACCCAAGGGCTTGTGTCTCACTACTTCCTTCTTCTAAAGCTTCAATCTCTTATACGGACTAATCCCAACCTGGACCACTTCACCCTGCAGAGGATGCTTAGCTGCCTGAGCTTAGGAGGCTGCACTCTCAGGAAATAAGCTTGAGCTGGGAACCCAAGTACCAAGAGATGTGGAGGCTGGGTGCCTCTTCCAAGGTCCCCAAGGCCAGAGGGTCAGGCCACCAAACTTTGGGTGTGCTGTGGACTCTGGTCAGAGCCAGAGCAAACCATCCAGGTTTAAGAGAAGACTGAATTAAAGACACCCTGCCTGACTGTCTTGACCTCCGCACAGTCCAGCCTTGGGACCCAAGCCTGCTCAGGCTCCAGGGTATAGGATAGCAGCTCAAGTCAGGGAGGTCAGAGGGGATAAACTAGGCATGGCTTTTTTTCTTTTCCTTTTCTTTAATTTCAGGCTGATGGTATATTGGAGTATAGTTGATTTCTAATGTGCTTCTTGTTAGTGTGCAGCCTCCTGGTTCAGTTATGGTGTGTGGACCAGGTCAGTTCATGTGTGTGAACACATACAAACAGCAGACCTATTCATTTGGATTCTGTTGCCATAGATGTTATTGCAGAAGCTTGAGCAGAGTTCCCTGTGCTGCACATCAGGTCCTTGGGGATAGAAGGAATGACGGTAATCCTTGTGGATTATCTATTACAGATACAGATTTCCATGTGTGTGTTAGTCGTGTGTGCATGTGTGTGTGCATGCTCACTTGCTTCAGCCGTGTCCAACTCTTTGCGATCCTGTGGCTATAGCCCTCCAGGCTCCTCTGTCCATGGGATTTTCCAGGCAAGAATACTGGAGTGGGTTGCCATGCCCTCCTCCAGGGGATCTTCCCGACCCAGGGAACGAACTCACATCTCCTGCTTTGGGATTTGGATTCTTTGCCACTGAGCCACTGGAGACCTCCATATGTTAGTCCTGACCTCCTAATTCATCCCTGCCCTTTACTTTTTTTTTTTTTTATTTTACTTTATTTTACTCTACAATACTGTATTGGTTTTGCCGTACATCAACATGAAGCCGCCACGGATGTACATAAGTTCCCAATCCTGAATTCTGAATTCTCAGAATCTCTTAAAATTAGTTTATTTGTATCTCCTTTTCCATTTTGCCTAGATGGAACATCATATGTCTTCCGATGACATGTGATCGGACTGATTGTATGTCAGTCTGACTTCACTTAGTGTCATCCTCCACGGTCCATCCCTGGGGCTACCAGTGGCATCATTTCATGTGTTTTTTTGTGGCTGAGTAATAGTTCACTGTATGCACACACCACACCTTCTTTGAGCTTGAATGGGGTGGTAGGCGTTTTGCTGGTTCTCTGTGTTGGCTATCATAAGTAGGGCTATAGTGAATGTTGGGGTTAATGTGTCTTTTTCAAGTATGGTTTTCTTGGGATATAGACCCAGGTGTAGGAATGTCACATCCTAGGCTTAGCTTTCTTCATTATTTTTTTTTTGGCTTTCAGAGACTGTTCTTTATAGTGACTGTGCCAATGTATTTTCCCATGGACAGTGTATTTGGGTCCCTTTCCTCCAGGGCTTCCATGGCTCAGTGGTAAAGAATCCATCTACTGATGCAGGAGACACAGGTTTGATCCCTGGGTGGGGAAGTTCCCCTGGAAGAGCAAATGGCAACGCACTCCAGTATTCTTATCTGGAAAATCCCATGGAGAGAGGAGCCTGGTGGGCTACGGTTCATAAGGTCGCAAAGAGTTGGACATGACTGAGCACATACATGCGTCCACTTGATGTAGAAATTGATGGCAAGTAGTAATAAATGCCATACAAAAATTGCATGGTGTCCTAAAATCATTACATTTCTGACTATAAATGTAAATAAGTGTCAAGGTTCTTAATGATATGCTTTTCCTGATTACACAGTTCACATATGTTTTTATACCATATTGTATTATGTATCATTTCCCCCAAAATTGTAATCCTTACATTATTGTTTAAACTCAATTTTCACACAAAATAATCTCAAGCTGATGTCATAAATCATGTTTTCTAATAGCATTTTAACATATCTATAATCAGATTATACACATCTAGATGTGTATAAGAGACAGTACTTATATTCTCTGCCTTTTATATTATGAATCATTGTGGGCAACATTCTGTTTTACAGTTCTTGTCTCTAAAAATAAGTAATTCTTGATCCTCTAACTATATTAATATTATTATATCAGTAGCAGAATACCAATATATAAGGTAATACTCTAAAGTTGACATTTTTCAGTTTTTTAAAAATAATTGTTTTCTTTTATGCTAGATGAAATCTTTAAACTGGGAAAATGAAACACTAAAACTCATCAGATAAAATTTGTTTTTAACTTCAGCTAGTGTTTGGTACAAAGGAATTCCTTTATTTCTTTGTCTAGCCTTCATATTTCTATCTCTGTTGTGTTTGAGTAGTTTCAGAAAACTTTAATTTCATTTTCCTCCTTTGAATATTGTGCATTTGCTCCCATGAATTTGCTTTCACCTAGTTTTTGGTGTAGCATCAGAGTTAGCTGCATGTAATGGTGTTTCCAGTGACTCTGAGTACAATTGATTATCATTTTTTATAAGCTGTTAAATGGATAAACAACTATTTTTAATTAGGATAGAGATAATTCATTAATAAACTATATTGTCCTTTTTTTGGTGTTGTGCTTTTTACTCCCTTTGAAGGGACAAATAAAAGAAAAAGCTGGTTAGAAAACATCCAGGAACAATTTAGTGTTTTATGTGTTTTGCGTAGGTCTGGAAGCACCATCAAATATCCATGAGGGCAAAGTTACGGACTCTTCCATTGAAATTCTCTGGAATCGAGCTGATGGGAATTTTCAGCATTATGAAATCACATGTGTAAACTGTGCTGCTGCTTTCATGGTGCGTTATAAGGGACTCTCAAAGGAATTAAACTTTCATGCTGAAACCAAGATTACTCATGCTTACATCAGATCAGATGGTCTGGTGTGCTACAGTCCATGAGGTCACAGAGTTGGACACGACAACATGTTGGATAGTAAAATTAAATAACCCCCAATCTTTTCTCTTTTTTGTTTGTTTGATTGTGGAATATTTCTTAAATGAACACTTGGTAAGTTATTCTTTTGGATTGCCAGGTCCAGAAGGTATCTCAAGAAGCTGCAGTCTTCTCTAACCTGGATCCTGCCACGGTGTACACCTTTTCAATTCGCACTGAAAAAGAAGGTTTTAAAGACAGTTCTCCCTACATAAAAGAAATACAGACAGGTACAGCTTGTGTAAGCATTTTTGATATTATTTTAATGTTCAAATTAAAAAAAAAATTCCACTTTTCAAAAATACTTAATATAATCAGAAGGATTCCATAAAAATGCTTTGTTTTATGTATTATTTTCTTTTTTAAAGAAAAATTTATTTAGCCAGGTTTCATTGACTTCATTTTATAAGTTTCAATGTTCAAATATTCATTTGGTTCTTATAGAGAAGAATTAGTAAATAGTTCATTCTTTACAAATTTTCTCTATGGGCAGGCAATATTGCCTCTTGTCTCTTTTTCTACCTCCCCTTTGTGTGAATTAGCACAGCCTCTTTTGTTATGTGTATTTCCAGACAATAGAGTTGCTAACTGCCTGGGTTCTGGCCAGAGTCTCCCTTTGTGATTTAACGTTTCCATTGTTCAGTTAAACAGACAATGGAGTGTGCCATTTCTCCAGTGTTAGCAACTTATTCCCAATGGCAGATGGTGACTTATTCCATGGCAGTCAAATGAAATAAAGGATAATTGGAAAGGGTGTATGCAAAATGTGTACATTTTCAAATCTAGGTGAAGTAAAATTGTCAACTATTCAACTAAAATAACTGTTTTAGTTATTCTTGACATTGATGGCATGGGAAGATTGATTTATGTGTTTAGAAACTGGTCACGTCCGGTGTTCTTTTATTATAATAATAAAGAACAGACATGAGAGAGAATATCTTGGCAATTTTTTTACTTTCCAACATGTGGAAGAATTTTAAAGGAGAAATATATATTATATAGTATAGTAACATTTTTCTTCAGAAAAATAAGGGAAGTATTTCATATTTAGATGGCAATGAACTTTCCTGTTGACTGACCTTGTTACTATTTGGTATTTAACTAGAATGATGCCTTGAAAATCTTTATAAACATTTCTGAGGTTGGTGGTTACACTAAACCAAGATATTACCTCTTTCTACATTATAGAGGCAGGGTAAATACTGAGTACAACACTGCTGCGGTACATATAAATTCTGTTTCAAAGTTTAAAATGATTCTTGCTGGTTTCTTTTTTTTTTTTCACTCTCTTGACTTTTAACTTCTCATATCTACCAGGAGGAATAAAAGAAATATCTTGGTTACCCTCAGAGTTTGCAGAGTCAAAGAAATCCGAAACAGTTTTAAAATAGGTGCTTCGTATGGTAGAAAATGTTATTTTATGTGTATGTTTTAAATGATATAGCCCCAAGTGCGGTTGAATTTGTGAATCATAGTAGGAATTCAAATGCAGTAACCATTAGCTGGCCTTCAGCCAGAAGTCTTCTGGATGGATATATTATTTCAATATCCAGTGAAAGCTTAATGAAAGAAGAAATCCTGCCTTCCACAAAAAGGTATGAAAACATTAAAAAGAGATTATGTTAAGTTACATGAAACACAAAATTAACATTTTATATGTGCTTTTAGAAAGTTGTTTTAGTGGCATAGTATAAATAGAATTTATAAGAGTTTGCAGGACAACTTTTTGGACTGTCGTGTGATTAGAATAACTAAATCTAATGTACAGTGCCAAATTATGTATGTGGATAGATAGTAATGAATTAATTCAGGATATCATCATGCTTGTATGCATGACATATACACTTTTTGACTTAAATTTCTCCACTTAAGCTATGATTTCCAAATAGCCATTCGTGTTTAAGCATATAAAATTATGTCCATAATAGAAAATTAAAAAAAAAAAACACATAAAATTCCAAATGTTTCTGAGCTAAATATCTTAATGGCTGATTTTTCTTTAATGTGTAGGACATTCACATTTAACAGACTTTCTCCGGGGACTGATTTTTTAATCAGCATTATAGCTACTAAGGGAATAAAGAGAAGCCAGCCTACTGTCCTCATGGTTAGCACTTGTAAGTTCATTTTATATTTAATTAACTTTTCATGGGTTAAGGGAAAATAAGGGAAGTTGTTGCATTTAAAGTAAATAACTAAAAATAAAATAAAGTCAATAACTAGTGGTATGTGTGTGCAGGCTCGGTTGTGTCTGACTCTGCGATTCCATGGGCTGAAGCCCACCAGGCTCCTGTCCATGGAATTTTTCAGGCAAGAATACTGGAGTGGGTTGCCATTTCCTTCTCCAGGGGGGTCTTCCCAATCCAGGAATCAAACCTATGGCTCTTGCATCTTCTGTATTGGCAGACAGATTCTTTACCACTGGCACCACCTGGGAAACCACAATGTCTAGTTAACCATCAATTAAAACAGAAGTGGTTTATGACACTATGGCTTGAAGAGATGGGGCATTTCACATACGTGGAGAATGCCTGAATTATAGTCCTTTCTTTATTATTTATTGTGACCGTGGGCAAAACTATGAAGTTCTCACCTAAACAATGAGAATAATTATTCCTGCCTGGGTATAAACTCTTGTTACTAAAATCAAATGCAAAGCTTTTTGTGAGAAGTTCAGAGTACTCTAAAACCCTAAGGTATTGTCATCATGAAATACTTAATATTTTTCTAATATTTTGACTATTATAACATTTTATGAAAAATGAAACTCTGAAACTAGAAGAAATAGATGGTGTTGTCTTTTCAATTGCATTTATTGGATTCAGTTTGCATCTTCTGACCTTGTTAGCATCGCTTACCTGTCTGCCTGCCCTGAACATACGTGGATGTTCCAAAGCGCCCTGTTATTTGTGGGTCACAGTCACACGGATGTGTGCTCAAGTACCCATGCCCTAAGTGTGAGAGGAGGCTTCATATCAGGGTTTGCAGTGTGGAGGAAGGGAAAACAATGGAAAATGCAGCAATGGTCAAAACAATTCTGGAAAATAAACTAAAAAAGTCTGTGAGCACTATCGTACCCCAGCATGGTGACTGTGCTGTTGTAAGTTCCTTCAGTCGTGTCTGACTCTATGCGACCCTGTGAACTCTAGCCCACCAGTTTCCCTGTCCACGGGATTCTCTAGGCAAGAATCCTGGCACGGATTGCCCTTCCCTTCTCCAGGGGATCTTCCTGACCCAGGGGTGGAACCGGCATGTCTTATGTCTAACCTGCATTGGTAGGCGGGTTCTTTACCACTAAGTGCTACCTGGGAAGCCCAGGTGCTTAAGTAGCTGTGTTTAATCTCCCTGGGTGACCTAAACTGTGGGTTAAGGCTCAGAGATGTGAGATTTAACCCAGGTATCTAACTCTCTTTTATAGCCCTGGTGGCTCAGATGGTAAAGCATCTGCCCGCAATGTGGGAGACCCGGGTTCGATCCCTGGGTTGGGAAGATCCCCTGGAGAAGGAAATGGCAATCCACTCCAGTACTCTTGCCTGGAGAATCCCACGGACGGAGGAGCCTGGTAGGCTACAGTCCATGGGGTCTCAAAGAGTCAGACACGACTGAGCAACTTCACTTTCACTTTCATCTAACTCTCAGACTGAGACGACACTCTGCTGCCTCTCACAAAGATCATCCTAAAACATCAGAAATAGATGAGAAAAGGCATTTTTTTAAAAAGGCTTGTGTCGTTCTGTCTCAGGGAAAGTATCTTAGGTCGCTGCTTAGCTTTGTTTATGTTGTTATCATAGTTACTGTCATCATTGCTGTTGTCATCCTTGTCATCACTCTGGTTATCACAGAGTGCTTGTTCTTTGTCAGGAGCTTTGCAAAGCAGTTTCTGTGCTATTTGTCACCTAGTTCTCAATCACGACCTTCACAACCTTCATTCTACCAATCAGGTTGAGAGGCATGTTTCTTTTTTTTTTTTTTTACAGATGAGGAAGCTGAGGCTTAGAGAATTTCAGTAGCTTTTATAGGATGATAGAGCTTCGAACCCACATTTCCCTGACATCACATCCTGTCCTAGTAACCACTCTGCTTTAGCGGAAAGGCCGCTCTGACACAGGAAGGACTCTGACTCTCCCATCCTTGCCTCTTTGGCTTTGTATCACTATTCTACTTGGACCTCAAGCTCGTTTCTGCCCTGGGATTAACAGTACATTCTGCGTTTTCAGAGGCTTTTGCTTTGGCTATGTTTTCCCAAACAAATCTGGCAACCTTCCCCCCGTCCCCACACTCTGTTCACTTTACAATTTGACTTTTATCTTCCACTGTCAATTAATGTTTTTTGGTCTTTTTATGCCTCTTGTTTTTTGCAAACCACCTCAAATCCATTTGGAAGCAGATGGAATATTAATAATGATATGAAATAAATCTAGATATATCATGGGAATATGGGGGGATGGTAAGTGGTTATTAATAATCCCAGCTGAAAGGGAATATGCATAAAAGAAAAATAGAGTAAAAAGAACTGTCAATCAGTGACACAGGTTTAAATTTACCACTGATTGAATTCATATAAACTTAAATCTATAAGAAAAAGAATTCCTATAAAATTTGAATTTTAGAGATGAGATTATTCCAATAAAATTTTAGCATTATATTTCTTCCAGTTAAGGAAAGAAATGTCACACTTCAGTTTGAGATATAAATTAGAAGTAGGGACGTACTACTGATTTGAAAAATAAGTTTCTAGAACCTCCTCAGATAAAATGTTTAAAGGAAAAAGGAGTTTGGAAACTTAAGGGGGTTAGATATATCTCTTAATTTATGCAGTGCATAAAACTCTCAGTTAAAAATCTCACTTCTAATAATTTCATACTGAATTCTGCTATGAGAAAAATAAATATGAAATCCATATAATTTTATTGTGAAAAAAGGCTTTCTAGAAAATTTTTTCCTCTTCCACCATTGTAGAGATGAGGAGACTGAGACTGTCACATATTGCCAAAGCTGATTAGAAAACCCTGATTACCCTGCCTCTCTCCCATAGTGTGAGGGCCAAGGTTATCAGTCCAGTGTAGATAACATGATGATAGAAATGTTTGCTTGTTTCTTTGTTTTTAAGATTTTTTTTATTATTATTTTACTTTACAATACTGTATTGGTTTTACCATACATCAACATGAATCTAACACAGGTGTACATGAGTTCCCAACCCTGAACCCCCCTCCCACCTCCCTCCCCATAGCATCCCTCTGGGTCATCCCAGTGCACCAGCCCCAAGCATCCTGTATCCTGCATCGAACCTAGACTGGTGATTCATTTCTTACATGATATTATACATGTTTCAATGTCATTCTCCCAAATCATCCCACCCTCTCCCTCTCCCACAGAGTCCAAAAGTCTGTTGTATATATCTGTGTCTCTTTTGCTGTCTCGCATACAGGGTTATCATTACCATCTTTCTAAATTCCATATATACACGTTAGTATGCTGTATTGGTGTTTTTCTTTCTGGCTTACTTCACTCTGTATAATTGGCTCCAGCTTCATCCACCTCATTTGAACTGATTCAAATGTATTCTTTTTAATGGCTGAGTAATATTCCATTGTGTATATGTACCACTGCTTTCTTATCCATTCATCTGCTGGTGGGCACCTAGGTTTCTTCCATGTCCTGGCTATTATAAACAGTGCTGCGATGAACTTTGAGGTACACGTGTCTCTTTCAATTCTGGTTTCCTCGGTGTGTATGCCCAGAAGTGGGATTGCTGGGTCATAAAGCAGTTCTATTTCCAGTTTTTTAAGGAATCTCCACACTGTTCTCCATAGTGGCTGTACTAGTTTGCATTCCCACCAACAGTGTAAGAGGGTTCCCTTTTCTCCACACCCTCTCCAGCATTTATTGCTTGTAGACATTTGGATCACAGCCATTCTGACTGGTGTGAAATGGTACCTCATTGTGGTTTTGATTTGCATTTCTCTGATAATGAGTGATGTTGAGTATCTTTTCATGAGTTTGTTAGCCATCTGTATGTCTTCTTTGGAGAAAAGTCTATTTCATATTTTATTTCCTTGTCCTAGATCCAGACCCACCGTCAGATTTACTGATTTTGGGGCAGGAAGAAAACACAATATATTTGTCTTGGAAACTCCCACAAGGAGGTTTTGAGAAGTTTCAGGTAAAGTTGCTGTCATGCATGATTTCACTCTTTTTTGTCCTTCATTTTACATTAATAGCTTAAGAAATTATGATGCCTCTCCTTTACTGTAAGGTTTTCTTCCAAAATAAGTTTTCTATGTGTTGCTTTATAAGTACAAAATTGTCATGGGAGTTTTTCAAATTTGAGTAAAAGCTGGTGGAGGTGAAGGTGAAGTCGCTCAGTCATGTCCGACTCTTTGCGACCCCGTGGACTGTAACCTACTAGACTTCTCTGTCCATGGGATTCTCCAGGCAAGAATACTGGAGTGGATTTCCATTTCCTTCTCCAGGGGATCTTCCCGACCCAGGGATTGAACCCAGGTCTCCCGCATTGGAGGCAGACGCTTTAACCCCTGAGCCAGCAGGGAAGTCCAAAAGCTGGTACTTGACTTTAAATGTTTGGGTTTTCCAATGGAGACAGATGTGTGCATGTGTAGTACACAGTTGTGAATAACGGAATGCTGGTGCTGAAGCACAGTGCTTCTGTGACAGCAGCGGTCACAGCAAAGATTCCAGAAGTTAAAGCTGGGTGATGTACTCCTATCTTCCTTTCAGCTCCATCCTACAGATGTAGTTGAGTGGAGACTTGCAGCCCAGTGGATAGGAGAGAAAGAGGTACAAAGAAGCTGCTTTTAAATTGTCTGTGATATAAATGTATGCATTTTTTTGTTGTTCTTTGTGGTTAATAATGTAACCTGGAATCAAGTGAGTATATATTATATACCCTACATTATGTATGTATATATATGTATATATATACATACATATGTATATATATGGAGAAGGCAGTGGCACCCCACTCCAGTACTTTTGCCTGGAAAATCCCATGGACGAAGGAGCCTGGTAGGCTGCAGTCCATGGGGTCGCTAGAGTCGGACACGACTGAGTGACTTCACTTTCACTTTTCACTTTCATGCATTGGAGAAGGAAATGGCAACCCACTCCAGTGTTCTTGACATGTATATATATACATACATATGTATATATATACATATGTATATATACCCTACATTGCATACACCTACATAAAACATTATATATATTATATATTATTAATTATATAATATATTATTATATATTAATATTATATACACCCTACATATAATATATATACCCTATCCCCTGCATTGTATGGTTTTCAGGGTGAGTAAGCTTTTGGAGATAGCATTATTTTTGTTTGTTTTAAAATTATTTATTTATTTAAAAAATTACTTATGTGACTGCTCCAGGTCTTTAATCTTCATTATGGCATATGGGATATTTAGAGGCAGCCCGTGAACTCTCAGCTGCAGCATGTGAATTCCTGTTGCACCATGTGGAATCCAGTCCCCTGACCAGGGATTGAACCCAGCCCCCACCTTGCACTGGGGGCTCAGTGTCTTAGCCGCTGGACCACCAGGGTAGTCCTTGGGGATAGCACTGTTGCTTTGTAATCTATGGGGGCAAACAAATTTTCCACACTTTCGTAGTAGTAGGAGATGGTGATTTTAGTTATAAAGAACAGAAAACAACCTAAAATAGTTAAGAACTTTATCATATTAATTAAAGAGTGCCTCATGGAGACAAAGGCAAAGACTATAACTGGGTGTTTGGAAAAATCATAATCAGATATTTAAGGCCATTGAGACCACTGGGATTGTTTTCTTAATGTCTGTCTACTTCTTTCTGCTCATTAGCCTTAATTTATTTTTACTTATTTTTCCTGATGACCAACTTTCTCTTCTAAGCAATCCATGTGATGAGTGGAAAAATGCCATGCACAACTTCTAAGCATAAATGGTATATTATGAGCCATAGAAAAGACAGATGCTCTCTAAATTCCCAAGGAAGGGACTGTGATTATTCCAAATATTAGACACCCAGTCCAGTTTCAGTCAACTGTTGTTGCAGGCCCCATGTCGTGTGAAAATGGTGGCTCTGGGTCTATGGATGGTGGGGGTTATAGAGTCATTAGAATTTGAGCAGATACAACAAAAGGTGTTTCCTGAAAGTGAAAAGCAATATAGAATTTAATAATTTATAGAATCAATACATCTAAAAGGAACCAGAGCAGTAAAATTGCCAGACACTTGAAATGAACTAATTAGTACATCTGAGTTTTATATCCAAATATGAATTTCTTAATAATTACAGTTCATAATGAGAAACAAGATAATAGTTATTATATGATAGACATAAAAAGAATCCACATTTATTTATAGTAGCTGGTAATAAAGACAAAGAGGGTTATGTAGTGGGCAGAATAATGACCTTCCAAAAATCCAGCCTAATTCACAGAACCTGAAATACGTTATATTACATGGTAAAGGGGAAGCAGATGGAATGAAATTGGCTAATTAGCAGGTTTTAAAATAGAGAGATTATAGAGAGTCTGGATCCAGATGGTGGAGTAGGAAGACCCTGAGCTCACCTCCTCCCATAGACATGCAAAAACTACTACATATAGAATAACTATCTCTGAGAGTCATGTAATGACTAGCAGAACAGATTTTCTGCAATTAAGGATATAAAGAGTAGGCCACATTGAGATGGGTAGGAGGGGCAGAGATGCAATCTAGTTAGAACCCACATACCCTGTGCAGTAACCCGCAAGTGGGGAGTACTGTCCAAACCACAGAGGTCCCCCTTGAGGAGTGAGGTGCCTGAGCCCCATGGAAGGCTCCCCAGCCTGGGGGACCTGCATGGGTAGAAGAGCCACATGACATCTGGCTTTGAAAACCAGCAGGGCTTATATCTGGGAAATCCAGAAGGCTGTGGAGTATCGAGACTCTCCTCTTGAAGAGCTTGCACACAAACTCACTGATTCTGAGTCCCAGGGAAGAGGCAGTAGCTTGAAAAACAGCTAGGCCATAAGAGAAGATTTGTTGACTAGTATTAGGGTGTGTGCTGGAAGGGCATGGATCTGGTGGAACTTTCCTTGGGAATGGAAGTACTTGGTAGGTGCAGCTTTTGTTTTTTTCTAAACTCTCCTTCTGCTGGGGTCCAGCCCCGGTGGATCCAGGGTAATCTGAAGGGGAGATGGAATTGGCGTCCTAGGAAAAAACTTATTTAATTACAGATATATAGAGAGATTAGAAATGGATAGTGTAGTAGGAAATATTAGTGGAGAAAAAGAGGCTGAATAACTTGGTTTTCATGGGATACCAATAAAACTCCAAGACAAGGAGTTTGTACCATCTACGTTGGGCCACTGGCGCCCGTTTGCATATTGGAGGGTGCCCTGCCTTGGGCTCCCCCTCTCATGGATCTTAGAAGCCAGGGCAAGTAAGTAGACGTGGCGAACACCCACACTCCAGATGGAATTCAGCCAGAAAAATGGAGAACAAGAAAGAATGACATGGGGGAGTCAGTCTTTCCAGAAACTGATCCGATTTCTTTATTTTTTAGTTTTGCTTATATACCTTTTGTTACACATAGAGACAAACGGAAATTTTAAAGTCACGCGGGGATCAGCAGTCCTGACCTTTATCAAAATCAGGTGCTTCACATAAAAGTATACATAAAGGTCTTAGGGGTTTTACATCATCTTCTGGCCATGAGGCCTGCTGACATTTTATGATCCTTTCTTTCTGATAACCAAAAAACTTATTTTTTCCAAGGGTATTTTTTCTTAAACCAGGCGCCACCCTCTGAAGGTACCAGATAAAGTTGCATTCCTATAGGGTGAGGGTGTAGTGGGTTACAACTAAGAAAGGAATTTATTTAACCTAAGGTTAACATGATTAATCTTAAAGGTTAATACTTATTTCTCCTATATGCTAGTTATATTCATTATAAGGGCAGGGAATATGGAGATTTAGCAGCAAACATCAGCCCAACAAATGAAAACCCTTCACCAATGTTCCCCTTAAGATCTATTTAGTCTTAAGGTAGTGATAAAGTTACATTTTTACATAGCAAGGACACAGTGATTTATACCAAAGTATAGTGATCTATAACAAAAGAGAAAATTCATTAACTCAAAAAGTCTAGTATTGCTAACATCAAAAACTACTATATTTCCTTTACTATATTCCAAATACATTAATATATTCCCAGGTGCCTGAGGATATGCAGGCCTGGCGGCAATCATTGTCTCAACAATGAGAAAAGCCCTATGCTAATTAAGACTTTCAAAATACTCCAAACTCTCTGTGCTGTTTATGGTTGAGAGGTTGTCACACAAGCTAGTCTGTCAGCAGAGGGGTTTGACCTGAGACACCCTTGTCACACCCAGGGCAGGGAATTAGCAGCAATTATTGGCACAACAAATGAAAAACTCTTCACCAATATAATTCCTAACCAACCGGCAACCCACTCCAGCATTCTTGCCTAGAAAATCTCATGGGCGGAGGAGCCTGGTAGGCTGCAGTCCATGGGGTCGCAAAGAGTTGGACACGACTGAGCAACTTCACTTTCACTTTTCACTTTCATGCATTGGAGAAGGAAATGGCAACCCACTCCAGTCTTCTTGCCTGGAGAATCCCAGGGACGGGGGAGCCTGGTGGGCTGCCGTCTATGGGGTCACGCAGAGTCAGACATGACTGAAGTGACTTAGCAGTAGCAGTAGCAACCCACTATACTAATAATTTCTAACTTCCCGAAAGAATCTGCCTTTAGTAAGTCTAAAACATTTCGTACCTCTCACGGTTGGGAGGCTGTAAAGAATCACATGTGGCTGGACGAATCTGTACAGGCAGGCTAGATAACCTTCAGAGGAGTTCGTAAGTTGAAACACTTTTGTTACGCCCAGGAATTTTTATTGACTTGGAGCTGTAAGTTAACTCCTTCTCCGAGAGAGGTAATGGGGATTAGCCCCCCATAAAGTCAGAGGTATAGGTGAGAGCATGAAACAGTGAAGTAGGTAGACTCTGGTTTTGGGGGTAGATGCTCGGGAACAGGGGGTTTCCTGAGGCTCGATCCCGCCTTTGCATATGCCGAAGCCTCCTTCCTCATGACCTTTGCCATGGGCCGAGCTCCTCATGCTGGCTCCAGGCATCCTTCCACCTAGCTTGGCAGGTGCTGGCAGACACCATTTCTATCACTCTCAGTCAACCTAACCAACACCATGTGCCCTGCCCCAGTATTCCCTGAGGGTCAGTCCTGCTCATCCATCCACCATGGCCAGATTCTCCAACGTGACTCCTAACCTGTTCCATATAGCAGGTAGATTTGAACGGCCCCAGTGCCCCTCCTAAGCAACCCCTGCCTGGGAGATCAGTTTTGTACAACAGTATACTTGCAGCAGTTGCAACTGGGCCTCACAGCTAGTAACCCTGGGAACTGGTCCCACCTATCAGTGGACTTGCAGTGAGCATGGCCCAACCACAAAAGGAGGGCATGTACAGCTCACATGGAGGATACTCCAGGGGCATCTGGCTCTGGTGACCTGGGAGGACTGTGCCACTGAGCATCACAGAAAACCTAAATAAAGCCACTCTTTCAAGACTGGGAGATGTAACTATATATCTGATTGTTGTTGTTCAGTCACTAAGTCATGTCCAGCTCTTTGCTACCCCATGAACTGCAGCACATCAGACTTCCCTGTTCTTTACTGTCTCCAAAAGTTTGCTCAAACTCATGTCCATTGAGTCAGTGATACCATCCAACCGTCTCATCCTCTGTTGCCCTCTTCTCCTCTTGCCCTCAATCTTTCCCAGATCAGGGTCTTTCGCAGTGAGTGGGCTCTTGGCTTCAGGTTGCCAAAGTATTAGAGCTTCAGCATTGGTCTTTCCAATGAATATTTAGAGTTGATTTCCTTTAGGATTGACTGGTTTGATCTTTTTGCTGTCCAAGGGATTCTCAAGACTCTGTTCTCTAGCACCACAATTCAGAAGCATCAATTCTATTTGTTAGGTAAAGCTAATAAATAGAAATAAACACTGTTAGGAAAACTTGGGGGACAATGGCAAACCTTTCAAATGAAGGAACAGGACAAGACTTCAGAAAAATAATTCAATGAATTGGAGACAGACAATTTAACAAAAGGGCATTGAAAGTAATAGTCATAAAGATGTGCAGTGAACTGAGAAGAACTGATAGATACAGTGATAAATTGAATACAGAGGTAGAAAATATAAAGAACTGGTAAGAATTCAAGACTGCAATAACTGAAATTTAAAATACACTGGAGAGAATCAACAGTGACAGGGTAGCAGAAATCACCCAGTCAGGACATAAAAGGAATTTTTTAAAAGAGGGTAACTTAAGAAATGTCTGCAACAACATTAAGCATACCAATATTTACTTTTTTCAAGGGGTCCCAGTAGGAGAAGTAAGTTCCAGTAGGCCTATTTGAAGAAATTAGGGCTGAGAAAAAATTTAACCTGGTAAAGGAACCAAGTCCAGAAAACAGACACCCAAACAAGATAACTTGAAGAGACTCCACATCAAGGCACATTATAATTAACATGTCAGAAGTTAGAAATTTAAAAGCAGCAAGAGAAAAACTTAAAAGAGAACCCTCCTTTCAACTGATTAATTTTTAGCAGAAACCTTATAGGCCAAAAGGGACTGGCATGATATATTAGAATTACTGAAAGTAAAAAAAAAAAAAAGAAAAAACTTATAACCAATAATACATTATTTGGCAAGGTTATTAATCAGGAATTAGGAAAGATAAAAAGTTTCCCAAACAAGCAAAAGCTAAAGAAATTTATCACTGCTAAAGTAGCCTTACAGACTTCAGTGGTGGTCCAGTGGTTTAAGAATCTTCTTGCCGCTGCAGGGTACGTGGGTTTGATACCTGGTCCAGAAAGATTCCACATGCCATGGGGCAACTAAGCCTCTCCCTTGTCATACAGCCATTGAGTGCTCTTTCTTAAAAGTATTAATAAAATATCATTCTTTTGCTTAAGAGTTTCCTTACCATGGCTTACTAGGCTCTGCCTGTCCCTGGTGACCTCGCTACAGCTCCTCCATTCTTTCCCATCTCAGGAAAGGACCATGTCCTAAAATCACTTGCTCAGTTATCTTTGATTCTTCCCATTCCCTCATCCCTCAGTCTATCATGGGTTCTGCCACTTCTGCCTCTGAAATGGATCCTTAATGTGTCCAGCTCTCTTTATCTCCACTATACCACCCTTGTCCTCATTTCTTACTCAGATCAACAGCCTAGGTGACAGATGACAGTCTCTTAACCTCCTCTTTTTTTTTTTTTTTTTTTTTTCAAGATGTGTGTGTGTGAGTGCTCAGTCATGTTTGACTCCGTGGACTGTAGTCCGCCAGGCTTCCCTGTCCAAGGGATCCTCTAGGCAAGAATACTGGAGTGGGTTGCCATATCCTTCTCCAGGAGATCTCTCCAACCCAGGGATCGAACCCATATCTCTTGGGTCTCCTGCATTGGCAGGTGGACTCTTTACCACTGCAACACCTGTGAAGCCCCCCCATCGGTTTATTTAAATTAATTTATTTAATTGGAGGCTAATTACTTTATAATATTGTAGAGGTTTTTGCCATATATTGACATGAATCAGCCATGGAACATGTGTTCCTCATCCTGAACCCCCCCACCCCCCATCCCATCCCTCAGGGTCATCCCAAGCACCAGCCCTGAGCACCCTGTCTCATGCATCAAACCTGGACTGGCAATCTGTTTCACATACATGTTTCAATGCTATTCTCTCAAATCATCCCACCCTTGCCCTCTCCCACAGAGTCCAAAAGACTGTTCTATACATCTGTGTCTTTTTTGCTGTCTTGCATATAGGGTCATCGTTACCATCTTTCTATATTCCATATATATGCATTAGTATACTCTATTGGTGTTTTTCTTTCTGACTTACTTCACTCTGTATAATAGGCTCCACTTTCATCTACCTCATTAGAACTGATACAAAGGCATTTTTTTAAATAGCTGAGTAATATTCTATTGTGTATATGTACCACAGCTTTCTTATCCATTTGTCTGCTGATGGACATCTAGGTTGCTTCCATGTCCAGGCTATTATAAACAGTGCTGTGATGAACATTGGGGTACAATCATTTATTTTTCTGGAATTGAGCTGCAGGAGTTGCTTGTATATTTTTGAGATTAATTCTTTGTCAGTTGCTTCCTTTGACATTATTTTCTCCCATTCTAAAGGCTGTCTTTTCACCTTGCTTATAGTTTCCTTCATCATGCAAAAGCTTTTAAGTTTAATTAGGTCCCATTTGTTTATTTTTGCTTTTATTTCCATTATTCTAGGAGGTGGGTCATAGAGGATCCTGCTATGATTTATGTCAGAAAGTGTTTTGCCTATGTTTTCCTCTAGGAGTTTTATCAAAAGGCTGTCTTTTCACCTTGCTTATAGTTTCCTTCATCATGCAAAAGCTTTTAAGTTTAATTAGGTCCCATTTGTTTATTTTTGCTTTTATTTCCATTATTCTAGGAGGTGGGTCATAGAGGATCCTGCTATGATTTATGTCAGAAAGTGTTTTGCCTATGTTTTCCTCTAGGAGTTTTATCGTTTCTGGTCTTACATTTAAATCTTTAATCCATTTTGAGTTTATTTTTGTGTATGGTGTTAGAAAGTGTTCTAGTTTCATTCTTTTCCAAGCGGTTGACCAGTTTTCCCAGCACCACTTGTTAAAGAGATTGTCTTTTATCCATTGTATATTTTGGCCTCTTTTGTCAAGGGTGTCCATCAGTTCAGTTCAGTGGCTCAGTCGTGTCCAACTCTCTGCGACCCCATGAAGCGCAGCACGCCAGGCCTCCCTGTCCATCACCAACTCCTGGAGTTCACTCAAACTCACATCCATTGAGTTGGTGATGCCATCCAGCCATCTCATCCTCTGTCGTCCCCTTCTCCTCCTGCCCCCAATCCCTCCCAGCATCAAAGTCTTTTCCAATGAGTCAACTCTTCGCATGAGGTGGCCAAAGTACTGCAGTTTCAGCTTTAGCATCATTGCTTCCAAGGAAATCCCATGGCTGATCTCCTTCAGAATGGACTGGTTGGATCTCCTTGCAGTCCAAGGGACTCTCAAGAGTCGTCTCCAACACCACAGTTCAAAAGCATCAATTCTTCGGCGCTCAGCTTTCTTCACAGTCCA
>SJYT01075124.1:58156-76984 GCA_006410635.1 Cephalophus harveyi
CTTTTGAATATGCTATCTAGGTTGGTCATAACTTTTCTTCCAAGGAGTAAGCGTCTTTTAATTTCATGGCTGTAGTCACCGTCTGCAGTGATTTTGTAGCCCCCCAAAATAAAGTCTGACACTGTTTCCACTGTTTCCCCATCTATTTCCCATGAAGTGATGGGACCAGATGCCATGATCTTCGTTTTCTGAATGTTGAGCTTTAAGCCAACTTTTTCACTCTCCTCTTTCACTTTAAATCAAGAAGCTCTTTAGTTCCTCTTCACTTTCTGCCGTAAGGGGGGGTGTCATCTGCATATCTGAGGTTATTGATATTTCTCCCGGCAATCTTGATTCCAGCTTGTGCTTCTTCCAGTCCAGCATTTCTCATGATGTACTCTGCATTGAAGTTAAATAAGCAGGGTGACAATATACAGCCTTGATGTACTCCTTTTCCTATTTAGAACCAGTCTGTTGTTCCATGTCCAGTTCTAACTGTTGCTTCCTGACCTGCATATAGGTTTCTCAAGAGGCAGGTCAGGTGGTCTGGTATTTCATCTCTTTCAGAATTTTCCACAGTTTATTGTGATCCACACAGTCAAAGGCTTTGGCATAGTCAATAAAGTAGAAATAGATCTTTTTCTGCATCTCTCTTGCTTTTTCGATGATCCAGTGGATGCTGGCAATTTGATCTCTGGTTCCTCTGCCCTTTCTAAATCCAGCTTGAACATCTGGAAGTTCATGGTTCATGTATTGCTGAATCCTTGCTTGGAGAATTTTGAGGTGCATGGATTTATCTCTGGCTTTCTATTTTGCTCCATTGAGCTATATTTCTGTCTTTGTGCCAGTACCATACTGCCTTGATGACTGTAGCTTTGTAGTAGAGCCTGAAGTCAGGCAGGTTGATTCCTCCAGTTCCATTCTTCTTTCTCAAGATTGCTTTGGCTTCAAGGTTTTTTGTATGTCCATACAAATTGTGAAATTATTTGTTCTAGTTCTCTAAAAAATACCATTGGAAGCTTGATAGGGATTGCATTGAATCTATAGATTGCTTTGGGTGTTATACTCACTTTCACTATATTCTTCCAATCTATGAACATGGTATATTTCTCCATCTATTTGTGTCATTTTTATTTCTTTCATTAGCATTATATAGTATTCTTTATATAAGTCTTTTGTTTCTTTAGACAAATTTATTCCTGAGTATTTTATTCTTTTCATTGCAATGGTGAATGGAATTTTTTCCTTAATTTCTGTTTCTGATTTCTCATTGTTAGTGTATAGGAATGCAAGGGATTTCTGTATGTTAATTTTATATCATGCAACTTTACTGTATTCATTGATTGCTGCTGCTAAGTCGCTTCAGTCGTGTCCGACTCTGTGCGACCCCATAGACGGCAGCCCACCAGGCTCCTCCATCCCTGGGATTCTCCAGGCAAGAACACTGGAGTGGGTTGCCATTTCCTTCTCCAATGCGTGAAAGTGAAGTCGCTCAGTTGTGTCCGACTCCTAGCGACCCCATGGACTGTAGCCCACCAGGCTTCTCCATCCATGGAATTTTCCAGGCAAGAGTACTGGAGTGGGGTCCCATTGCCTTCTCCGTATTCATTGATTAGCTCTTGTAATTTTCTGGTGGAGTCTTTAGGGTTTTCTATGTAGAGGATCATGTCATCTGCAAACAGAGTTTTATTTCTTCTTTTCCAATCTGGATTCCTTTTATTTCTTTTTCTTCTCTGATTGCTGTGGCTAAAACTTCTAAAACTATGTTGAATAGTAGTGGTGAGAGTGGGCACCCTTGTCTTGTTCCTGACTTTAGGGGAAATGCTTTCAACTTTTCACCATGAGGATAATGTTTACTGTGGCTTTATTATATATGACTTTTATTATGTTGAGGTATGTTCCTTCTATGCCTGCTTCCTGGAGGGTTTTTATCATAAATGAATGTTGAATTTTGTCAAAGGCTTTCTCTGCAACTATTGAGATAATCATATGGTTTTTATGTTTCAATTTGTTAATGTGGTATATCACATTGATTGATTTGTGGCTTTTAAAGAATCCTTGCATCCCTGGGATAAAGCCCACTTGGTCATGATGTATGATCTTTTTAATATGTTGTTTAACATGTTCTAGAATTTTGTTGAGGATTTTTGCATGTTGAGGACTTTTCTTTGTTCATCAGTGATATTGGCCTGTAGGTTTCTTTTTTTTATGGCATCTTTGTCTTGTTTTCCTAAGGATGATGGTGGCCTCATAGAATGAGTTTGAAAGTTTAACTTCCTCTGCAATTTTCTGGAAATGTTTGAGTAGGATAGGTGTTAGCTCTTCTCTAAAGTTTTGGTAGAATTAAGCTGTGAGGCCGTCTGGTCAAGGGCTTTTGTTTGCTGGAAAATTTCTGATTACACTTTCAATTTCTGTGCTTGTGATGGGTCTGTTAAGATTTTTATTTCTTCCTGGTTCAGTTTTGGAAATTTGTACTTATCTAAAAATTTGTCTATTTCTTCCCAGTTGTCCATTTTATTGGCATGTAGTTGCTGATTCTAGTCTCTTATGATCATTTGTATTTTTGTGTTATCTCTTGTGATTTCTCCATTTTCACTTCTAAATTTGTTGATTTGATTCTTTTCCCTTTTTTTCTTGATGAGTCTGGCTAATGGTTTGTCTATTTTATTTATCTTCTCAAAGAACCAGCTTTTAGCTTTGTTGATTTTTGCTATGGTCTCCTTTGTTTCTCTTTCATTTATTTCTGCCCTAATTTGTATGATTTCTTTCCTTCTACTAACTCTGGGGTTATTAATTTCTTCCTTTTCTAGGTGCTCTCTAGGTGTAGAGTTAGGTTATATATTTGATTTTTCTCTTGTTCCTTGAGGTAAGCTTATATTGCTATGATCCTTCCCCTTACCACTGCTTTTACTCAGTCCCATAGGTTTTGGGTTGTTGTGTTTTCATTTTCATTCATTTCTATACATATTTTGATTTCTTTTTTTGATTTTTTCTGTGATTTGTTGGTTATTCAGAAGTGTGTTGTTTAGCCTTCATATGTTTGTATTTTTAATAGTTTTTTCCCCCTGTAATTGACATCTAATCTTACCTCCTTCTGATTAAAAAAGATGTTTGGAATGATTTCAACTTTTTTGAATTTACCAAGGCTGGATTTATGGCCCAGGATGTGATCTATCCTGGAGAATGTTCCATGTGCACTTGAGAAAAAGATGAAATTCATTGTTTTGGGGTGAAATGTCCTATAGATACCAATTAGGTCTAACTGGTCCATTATATCATTTAAAGTTTGTGTTTCTTTGCTAATTTTCTGTTTAGTTGATCTATCCATAGGTGTGAGTGGGGTGTTAAAGTCTCCCAGTATTATTGTGTTATTGTTAATTTCCCTTTTCATAGTTGTTAGCATTTGTCTTACATATTGTGGTGCTCCTATGTTGAGTGCATATATATTTATAATTGTTATATCTTCTTCTTGGATTGATCCTTTGATCATTATTTACTGTCCTTCTTTGTCTCTTTTCACAGCCTTTGTTTTAAAATCTATTTTATCTGATATGAGTATTGCTACTCCTGCTTTCTTTTGGTCTCCATTTGTGTGAAATATCTTTTTCCAACCCTTCACTTTCCATCTGTATGTATCCCTTGTTTTGAGGTGGGTCTCTTGTAGACAGCATATATAGGGGTCTTGTTTTTGTATCCATTCAGCCAGCCTTTGTCTTTTGGTTGGGGCATTCAAACTATTTACATTTAAGGTAATTATTGATAAGTATGATCCCGTTGTCATTTACTTTGCTGTTTGGGGTTCGAGTTTATACAGTTTTTCTGTGTTTCATGTCTAGAGAAGATCCTTTGGCATTTGTTGAAGAGCTGGTTTGGTGGTGCTGAATTCTCTCAGCTTTTGTTTATCTGTAAAGCTTTTGATTTCTTCTTCATATTTGAATGAGATCCTTGCTGGGTACAGTAATCTGGGTTGTAGGATTTTCTCTTTCATCACTTTAAGTATGTCCTGCCATTCCCTTCTGGCCTGAAGAGTTTCTATTGAAAGATCAGCTGTTATCCTTATGAGAATCCCCTTGTATGTTATTTGTTGTTTTTCCCTTGCTGCTTTTAACATTTGTTCTTTGTGTTTGATCTTTGTTAATTTGATTAATATGTGTGTTGGGGTGTTTTGCATTGGGTTTATCCTGTTTGGGACTCTCTGGGTTTTTTGGACTTAGGAGGCTATTTCCTTCCCCATTTTAGGGAAGTTTTCAAATATTATCTCCTCAAGTGTTTTCTCGTGGCCTTTCTTTTTGTCTTCTTCTGGGACTCCTATGATTTGAATGTTGGGGCATTTGACATTGTCCCAGAAATCTCTGAGGTTGTTCTCATTTCTTTTAATTATTTTTTCCTCTCTGCTTCATTTATTTCTACCATTCTATCTTCCACCTCACTTATCCTATCTTCTGCCTCAGTTATTCTACTGTTGGTTCCCTCCAGAATGTTTTTGATCTCAGTTATTGCATTATTCATTATTGATTGACTCTTTTTTATTTCTTCTAGGTCCTTGTTAAACATTTCTTGCATCTTCTCAATCCTTGTCTCCAGACTATTTATCTGTTACTCCATTCTGTTTTCAAGATTTTGGACTATCATTATTTTGAATTCTTTTTCAGGTAGACTCCCTATCTCCTCCTCTTGTTTGGTTTGGGTGGGCACTTATGTTCCTTTAACTGCTGCATATTTCTCTGCCTTTTCATCTTGTTTAGATTTCTGTGTTTTGGGTGGCCTTTCTGTATGCTGGAAGTTTGCGGTTCCTCTTTATTGTGGAGGTTCCTCCCTGTGGCTGGGGTTGGACAAGTGGCTTGTCAAGGTTTCCTGGTTAGGAAAGCTTGCATCAGTGTTCTGGTGGGCGTAGCTGGATCTCTTCTCTCTGGAGTGCAATGAAGTGTCTAGTAGTGAGTTTCGAGGTGTCTATGGGTTTGGTGCGACTTTGGGCAGCCTGTGTATTAATGCTTGGGGCTATGTTCCTGTGTTGCTGGAGAATCAGCATGGTATGTCTTGCTCTGGAACTTGTTGGCTCTTGGGTGGAGCTTGGTTTCAGTGTAGGTACTGAGGCTTTTGGATGAGCTCTTGTCGATTAATGTTCCATGGAATCAGGAATTTTCTGGTGTTCTCAGGTTTTGGACTTAAGCCTCCTGCCTCTGGTTTTTAGACTTATTCTTACAGTAGCTTCAAAACTTCTCCATCCATACAGCACAGAATATAAAACATCTAGGTTAATAGAAAGAAGGTTCTCCACAGCAAGGGACACCCAGAGAGGTTCGCAGAGTTATGTGGAGAAGAGAAGAGGGAGGAGAGAGATAGAGGTGACCAGGAGGAGAAGAGGGGGAATCAAAAGGGGAGAGAGCAATCTAGCCAGTAATCAAATCCCTATGTGCTCTCCACAGTCTGGAACACCCAGAGAGGTTCACAGAGTTACATAGAGAAGTGAAGAGGGAGGAAGGAGATAGAGGTGACTAGGAGGAGAAGAACTGGAATCAAAAGGGGAGAGAGCAATCTAGCCAGTAATCTATTCCCTATGTGCTCTGCACATTCTGGAACACTTAGAGAGGTTCATGGAGTTATATAGAGAAGAGAAGTGGGAGGAGGGAGATGGAGGTGACCAGGAGGAGAAGATGGGGAGTCAAAAGGAGAGAGAGAGATCCAGCTAGTAATCAGTTCCCTAAGTGTTCTCCATAGCCTGGAACACACAGAGAGATTCACACAGTTGGATAGAGGAGAGAAGTGGGAGGGAGGAGCTAGAGGTGACCTGGGGGAGAAAAAGGAGAGTCAAAAGGGGGAGAGGGCAATGAAGCCAGTAATCACACTCCTAAGTAAAAGTGGGTACTGAGATTGGATTCTTAAAGGTACAAAATTGATAAAAACAAACAAACAAACAAAAAGCAAAGATTAAAAATCTAGAGTAAAGGTTAGAGCCTCAAAAATGCAATATTAAAAAAACAAAATCACAAAAATTATAAAAAGTATATATGAAATTTGCTTAAAAAATAGGGTCTTTTTTTGCAATGATATAAAAATGAAAATTAAAGGAGTAATAAAGGACTTAAAATTTTTTTTAATTAAAAAAATCATAATAGTAAAGTATATCTTGGAATTTCTCTGGAGCTGTTGCAGCAGTGTGGGGTCAGTTCAGTTTCAGATAGTTCCTTTTTCCAGCTTATACTTCTTCTCAAGGTCTCTAGGCCCCTTCCAATGTAGTCGGTACTAACTACAGGGTTTTAATTACCTGTTACTTCCAGAGCAGTTCCCCCTGTTTATTTTGGCTTCTTCTGTTTGCAAGTTTCTTCAGTGTCTAATTTCCGCCCTGACACAGGGGGCCGAAGGTGGTCACTTATTAAGGCTCACTTATTCAGTTTGCTGTGGAGAGGGAGGAACACTGCAAGTAAATATCACTGGCATGTATGGGGAGTGCTTGCAGTGTCTGGGCCACACTGGGTTTGTCTCAGCTCATGACGTGTGTGCTTACCCGGTCTACACTGCTCAGGTTCCACGTTGCTGTGCAGGTGAATGTCTGAGGCAGGCCCTGGGTTGTCTGCACTTCCCAGGTCTAAGCCACTCAGGTCCAGGTTCTCTGGTACTCCACCAAGGCACAGACTCTGTTGGGCCTGCATTTTATGCCCTTCGCAGGTCCGAGCAGCTCAGGCGACCAGGTGCTTGGCGAGTGCATTCTCCCTATGTGGGCAGTGCGTCTTATCACCTCCCTGGTCCCAGCCGCTTGGTTTCCTGGGTGCAGAGTGGGAGTGCTGTCTCAGGCGTGCTGTGTGTCTCCTTGGGGAGCTGATCTCTTCCTGCGACCCTCCTGGGGGAGGTCAACCATCCAGGATCAAAAAAATCATAATAGTAAAGTATATCTTGGAATTTCTCTGGAGCTGTTGCAGCAGTGTGGGGTCAGTTCAGTTTCAGATAGTTCCTTTTTCCAGCTTATACTTCTTCTCAAGGTCTCTAGGCCCCTTCCAATGTAGTCGGTACTAACTACAGGGTTTTAATTACCTGTTACTTCCAGAGCAGTTCCCCCTGTTTATTTTGGCTTCTTCTGTTTGCAAGTTTCTTCAGTGTCTAATTTCCGCCCTGACACAGGGGGCCGAAGGTGGTCACTTATTAAGGCTCACTTATTCAGTTTGCTGTGGAGAGGGAGGAACACTGCAAGTAAATATCACTGGCATGTATGGGGAGTGCTTGCAGTGTCTGGGCCACACTAGGTTTGTCTCAGCTCATGACGTGTGTGCTTACCCGGTCTACACTGCTCAGGTTCCACGTTGCTGTGCAGGTGAATGTCTGAGGCAGGCCCTGGGTTGTCTGCACTTCCCAGGTCTAAGCCACTCAGGTCCAGGTTCTCTGGTACTCCACCAAGGCACAGACTCTGTTGGGCCTGCATTTTATGCCCTTCGCAGGTCCGAGCAGCTCAGGCGACCAGGTGCTTGGCGAGTGCATTCTCCCCATGTGGGCAGTGCGTCTTATCACCTCCCTGGTCCCAGCCGCTTGGTTTCCTGGGTGCAGAGTGGGAGTGCTGTCTCAGGCGTGCTGTGTGTCTCCTTGGGGAGCTGATCTCTTCCTGCGACCCTCCTGGGGGAGGTCAACCATCCAGGATCGAAGGAAGACTTGGTTAGCAGCTGGGAGCCTGCTCACAGTTTGGTGGAGGATACCATCTCTGGGGCCAAGGTTGCCCCTTCTGGCTCTGGCTGTTGCTGCCTGCCTCTTTGCCTCCAGCGGGGGAAGGGGCCGGTCCATAGCCGGCCAGCTCTCCTTTAGTATTCGTTCAGTCCTTTGTTCTGTGAGCAGGCTGGTGGTGCCTTAGGTCAGAGCTTTCCATGGGAAAGTTCTCTCTGTCTTTCTCTTTCTCTTTTATTTTTCTCTCTCTCTCTGGCTATCCCACAGTTTGGGTTGCTGTCTCACCTTAGCTCTCTCAGATTGCCCTCAGGGCTTTCAGGCTCTGTCCTTACCCTAAGCCTGCAACCGGTGCCTCCCTGTTCAGCCCCCGCTTGCTGGTGGCGGACACGAACATCTAGGCTACTTATCCACTGGCAGTTGCAGTTAGGCACGTAATCTGTGGGGTTTATTTATTTGTTTATTTTTCCTCCCGGTTATGTTGCCCTCTGAGATTCCAAAACTCCTCACAGACCCACCGGTTAGAGGGTTTCCTAGTGTTTGGAAACTTCTCCTCTTTCACACCTCCCTCTCCAGGATGGGTCTCGGTCCCTAACTCTTTTGTCTCTCTTTTTATATTTTGTCTTGTCCATTTGAAGACAATGGGCTGCCTTTCTGGGTGCCTGGTGTCCTCCACCAGTGTTCAGAAGTTGTTTTGTGGAATTTGCTCAGCATTCAAACGATCTTTTGATGAATTTGTGGGGGAGATAGTGGTGGTCTAACCCTAAGCCTGCAACCGGTGCCTCCCTGTTCAGCCCCCGCTTGCTGGTGGCGGACACGAACATCTAGGCTACTTATCCACTGGCAGTTGCAGTTAGGCACGTAATCTGTGGGTTTTATTTATTTGTTTATTTTTCCTCCCGGTTATGTTGCCCTCTGAGATTCCAAAACTCCTCACAGACCCACCGGTTAAGGGTTTCCTAGTGTTTGGAAACTTCTCCTCTTTCACACCTCCCTCTCCAGGATGGGTCTCGGTCCCTAACTCTTTTGTCTCTCTTTTTATATTTTGTCTTGTCCATTTGAAGACAATGGGCTGCCTTTCTGGGTGCCTGGTGTCCTCCACCAGTGTTCAGAAGTTGTTTTGTGGAATTTGCTCAGCATTCAAACGATCTTTTGATGAATTTGTGGGGGAGATAGTGGTGGTCTCCCCGTCCTATTTCTCCCCCACTTTTTTAAGATATGTGTGTTTAATTAAACATTAATTATTTATTTTTGGCTGCGCTGGGTCTGTCTTCTCTGCTTCAAGTGGGGGCTACTTTAGCTGCAGTATGCAGGCTTCTCATTGTGGTGGCTTCTCTTGTTGTGGAGCATGGGGGCATAAGCTCTAGGTGCACGGGCTGAGGAGTTGTGGCTTGCAGGCTCTAGAGCATAGGCTCGGTAGTTTTGACACACAGGCTCAGTTGTTCTAACACATGGTCTCAGTTGGTCCATGGCATGTGGAATCTCCCAGGACGAGGGATCGAACCCATGTCCCCTGCATTGGCAGGCAAATGCATAACCACTAGACCCCAGGGAAGTCCTCTGTCTCTGTTCTTGATTTCCATATTATCTACTTTGCACATAGTGGCCAGAGAGAATGCAGGTGACAGAAATACAGTGTCTCTCATTGATTTAACCACCTCCTTTAGATTTCCATTGCCCATCCCTTAAAGTCTAAAGTTTATGTGTTTATGTAACCTTAGAGTGGTCTTGAAGAGCTCACCTGATTGGACCTTCATCTAACTATGCTGCCTGCTTGGCTTTATGCTGCTACCATACTGGGCTCTCTTTCTAGCTCCTTTGGCATGCCATGCACATCCCTGCTGCCGAATTTTTGTACTTGATACTCATTTTGCATGGGTATTTCGCCTTCAGTTTTGGTCGACTTTTTTCTATCATTGGATTCTCAGCTCCAGAATCATTTGTTGACTATAAGAAAAATGCACAATGTTAGAGTTTTATTCAGAGAATTTATGAGAGCTATAGCCTAGGAAATAGCCTCTCCGTAGGTCTGAGGGAACTGTTGTGGGGATGTAGGGGAGAAGCCCTAATATATAATTTAGGGATAAGAAATACATGCAGTCAAGCATGCATCTCAGTAAAAGGTCACTGCTAGTCCCAAGACACAGATATATCAGTTAATGATTTTAGAATGATGTCTATGTATTGGAAAATGTAAGAATCTGGGTTCATAAAAATTCTTCCTGAGATATACGTCTAACTTTTTGATGGGCTTCTTTATCCGAAGCACAGAATGCCTCATCTTGTTTTGCATCCTGAATTCCTTTCAGGGCGCGCTGTGGGTTAATAGCTGCAGTGGCTAATGACTTAATCCTTGAAGAACTAAACTGTGAGCAATTCTTTGTTTTATGTTCTCATCTCCTTGCTTGATTACCTACTCTAAATAAAACCACTCTTTGTTTCCTCTGAGATGTAGCTGATTATTTCATTCATTTGTTTATTGAGTTGATTGTTGTTAGGTGTCACCCTTAGAGTGTAACTTCCCTACAATGGGAAGCCTTTCTTGTCTTGTTTACTGTAAAATACCTAGTACTGAGAATAATGCTTTCCCTGTAATAGATGATCAATAAATATTTAGTAAATAAATAAAACTTTGTATAACAGTGTTCCCATATATCAGTGGTCCCCAATCTTTTTGGCACCAGGGACCAGTTTCACAGAAGACAATTTTTCCACTGACTGGGGATAGGGAGGTGGCTTTAGGATGATGCATGTAATTATGTATGTATTATGTACATCATGTAATAAAGGCATTATATTTATTGTGCACTTTATTTCTAATTAATGCTGCCCCTGATCTGGCAGGAGGTACTGGTCCGTGGCCTGGAGGTTGGGGACCCCTGCCATATATGATTGGGGTTCTGGAGGGAGGGTATCAATATTGAATACGGTTATCAGCAAAGGGTAGAACTTGAGATGAACTTTTGGGAACGGGTAAGATTCAGACTCACTAAAAGAGAAGAGGATATTTTACATGAGCAAGTCTAGGGGGAGCATTCTGTTTGTCATTTGTAAATGTCATTCAATGATTGGGGTGTCTTGAGTTATAAATGATTCATGAAAAATTCTGTCCTTTCTAGAATGATTTAATTCATTCCTATACTTAGTATAAGTATTTCCTGAGAAAATTCTAAGTATTTATAATATTAATTGTAGAAGATGCACATTTTTTACCCTTATCTGTTTGTCCTAATTCTCATATTTCAAGGCAAATGGCTAAAAAGATGATCTTTTCTTGGGTTGGCCGAGGCCATAAAATTATTTGTCAGATAAAATATATACTCCTAAAATTACTTTTTACTATTTTTATATGAATACTTTTTTTGAGATTGTAATTTATGTATGAAGTAAAACTTATTTTAAGAAATCATGTTAATCTTTTGGATTCAGATTATATTTATTAACTATATTAACTATGTCTAATAGTTATTCTAGTCTTTCTCTACCAGTGAGATTATTTGTTAAATTTTAATGCATTAAGCAACAGTATCCTGGTTGCTTAGCAAAGTGTACATGCATAATTGGGATCATATTCCTAATCATTTAAAATTAATCATTTCAAGTCTTCAATTCTGCTTTAAAAGTAGAAATAAAAGAACAAATTGCATTTTCTTCAATTGGTTTCTATTAGATACATGGAGTCCACATAGTTGGAACTCGACAAACCTCTATTTTACAAATTTATTTTTAAAATTTTCAAAATTTAATCTTGAGATCACTGCAATTGATTTCTTTTCCTTTCAGTCCTTCATTAATGCCTTGCTATGATTCTTGGTATGTCTGAGTTTACCATTTCATTAAAGTTCTATTCTTTCTTTACTACATGGTGCTTTCTCCTACCATCCTTTTTCATATCAGAATTTCTCAGCATTCTGTTCACTTTTCCTATCTTACCATATGCCAGACAAACAAGGTAATTGCCAGTGACACCTTATAAACCAATAAGCAGTGATATGCTTCTAGACCTCATGATTATCTTTCTTCAGTAACAAAAAACTCTTCCCACAGGACAGCGATAAACATGTCTGCCCAGGAAATTTGTTTCTGTGATGCTTACCATAACCAAGTGGTTTTTAAAGGATAATATAATTAAAATTATAAAATGAATGTGATTGCTTTCATTTAGATGTATCTTTCTTTTTCTTTTACACCTTGAAATATGGAATAAAGAAGAGGAAAGTTTGTTATAAGTAGCTTTTAATGAATTTAAAAAAAATCCCCCCAATATTGGGACTATCAGATCAGTCCACTAAAAATTTCTAAAGGCAATGCCAATTCTGAAAGTTTTAATGAATAATTGGCTATACTGGAAGATGGTTATAATGAAAGATAAACTGACATGGAACATGACACATTATTCATTGAGTCAACAAAAATTGAAGTGCTTCCTCTATCAGTTCAGTTCAGTCGCTCAGTCGTGTCGGACTCTTTGCGACCCCATGAATCGCAGCACGCCAGGCCTCCCTGTTCATCACCATCTCTCGGAGTTCACTCAGACTCACATCCATTGAGTCAGTGATGCCATCCAGCCATCTCATCCTCGGTCGTCCCCTTCTTCTCCTGCCCCCAATCCCTCCCAGCATCAGAGTCTTTTCCAATGAGTCAACTCTGCCAGGTGTTTATTTTTGTTGTTTTCTCTCTTGCTGTTTTTTTTTTTTCACTACTCCCTTGACTAACACTTACTGGCTTCCACTGATACCTGTTTAGCAGCCCTTAAAATACAGTCTCTCTCCTGGGACACGTATGTGAGTTCTTTGTGAGGGAGGTGGGGGTTACCCACACTACCCACATCCTTGACATGACAGACCCAGGTCCAGCTCTATCTTTTCCAGCCCTTCTCAGTTCTTCCCTCTTGTATTATATCCCACTACTTTTTGCTGCTCGGGTGTGTTTGCACAGAGGCCAAACTTCTTGGGTGAGGTACTGGTAAGTTGGTTCAAGTTTGACCACTCTGTGTGGTCATGCTTTACCCACGGGAGACTGTGGCATCTTTGCCAGGGCAAAGATGGGTGCACAGATTATTCTCAGCTCTTCCAAGTTTCCTTTTTCTCTGGTCAACCAGACACATGAGTGGGAAGCTGGCTGCCTCTCACCTTCCAACTAGAATGTGTCAGTCTCTCCAGCAGACATCCTCCATGCATGGTTACGATACCCACAGGGCCCTCCTCATTTAGCTGGACTGTGGGCAGAAGCACCCCCTTTCCATCCCTTAGGCAGCCAGGAGAAAGCCATGGCATCTTCCACAGGGTCAGAAAGTTGGGACTTCAGCAATATCTGCCTTCACTTCCTCTAGTCTCCTGCCTACCTGGAGTTGGGAGGACAGTTCACTTCAGTTGCTCAGTCGTGTCCAACTCTTTGTGACCCCCATGAATCACAGCATGCCAAGCCTCCCTGCCCATCACCAACTCCCAGAGTTCACTCAGACTCATGTCCATTGAGTCAGTGATGCCATCCAACCATCTCATCCTCTGTCGTCCCCTTCTCCTCCTGCCCCCAATCCTTCCCAGCATCAGAGTCTTTTCCAATGAGTCAACCCTTCGCATGAGGTGGCCAAAGTACTGGAGTTTCAGCTTTAGCATCATTTTTTCCAAAGAAATCCCAGGGTTGATCTCCTTCAGAATGGACTGGTTGGATCTCCTTGCAGTCCAAGGGACTCTCAAGAGTCTTCTCCAACACCACAGTTCAAAAGCATCAATTCTTTGGTGCTCAGCTTTTTTCACAGTCCAACTCTCACATCCATACATGACCACAGGAAAAACCATAGCCTTGACTAGACAGACCTTAGTTGGCAAAGTAATGTCTCTGCTTTTCAATATGCTATCTAGGTTGGTCATAACTTTTCTTCCAAGGAGTAAGTGTCTTTTAATTTCAAAGCTGCAGTCACCATCTCCAGTGATTTTGGAGCCCCCAAAAATAAAGTCTGACACTGTTTCCACTGTTTCCCCATCTATTTCCCATGAAGTGATGGGACCAGATGCCATGATCTTCGTTTTCTGAATGTTGAGCTTTAAGCCAGGTTTTTCACTCTCCACTTTCACTTTCATCAAGAGGCTTTTTAGTCCCTCTTTACTTTCTGCCATAAGGGTGGTGTCATCTACATATCTGAGGTTATTGATAACAGACATTCATGAAATGTTACAGAACAGTTTTTGTTTTCAGGTGGACCAACAGGTAAAGTTTCACTCACATCTGTTATATTATGCATATATGTATGTATGCTGCTGCTGCTAAGTCACTTCAGTCATGTCCGACTCTGTGGGACCCCATAGATGGCAGCCCATCAGGCTCTGCCATTCCTGGGATTCTCCAGGCAAGAGTACTGGAGTGGGGTGCCATTGCCTTCTCTGATATATATGTGTATATATAAATAAATCATGTGTTTGTATACACACACACACACACACACACACCTATATGAGAAATTTAGAAACATTTGGAGGCTACTGGTCTTTGAGTATATAAACTCCTATGTTGGTTCACTAAACTTATTGCTATGTGAATATCACTAAGTTATCCAGCCTCAGCTACCTCCAAATTACTTCTTGGTGAAGATAGGAAGTATTACAACCCCTATCTTGCAGTATTAATTTGTGTGATGTGACTAGTATGGAGTTCATGACAGATCCTTTCTAAATCATGAAAAATCTGAATTTATCTCTTTCTCTAGATATCGTATTGTATGGCATCTAGAAGGGAAAAACTATTCCAAGTAATCGTATATACCAACAAAGCCAAAGTAAAGAATCTGACTCCAGGTGTGGACTACGCGTTCCATGTGAAGACGGTTAGAGGCAAAGATTACAGCATATCTGTAATGAAAAACGTGGCTACAAGTAAGGAAATATCATACATAAAATCTTTATAGTTTTATGATAACTGAAAGTATTTTGACCCTAGGTAATTAAAGCTATTTTTAAACATAAAGCTTGATAAGGAATAATGATGATCATGATATGATTAAGAAACTCTCAAAAATATGTGAACTTAAAGTCTTTGTCTAAATTTATTGGGAACTACATAGAGTATCTTAATAATCTGAAGCAAACATGTATATATATGTATATATGTATCATGTATGCCACATATATGGAATATATGTGTATATACACACACACATGTGCTATATAACATGTCATAATGTTACAAATACAGTTCATTTTCTATTGAGGTAGGGGTTTGATAAAAAAGAAAACTATTTTTTCCTTCCTTGATGTTTGTAAGTTCTTTGTAAATCAGTTTCATATTGTTTTTGAGTGGGGAGGAGTGATAGTATACATCACCATCAGTACTTGTGAAAATCTGTGATGCTTACAGGGTCTCTTCTCAGTGAATAAATGATAATTCAAGAAACAATATTACTTTACCAGATGAACTGATTAAAAATGCAGCAATATAGAAATGCTGAAAACTTTGTAATTGGAAGAACCACATTTGAAAATGCCCTTACTTCTGACCCTCACTGCCTCTTTAAGTTACTCTACTTCATCTCCATCCAATGTCTAGCTATCTGCTATGTGGTAGCTAACAAACCTATAACTGTATCATATAAGGATACTTTTGGTTATGAACACACAGGAGGCACAATTCTAGAGGAATGTCTATTGGCAGTGATTCATGATTTGATTAAGGAAAGATATTTGGGAACTAGAGTCACTTAAAACTCATGTTTATATAATAGCCTATTTCTCTATTTGCAGAGCTGAGCATGTAAGACATTATACTTGAATAAATTCAAGGATTATTACATAGATTTTTAAATTATACTATTTATGTTTGCTTTATTTTTTCATATATGTGTGCAGTTTTTACTTATATATTTTTACCTTTTCAATAGAACCATCCAGGATTTGTGGCTTAACCTTGAAAGCTGTGAATACTTCTTCTGCACATTTAAGGTGGAATCCAACAGAGACCAATTTCACTCATTACAAGATTTATATATCAAACAGAACATTTGCAGAAGAATATCTTATTTGGGGCGTGATGACTGAGCACACAGTTACAGATCTGACTCCTGGTGGAATATATAACATCACAGTATACAGAGTGAGAGGAAGTGTTGAAGGGTCTGGCACATTTATCAGAGTCATTGCAGGTATATTTACAAATTCCTTTTAATTTTTAAAAACTTCACATTTTGCATATTGTGCTGCTTAAGGTAAATTTTCATTTTTTTGGAATTTGAAATTTTAAATGTATAGAATATTTCAGAGGGTAAAAATACTCATTGTATTCTAAGGATTTTGGGGATAATATATAAGCTGGATAACAGAGTTTTGGCACATAGTACTCAATAAATAATGCCTAATACTATATACAATATCACATCAAATGAGAGGTCCAGCTAGGAGAATTAGGTGGTTGATTTGGGTATCATCCATTCTCCTACAACTGTATTCTTTGTCTTTAATATTCTACTATATACTATACATATGAAAAATCACGGTCTTAGGGGGTGTGGAGAGGAGTAAAGATTATGAGCATGGAAATACATATAGTATAAATCAAATTAAGAGGTGAAGCAATGGAAGTATTTCAGTCTTATTGTGGTTGCACAGCAAGGGAATGATTACCTTTACTGAATGGATGGAAAAGTCTCTCCAGGGCTGCAAAAAGATGAGGAGTTTCCTAATCAAACTAGGGGGCATGTGGGGTGTGTGGAAAGGAGGATTCTGAGAGAGGGAACAGTCTGTGCAAAATTATGGAGGTGTAAATAATATGGTGTGTTTGTGGAATGTTAGCAATTCAGCATTGCAAAATTTTGTTTCTATATGAGAAGAGACCAAAATCCTATTCTGAGTAATTTAAAGCATCATTTTTTATATCCAAATGAAGTTGTTAAACCTATTAATATTTAAATTTTCATAAGAGAAGATTTCAGTAATAACTAATTAATAACTAATGAGACTATATTTAAATGATCTTTAAGGCTATGATATGACAGATAATCCAAAGCAGACATATGATGATAACTCAGTCTATAGACATTTGTTATGTGGATGTCACACTGTGTTAGTTTCCTGTGGTTCTGTAACATTGCCACAAGCTTTGTGGCTTAAAATAACACAGATTGACTGTGTCAGAGTTCTATAGGTCATAAGTCTGACATGGTTTCTAATCAGGCTAAAATCAAGATATTGGGGGGCTCTAGGGGAGAGTCCTTTTCTTTGATCATTCAGGTTATTTGGAGAATTCTGTTCTTGTGGCTGTAGGACTGCTACTGCTAAGTCACTTCAGTTGTGTCCGACTCTGTGCGACCCCATAGAAGGCAGCCTACTAGGCTCCTCCATCCATGGGATTTTCCAGGCAAGAGTACTGGAGTGGGGTGTCATTGCCTTCTCCAAGGACTGAGGTTACATACAGGTTAAACCTTGCTGGCTGTCAGCTGAGATCTGATCCCTCTCTAGTGAATATCTCATTCCTTGGCTTGTGACCTTCTTCCTCTATCTTCAAAGACAATAAAACAGAATTGGATTGCATTCTTGCTTCAACTCTCTTTCCATTTTTACTGTTATGTCAGACTCTTCTGCCTTTCTCTTCCACTTTTAAGGCTCTTATGATTAGATTGGGCCCACCTAGATAAGCTAGATTGCTCTCCTTGTTTTAAGGTTCATATTCTTAATTCCATCTGCAAAGTCTGTTTTGCCTGTAATGTAATATATTCACAAGTTCCAAAGTTTAGGTTGTGGGCATCCTTGAAGGGGGCATTATTCTATGTATCTTATATTACTGTTATTCTCCTAAACATGATATTTGTGTGATAATGAAAACAGGCAGAGTTTGCAATTCATATACCAACCATGTTTCTGTATTTGACACTTGCTAGCTGAGTACTACTGGGCTGGGCAAGTTACTTAGAATTAAAGTTGATGATCTCTGAGATGCCTTATGACTTTTAAATTTATTACATTTTAATTTTTATATTATGTATATAATATTTCTTAAAAAGTGCAGGTGTTAAATGATGTATTGAATGTCTTTTTATGATAGGTAAAGTATATAATCAAACACATTAAAACTGGACCCACTGTGGAAGTTTTAGTGAGTCTATGACAAGGCTTCTTAATTGCTGTGCTGTTGATATTTTGGGCTGGGTGATTCTCTCTTATGGGAATGTGTCCTGTACGTTTTAGGATGTTTATCTCTACCCACTAGATACCAGTAGGGTCCTCTTAATTGTGGTAATCAAGGAATAATTAACTGTGACAACCAAATATTTTTTCCTAGCAATCCCCAGAAGTCCAGAAATTGCCAAAAATTGGCAAAAGCACAGTAGGTCTGTGTTAAGCACTGATTAAATAGTACACTTGGGTTTCTCTTACCTTGGGCAGGGGGTATCTCTTCACGGCTGCTCCAGCAAAACATCTCCAGCCGCTGCTCCTTACATTGGATGAAGGGTATCTCCTTACTGCCGCCGTTCCTGACCTTCAACGTTGGATAGCTCCTCTAGGCTCTCCTGCGCCTGCGCAGCCACTGCTCCTTGAGAAACCCAAGTAAGATGGTGGTGTTGCAAGAGAGCATCAGAGGGCAGACACACTGAAACCATACTCACAGAAAACTAGTCAATCTAATCACACTAGGACCACAGCCTTGTCTAACTCAGTGAAACCAAGCCATGCCCGCGGGGCAACCCAAGACGGGTGGGTCATGGTGGAGAGGTCTGACAGAATGTGGTCCACTGGAGAAGGGAATGGCAAGCTACTTTAGTATTCTTGCCTTGAGAACCCCATGAACAGTATGAACAGGCAAAATGATAGGATACTGAAAGAGGAACTCCCCAGGTCAGTAGGTGCCCAATATGCTACTGGAGATCAGTGGAGAAATAACTCCAGAAAGAATGAAGGGATGAAGCAAAAGCAGTACCCAGTTGTGCATGTGACTGGTGATAGAAGCAAGATCCGATGCTGTAAAGAGCAATATTGCATAGGAACCTGGAATGTCAGGTCAATGAATCAAGGCAAATTGGAAGTGGTCAAACAAGAGATGGCAAGGGTGAATGTCGACATTCTAGGAATCAGCAAACTAAAATGGACTGGAATGGGTGAATTTAACTCAGATGACCATTATATCTACTACTGCGGGCAGGAATCCCTCAGAAGAAATGGAGTAGCCATCATGGTCAACAAAAGAGTCCAAAATGCAGTACTTGGATGCAATCTCAAAAAC
>SJYT01075134.1:2772-30268 GCA_006410635.1 Cephalophus harveyi
TGCTGCTGCTGCTGCTGCTAAGTCGCTTCAGTCGTGTCCGACTCTGTGCGACCCCATAGACAGGAGCCCAACAGGCTCCCCTGTCCCTGGGATTCTCCAGGCAAGAACACTGGAGTGGGTTGCCATTTCCTTCTCCATTGTGTGAAAGCGAAAAGTGAAGTGAAGTCGCTCAGTCGCATCCGACTTCCAGCGACCCCATGGACTGCAGCCTACCAGGCTCCTCCATCCATGGGATTTTCTAGGCAAGAGTACTGGAGTGGCTTGCTATTGAAAGTTAGGCATCAGCAAAATACATAAGGGAGGTATTTGTAGGGTAATGAGGAAAAGGGAAGGAAACAGGAGGTGTCTTCATGATACCCTTATAATCATGCCATGAATTAGGCTACCTATTCTATTCATTACTCATAATGATGAAGAACAGCTCTTCTAAGCCTAGTGTCTCTCTGTCTATATCATTACTGAATGGGTGAAAATGTTATTTTTTGATCCTATGGATGAACAATGAATGTTGGTTCTAATACTAACTCAAACCCTTTTGGAAAAAATAAATTTTTCTCCAGAGATTTCTTAGCATGTGTCCCAAGGGATTTAAATCTGTATACTACTTGATACTAACCTTTGATTTGTTAGCACCCTTTGAAACGAATAAACAATGCACAGTTGGTATGACAGAATCCAAAAGTGTACTAAAGTTTACTCTTCTTGACTTGTGGGTTCTACCAAGTTTGACCATTGTGCCATTATCTGTTTACTGGTGAATCAAATAGTCTCAATTCCCAGAAGAATATATTGACTTCTGAGTGGGTGGTGAAGTGAAGTGAAGTCATTCAGTCATGTCTGACTCTTTGCGACCCCTTGGACTGTAGCCTACCAGTCTCCTCTGTCCATGGGATTTTCCAGGCAATAGTACTGGGGTGGATTGCCATTTCCTTCTCCAGGGGATCTTCCCAACCCAGGGATCGAACCCAGGTCTCCTGCATTGTAGACAAACACTTTACCATCTGAGCCACCAGGGAAGAGTGGGTAGTACAGCCATTAATTTGGGGACCTTAAATTATATTGGTCTTGAATTATTAGTAACGTAAAAAGACAATTGTTTTTAATCTTTATGGATCTACTAACAGAAAAATGTTGCTAATATACATGCCATTTAATATCCTTACTTTAGTGTAGGGTAATTTTTTAAAATATATTAATTTTTTATTTTTTGTATTTTAATAGAATTTAGAGTTAGGATTAGTCTAGGTTCGTTTCTTACATGATAGTATGCATGTTTCAATGCCATTCTCCCAAATCATCCCACCCTACCCCCTCCCACAGAGTCCAAAAGTCTGTTCTATACATCTGTGTCTCTTTTGCTGTCTCGCATACAGGGTTATCGTTACCATCTTTCTAAATTCCATATATATGTGTTAGTATACTGTATTGGTGTTTTTCTTTCTGGCTTACTTCACTCTGTATACTCGGCTCCAGTTTCATCCACCTCATTAGAACTGATTCAAATGTATTCTTTTTAATGGCTGAGTAATACTCCATTGTGTGTATGTACCACAGCTTTACAACATTTATTTCTCTCAAACTTCTGAGTTTATTTCAATGGATTCCCTATCCTCCCCCAGTTTCAAAAGTTCTGTTTCTCCCTCCCCCAAGTATTTCCACTGAAGGAGGCCAGTTGGAGGAAGGCCTCAGTGTTAATCATGTTGTATCCTTAATCTCCTTAGCCAGAGTTGAGCCCCAAGTCTCACTCCTACCATCTTTTAGTCACTTGAAGCTACTCCTTGGTCTTTATTTAAAAAAAATACCACCCATTAAATTTGAGCCAAGTAGCATTTTCAGTAATGTTTCTGGTTTTTCAGGACGGATATATATGTATTTTTTCAGTTGCTAAGTTGTGCCTGACTCTTTGTGATCCCATGAACCACAGCATGCCAGGCTTCCCTGTCCTTCACTATCTCCCTGAGTTGGCTCAAACTCATGTCCATTGAGTCAATGATGCCACCCAACCATCTCATCCTTTCACCCCCTTCTCCTCTTGCCCTCAATGAGTCAGTTCTTCACATCAGGTGGCCAAAGTGTTGGAGCATCAGCAGTGGTCCTTCCAATGAATAGTCAGGGTTGATTTCCTTTAGGATTGACTGGTTTGATCTCTTTACTGTCCAAGGGACTCTCAAGGGTCTTCTCCAGCACCAGTTTGAAAGCATCAATTTTTGGTGCTCAGGATGATTATATATTATATGTTATTATATACTTTATATATGGCTTCCCAGGTGGTTCAGTGGTAAAGAATATGTCTGCAAATTCAGAAGATGCAAGAGACATGAGTTCAGTACTTGGCTTAGGAAGAATCCCTGGAGGAGGAAATGGCAAACCACCCCAGTATTCTTGCCTGGAAAATTCCATGGACCAGAGAAGCCTGGTGGGCTACAGTCCATGGGGTCACAAAGAGTCACATATGACTGAGAACACACACAAACACACCTTCATTTTATTTTTTTCTTCACTATATTGGCTTCTATGCTCAAATCTGTCCTATAATATAATGACATTATTTCTCAAGTAATGGGTTTTTAGAAGCTTTCTGTTTACTTTTACCAACACACACTGACACAGTGAATTTTCCTTTGGGGAAATTTTCAATAGTATTTGCACAGGCCTGTCTGGCTACCAAATTCCATTTATTTATTTATTTTTTTGCTTACTGGGCTAGGATTTGGCTTCCTTGGGTCTATGCCCTTGGCTTGGAATGTAATTTCATCTATGTAAATGAGGAGCCCAGTTAATGAAAGCCTTTTTGTTTGGGGGATGAATATTCTTCAAATATTAAATATTTTAAATTTACAGATTAAAATTTTAAGTAATATTACTTATTTTTTAAGCTATCTTTAAAATAAGCTACTTTGTTAAGAAGAAATCCTCAAGCTCCTCAATACAGTCTATATTGATTTCCAAAGGACAGAAACGTACTTTCAGGTTTTAATGCAGTTTCACTCTGATATAGAATTGTTTGTATTATCATAGGATGTATGTATTATAGGATCGGGATAAACTAGGTTGCAGTGAAATCAACATGCTTCCTAATTATGTCTTTGTTTTTCTCTAAACATATTTGGAATACATCAACCTGGTGTCTGTTTAAGGACATTCTGATGGGAAAAAAATGTCATTCTATTTTGCTTTTATTTTCAACTTACTTAAATTGAGAGACTTTTAACGTCTTCATTTTATTTGACTTTTTTGCTGCCAGTGTCAATTTCTACATGACCTATTGGGTTATTTGTCTGTTAGCAGTGATGACTGCATTTTTATGAGGAAAGGAAGGGTCCTGATGACTTCATCATCTGGGTACCTGCACGTCCTTAGCTGGATGGCCTTAGAAGGTGAAATGAGAGGTTTAACTCTGTAATTGATGTCACTGGGAATACCCATTTAAAGGTGATAGCTTTAGGTAAATGGTTATTGTGTATTTGCTACATTCTGTTTAACACCCTTCTCCTCTTGGGCAAAAGAGTTGCCTTAATTCTCAGTGCTCCCTGACTGATTTATCCTTAATTCAGTATCTTGCCCTATTATGAAGAAACATCATGCTTACTATTTTGTATTTTTAAACAAGAAACTCATGCTATATTTTCAGTGATAGATCAGTACTTGCAAGGGTTTTTAGTGAGTATAGGTTGAAAAGAGTAGAGCAGGAGGAACATTATTCCTGTATTTGGTGATGTTAGGTCTGGTCTTTGATCTGGAAGCTGCCCACTAATAATAGCTGCCCATTCCTTTTGCTCTTCTTTCTCCAATCAATAGAATTTACAATGGAGGCTTACATTGTAGTTTCCAATTTTTTACCTTTCAGCCTCCAAAGCTTTTAGAGTTGCACTTTTAATGATAGTTAAGGAATGAAAATAAGTGCTCAAAAGAGAAAGGAGAAAGGAGAAGCAAGTTGAAACATGGAGTGTTAACTGGGATGGGCACTTTTCACAAGGAATAGAAGATAGTATAACAGAAAGAGGCAAAGATATGGAAATTCCAGAAATACCTTCTGAAGGATTTTACATTTAGACTGGATGTTTATTATTGGGAATACTAACACCTGCCTTGTGGGGTTATTGTGGGAATTAAAGAAGATGCATAGTGAAAGCATTTTGTAATCACAGATTTGTGTTATTAGATAATCACAATTCCAATAGTAAAATCTTCCAGTCTCCCTCACCCTCACAAACCCACCTCAAAAGAAGCCAGAAAAACCCTTTATGGTTCTCTTTCTTTTGACTGAGGATCTCTCAATGAGCATTAGTCCTAGAATCAGGCTATCTTGGTTCTATTTTCTGTCACTTTTTAGCTGTGTTTTCATTGTACCAGTCACTTAACTTCTATGGGTCTTAATTTCTTTTATAAAACAAAGATAATATCTACTTAATATAAGTGTTGAGAGTATTAAATATGTTATGAAAAGTACATGCACAGTGCTTAGAACACAGTAAGTACTTAACACATTGTAGGTCCCTTCCCACTGGTACCACTGTAGGTAGCCATTATAATCATGAAGAAAATTTTGTCAAAGTAGAACCTCTATTACTTGTTGAATCCTACATTTTCAAAATGGCAAGAACCCCTAAATATCTTCTTTTGTATTTGTAGAATCATAAGATGATGATTACCTGGCAGGTTGACAGTGAAATATGGAATAATCAGTCTACAGCTTTGCTCAGTCCTCTTTGTGGAGTTCCATGAGAGACCCACACTCGTTGGAAGAAGCTCACCTTAACAGAGAGGAGTATGTTCTTTGGTTACGGTTACAGGAATAGTTGTGCACTCCTGGGAAAAGGCTCCAAATAAATGCATTGGCACTTCTGATAACCTTTTCTCTCTGTGTTGACATTTCTGTTACCTTTGAATAGTCCTTAATATTTTAATATGTTTAGGCAAAATTAATAGGCCATTTCCTGGCAAAGTAGTACTTAGCTATAACAGCCTGGTGGTTTCCATATGTGAACCTTAATATATTAATTATATTCCAAAGTGTGCTTTTAGAATGCTTGACAGGCACATAAATTTACTTATATCAACCTCATCTGTCATTATAATTGAAAAATGATGCTTTCATTTCTCAGTGATATTCTTGATTTTCAAACTAGACATTATATTCCAGTATTCCATATGCTGTAGATTTCTTTTGTCTTTTAAGACACTCGTGGAAGCTCTGGCAGAGTTAAGAGACTGTCAAAGTTTTATTACAAGCACAGTTTAATTACTGAAGTAGGGCAAAGGGTAAAGAACATATCATAGATGTTATAGCCAAAGCTGAGCTTTCCTACATTGCAGCTCCAGTTGTAAACATTTTTCTGTGATGCCTATAAACATTAGTGACTTACGCGTCTACCCACCTTTTAAACATAGATCCAAGGGCTTCTGGAAAGCAACTAAATGGAGGCAGTAAACTTAACATGCAGAAGTATACAGAAAGATTGATTATGAGGTCTTTTGAATATTTCCCCTTAAATATCCCAAGGAATTCAGAAACTCTTAATCCCTAAAAAGGATCCTGTCAAGTTTAACCAAACCCAAAGAATTATTTGGGCCCCAGCTCAGTGCGTACAACAATGGACATGTTCCAGGTTGAGACTGGAATTGATATGAGGGTAAAAGGAATGAGTAGGTTTTGTCCATTTTCCTTCCCTTCTATCACACAGACTTGTTTGTTCCCCACTCTCATAGGAGGGTCACACAGAGGGAAAAAATGAGAGAGAGATAACATAATGGAAACGTGTGTGAAATTAAGAGGCAAAAATGGAGAAAATGTCAAGATAAAACTAAGCAGGCTGCTGCACTGTGATTTGGGCAGCAAAAGGAAGTGAAAGTTGGAACCAGAAACTCCAAGAGACTAGAGTGGTCTTAAGAGTCTAGTTGGCAAAGAGTTGGTTAGCTTAGGGAAGGTTCTAGGAATCTGAGCTCATACAAGAACTAGATTCTCTTTTCTTTGTGAAAAACAAATTTGAGTCTTTTGTGTTTTGGTTCTAAAATTGACTCCAACTTTATATAGGACTGGACTCACCCATTAAAATAATTTTCTTTTCTCATTTCTGGCATCCACTCAACTGAGTTTATTGAAGCTTCATTTGCATAATCAAGGTCAGAGTTTTCACTGTTAAACATTTATTTTCTTTTGTATTATACTTATCTATGCAAATTATCTACGTGTCAATTACATCTTTATCAGCTTAAGAAGGATAAGCCCCATTGGACCCAACAAAAATTGGGGTTGTTGCCAATACTATACTTTTGGAAATAAATAAAAAGAGTAATGTATGTTATCCTCAAGAAGTTTACAGTCCAGCTGGCTTTTTCCAAGTAGTTTAGCAGCTTGTGGAATCCCCTTGATATTTCAATTCTTATTGGCTAGGTTAAGCCATAATAATATGCCAAGATCACAGTGCTTAAAAATGGCTGACATTTGAGCAGGATTTGACACTCATCCACATGGAAGCGTGATTCTTATTAAGAGATTGTGAAATATATAGAAAATAGGAGGTATTGGCCCTCATTACAGATCAAAAGTTTAGGGTGACTGACACTCTTTGAGCAGGATTTTTCCATCATTTTTTCATTTTTCCACCCAACCTAAGGGTTTTGTAACTCTACAAAAGTCATTTAACAGAGACTGAGCCTTAAAGTCCTCAGCTGTGTGGGGGTGGGGTGTGATATTGTTTACCTTACAGGGTAATTATGAGAATCAATGAGGTAAAATACATAAAGTATCTGTGGTAGAAACCATGGATTGTTTCCCCAAATTCTGTATTATCCTTTTTTCTTAATAGCAGAATGGGTAATTTTATTTTGCCAATGCCCACCTCAAATAAAGACTTCACTTCCAATCTCTTTTGAATCTGGGTGTGGCCATGTGACTAAGTTCTCACCAAAGGGGTCAGGTTGGAGAAGAAGGAACTGGCAAGGAACAGGGAGCAACCTCCAGCCAAGCGCCAGCAAAGAATCGAATCCTGTCAACTTTGAGTAAGCTTGGAATCAGATTTGTCCCCAGTCAAGACTTCACATGAAACACAGCCTCAGCCAACACCTTATTTGCATCCTTGTGAGAGAATGTGCGACACAAGTTGCAACTAAGCCATGATGAGATTCTTGATCCACAGAATTGAGTCATTTTAAGTTGCTAGATGTTGATGTGTTTATAATGCAGCAATAGGCAATTGAGACAGGGATAAATTGTGAGTGGAATATGTGAATTCCAGAAAGTGTCTTTAAAGAGGGAGATTGTGCCCTTCTTCTGTTCCTTTTTCTTAATAGTTGGAAGAAGTATATGATGACTGGAACTACAGAAGCTATTTTAAACAATGAAGTGAGAACAGAGCAGAGCAACAAATAAATAGGAACCTGGATTCCTGAGATTATTATATAAAATACTACTCTAGATCATCAATATCAACCTAAACAACAGAAAATACAAATTGATATTTTTCTGTTTATTTTGAATTTATTCTTGGGTCTTCTGTCACTTGAAGACAAATCTAGTCCTAACAGTGGTGCCTGATACTACTCTTAAGATATGATAAATATTAAATAAATACTATTAGTTTTTTTCTTTGGATCAAAAAAAAATACCTATGAATATATAACCAATGAGGCAAAAGACCTGGACACTTCAAACTATAAGATATTAATGAAGGAAATTTAAGAAGATACAAATAAATGGAAACAAATTCTATGCCCATTGATTGAAAGAATTAATATTGTTAAAATATCTATACTACCCAAAGGGATCTACAGATTCAATGCAATTCCTATCAAAAGCCCACTGGCATTTTTCAATGAAATGGAAAAAAAAATTCTAAAAATTGTACAGTATCACTGCTGCTGCTACTTCTGCTAAGTCGCTTCAGTCGTGTCCGACTCTGTGCGACCCCAAAGACGGCAGCCCACCAGGCTCCCCCATCCCTGGGATTCTCCAGGCAAGAGTACTGGAGTGGGGTGCAATTGCCTTCTCCGGTATGGCACCACAGAAGGCCCAAATATCTAAAGCACTCTTAGAAAAGAAGAACAGAGCTAGAGGCACACACACCCTGATTCCAACTATACTACAAGCTGTAGTAATTAAAACAGTATGATTTGGGCATAAAAACAGACATAAATCAGTGGCACAGAACAGAGTGCTAAGAAAACAAAAACCCACATATATATGATCAATTTATGATAAAGAATCCAGGAATATACAGTGGGAAAAGGGCAGTCTCTTAAATAAGTGGAAATGGGAAAACTGGAGAGCCACATGAAAAATAATTAAAGTAGATCACTACCTGGTACCATATATAAAAATCAGCTTGAAGTGGATTAAAGACTTGAATGTAAGACCTTATACCTTTAAACTCCTAGAAGAAAATATAGGCAGTAAACTCAACATCAGTCTTGGTGATGCTTTTTCTTTTCTGGAACTGACAACAAAAGCAAAGGGAACAAAAGTAAAATGGGTAAGACATCAAACTAAAAAGCTTTTGAACAGCAAAGGAATAATAATAATAATAAAAAGGCAAACTCATGTACACCCATGGCTGATTCATGTCAATGTATGGCAAAACCAATATAGTATTGTAAAGTAAAAAAAAAAAAAGATTGATATGCAAAAAGGAAAATAAAAAACTTTAAAGTAAAAAAAGGCAAACTAAGTAGGAAATATTTGTAAGTCTGATAAGTTAATATCCAAAATATACAAAGAACTCATACAACGCAATAGAAAAAAACTCAGTTCAGTTCAGTCACTCAGTCATGTCTGACTCTTTGCGACCCCATGAACCGCAGCACACCAGGCCTCCCTGTCCATCATCAACTCCCACAGTCCACCCAAACCCATGTCTTTTGAGTTGGTGATGCCATCCAACCACACCTCATTCTCTGTTGTCCCCTTCTCCTCCTGCCCTCAATCTTTCCCGCCTCAAGGTCTTTTCCAATGAATCAGCTCTTCACATCAGGTGGCCAAAGTATTGGAGTTTCAACTTCAACATCAGTCCTTCCAATGAACACCCAGGACTGATCTCCTTTAGGATGGACTGGTTGGATGTCCTTGCAGTCCAAGGGACCCTCAAGAGTCTTCTCCAACACCACAGTTCAAAAGCATCAATTTTTCAGCGCTCAGCTTTCTTTATAGTCCAACTCTCACATCCATACATGACCACTGGAAAAACCATAGCCTTGACTAGATGGACCTTTGTTGACAAGGTAATGTCTCTGCTTTTTAATATGCTGTCTAGGTTGGTCATAACTTTCCTTCCAAGGAGTAAGCGTTTTTTAATTTCATGGCTGCAATCAGCATCTACAGTGATTTTGGAGACCAGAAAAATAAAGTCTGACACTGTTTCCCCATCTATTTGCCATGAAGTGATGGGACCGGATGCCATCTCGATAGAAACTCAATAGAACACAACTCAATAGAAAAAAACCTCAAACTGATTTTAAAATGGGCAGAGGATCCAAATGAACATTTTACTAAAGAATACTTTCAGATGGCTAACAGGTACATGAAAAAATGCTCTATATAACTCATCAGAAATGCAAATTGAAACCACAATGAGATATTTCCTTACATCTGTCACAATGGCTATCAACAAAAGACAACAAATAACATGTTGCAATGATGTGGAGGACCCTTGTGCACTGAAATTGTTTACTTGCCATTCTTGTCCAACTTTTCACATGCTCACATGGACTGAGCATGCCAGGCTTCACTGTCCCTCCCATCTCCTGAAGTTTGCTCAAGTTCACGTCTAGGTGCACTGGAGATGGGAATGTAAATCTGTGGAGCCATTATGGAGAGCAGTATGGACATTCTCCAAAAGTGCAACAATAGGTAATAGAGACAGGGATAAATTGTGAGTGGCATATGTGAATTCCAGAAAGTATCATATGGTGGTCTAACATATGATCCAGAAATTGCACATCTGGGTATTTATCAGAAGAAAATGAAAACATTAACTCAAAGATATTTTCATCCTCGTTTACCTTACAATGGTAAAGATACAGAAACAGCTTAAATGTCCATGGATAAAAGAATGGATAAAGAAAATCTTACACACATACACACAAAAATATTAAGTCTTAAAAAGAATGAAATCTTGCCATTGGTATCAATATGGATGGACCTTAAGGTCATTATGCTAAGCGAAATAAGTCAGATGGAAGAAGACAAATACTATATAATCTCACTATATGTGGAATCTTAAAAAAAAAAAAAAGTTCAAAGATACAGAGAACAGATTGGTGGTTGCCAGAGGCCTGGCATGTGTTAAATGGATAAAGAGGGTCAGAAAGGTGCAAATTTCCAGTTAAAAATAAGCAAGTCTTGTGGATTTAATGTACACCTGGTGGCACAGTGATAAACAATCCACCTGCCAAGCAGGGGATGTAGGATTGATCCCCAGGTCATGAAGACCCCCGTGGAGAAGGAGATGGCAACCCACACCGATATTCTTGCCTGGAAAATCCTATGGACAGAAAATCCAGGCAGGCTACAGTCCATGGGGTCACAAAGAGCTGGATAGGACTTAGTGACTAAACAACAACAGGTGACTATGATTAAAAATATGGTATTGCATATTTTAAAGTTGCTGAGAGAATAGATTCTCAAAGTTCTCATCACAATAAAAATAATGAAACTACGTATAGTGACAGATGTTTATTAGACATCTGGTGATCATTTCATAACATAAATATCAAATCATATATACCTAAAACTAATAAAATGTTACATGCCAATTATATCTCAATAATTTAGGAAAATAAATTTTAGTTTTCTTTCTACTCCATCAAGAATGAATATGATATACCTAATTCTAATTTTTTAGCTAGATATTTTTGGTTTAGCTAATTTTTTTCTCAACTAAACTCTATTCCCAGCACTCTGCCTCTTAACATTTAACTGTACTGGGTTCTCTAAAGAATATTGAATCTTTTTTGTAATGAGAAAAATCAATTTTGTCATAGCAATATTCACCCCTAATTCTATCCATTGGCTTTAAAAATGGAGATCTCTATATGTTTCTTCTTACTTAAATAAGAATCTTTACATATATAATGAGTTTTGATTTTATCACTGGCAAAATGTATTAACTTACCCAAGTGCCTTACAATTTTGGAGGCTAAGTCTCCCCATTGGGAAGAGAAATAATCATATTACCCTCCTCATAGTATAAATTAAATGAGAAAACACACCTAAAGTATTTAGCGTAGTGTTCCACACAAGTAAATACTATATAAATTCAAGTATGTTACTTAAGCTGTTATTATAAATACATTTCTCTAGGGCAAAATTTTCGAGTTGATCATGGCCTTTTTACATTAACATATCGGCTCTAGGGTCCTCTGGAGACAGTGTCTTAACCTGAAAGAATGAGTCAGATGTTGAAATACTCAGGTACTAAGGCAGTACTCAGGTACTAAGGCAGACTAATAAGATGGATTTGTATACCTGGACTTAGGCAAAGACGTAAATACTTAGAATTTTATTCAGTAGCTGACCTTTGGTATCATTTACAACTTGCACAATGTATATGGTTTAAGAACAAAACGATGCTCAAATGCTGGTCTCTCTGGATTTTATGTACTTTTGACTGTGGGGTTTATCTGTGGGATAATTAATTTTGGCAAATATCTGCTGGCTTGGTTTTCTGGAAGTAAGAGATATTCATATAATCTGGTCCCAGGTCCTTGTGAATATCTCTATGCTTCTCATCCAGCTATTTGGCTTGCCAGAGACTCCTCAATACTGAAATTTTTATACAAAGCTCTTTGCTCTCCACTCCACCCAAGCAGCTTAGTTCCCTTAGGAGTGTGCTCAGAATTGAAATCACTGGAAAATTATTGTAGCTCCAATTGATGATAAAGAAATCCTGAGATGGCCCCAGAGTTTAACAGGCTCAGCTATTTTATAAAAGTGAGATGTTGATAAAGCAAATAGTATCTATAGGATTTAAAGTTAATGAAGAAATATATTCTTCATAGAGGATAAAGATGTTCTAACTTGTCATCATGAGATTTTTGTGTTTATTTTTCTTTTTCTAGTTGTGTATCTAGATATGTTTATATAATTTATCTATTCTCTTTTTGAGTATTTGGGTTAAGAATGAGTGTGTATACCTATATACATATGTAATATATGTATCTCTCTATCTCCAATTCAGTTTAGTCGCTCAGTCATGTTCGACCCTTTGCGACCCCATTGACTGCAGCACGCCAGGCCTCCCTGTCCATTACCAACTCCTGGGGTTTACTCAAACTCATGTCGATTGAGTCAGTGATGCCATCCAACCATTTCATCCTCTGTCGTCCCCTTCTCTCTCCTTCAATCTTTCCCAGCATCAGGGGCTTTTCAAATCAGTCAGCTCTTTGCATCAGGTGGTCAAAGTATTGGAGTTTCAGCTTCAGCATCACTCCTTCCAATGAACATTCAGGACTTATTTCCTTTAGGATGGAATAGTTGAATCTCCTTGCAGTCCAAGGGACTCTCAAGAGTCTTCTCCAACACCACAGTTCAAAAGCATCAGTTCTTCGGTGCTCAGCTTTCTTTATAGTACAACTTTCACATCCACACATGACTACTGGAAAAACCATAGCCTTGACTAGATGGACCTTTGTTGACAAAGTAATGTCTCTGCTTTTAAATATGCTGTCTAAGTAGGTCATAACTTTTCTTCCAAGGAGCAAGTGTCTTTTCATTTCATGGCTGCAGTCACCATTTGCAGTGATTTTGGAGCCCAATAAATAAAGTCTGCCACTGTTTCCATTGTTTCCCCATCTATTTCCCATGAAGTGATGGGACCAGATGCCATGATATTAGTTTTCTGAATGTTGAGTTTCAAGCCAACTTTTTCACTCTCCTCTTTCACTTTCATCATGAGGCTCTTTAGTTCTTCTTCACTTTCTACCATAAGGGTGGTGTTATCTGCATATCTGAGGTTATTGATATTTCTCTCAGCAATCTTGATTCCAGCCTGTGCTTCATCCAGCCCAGCGTTTCTCAGGATGTACTCTGCATATAAGTTAAATAAGCAGGGTGACAATATACAGCCTTGACGTACTCCTTTTCCTATTTGGAACCAGTCTGTTGTTCCATGGCCAGTTCTAACTGTTGCTTCCTGACCTGCATACAGATTTCTCAAGAGGCAGGTCAGGTGGTCTGGTATTCCCATCTCTCTCAGAATTTTCCACAGTTTGTTGTGATCCACACAGTCAAAGGCTTTGACATAGTCAATAAAGCGGAACTAGATGTTTTTCTGGAACTCTCTTGCTTTTTTGATGATCCAGTGGATGTTGGCAATTTGATTTCTGGTTCTTCTGCCTTTTCTAAAACCAACTTGAACATCTGGAAATTCACGGTTCACGTATTGTTGAAGCCTGGCTTGGAGAATTTTGAGCATTACTTTACTAGCATGAGGGATGAGTACAATTGTGTGGTAGTTTGAGCAGTCTTTGGCTTCCCTTTCTTAGGGATTGGAATGAATATTGACCTTTTCCAGTCCTGTGGCCACTGCTGAGTTTTCCAAATTTGCTGGCATATTGAGTGCAGCACTTTAACAGCATCATCTTTTAGGATTTGAAATAGTTCAACTGGAATTCCATCACCTCCACTAACTTTGTTCGGAGTGATGCTTCCTAAGGCCCACTTGACTTCATATTCCAGGATGTCTGGCTTTAGGTGAGTGATCACACCATCGTGATTATCTGGGTCATGAAGATCTTTTTTTGTACAGTTCCTCTGTGTATTCTTGCCACCTCTTCTTAATATCTTCTGCTTCTGTTAGGTCCATACCATTTCTGTCGTTTATTGAGCTCTTCTTTGCATGAAATGTTCCCTTGGTATCTCTAATTTTCTTGAAGAGATCTCTAGTCTTTCCTATTCTATTTCTTTCCTCTATTTCTTTGCACTGACCACTGAGGAAGGCTTTCTTATCTCTCCTTGCTGTTCTTTGGAACTCTGCATTCAAATGGGTATATCTTTCCTTTTCTCCTTTATTTTTCACTTCTCTTCTTTTCACAGCTATTTGTAAGGCCTCCTCAGACAGCCATTTTGCTTTTTTGCATTTCTTTTTCTTGGGGATGGTCTTGATCCCTGTCTCCTGTACAGTGTCTCGAACCTCCATCCATAGTTCAACAGGCACTCTATCAATCAGATCTAGGCCCTTAAATCTATTTCTCACTTCCAATGTATAAGTCATAAGGGATTTGGTTTAGGTCATACCTGAATGGTCTAGTGGTTTTCCTTACTTTCTTCAATTTAAGTCTGAATTTGGCAATAAGGAGTTCATTATCTGAGCCACAGTCAGCTCCTTGTCTTGTTTTTGATGACTGTATAGAGCTTCTCCATCTTTGGCTGGATAGAATATAATTAATCTGATATTGGTATTGACCACTGGGTGATGTCCATGTGTAGAGTGTTCTCTTGTGTTGTTGGAAGAGGGTGGTTGCTATGATCAGTATGTTCTCTTGGCATAACTCTTTATCTCCAGAATGAAGTAACAGAGATTTTTTTTTAAATAACATAATACATGTGACTTATTGATGATCATGGTTTTTAACCAATGGTGCTAACTATCCACATATTTTAATGCCCTAGTCCAAAGCCTAAGTAATTTTCCACTAGTTGATGTGATAGCCTGCCTAAGTGTAAATAAAGTCAATTTCTTTCTCCCTGTTTTTATTGTGGCAAATCTACCTTATTCACACCCACTTGGACGGCCACAACTTAAAAAAAACCCTGAAAATGATAAATGTTGGTGAGGATATCGTGAAAATGGAACCTTTACACGTTGCTGATAGGAATATAAAGTGATGCAGCTTCAGGGAAACAGTTTAGCAGTTCTTCAAAAAGTTAATCTTAGAATGAAAATATATCCCAGCAATTCCATTCCTAGGTATATACCTGAAAGAATTGAAAATCCCTGTTAAAGAAAATAAAAGACTACTTGAATACTACAATAGCGGTACTATTTATTCACAATAACCAACATGTGGAAACCACCCAAAGCAAATGTCCATCAGCTTATGAAAAGATAAGCAAAATGTATATCAGTATATTCTATATAATGGAATATTATTCAACTGTAAAATGAACTGAAGTACTGGTATGTGGTACACTATCAATGAATCTCAAATATGTGATGTGAAGTAAATTATGCCAGACACAAAAAATTACATATTGAATGATTCCATTCATATTAAATGTCCAGAATAGGAAACTACAGAGTCAGGAAGTAGATTGGTAGTTGTCAAGGGCTGAGGGGAGGAGGGAAGAAATAGTGATTGCTTAATGGGTATTGGAGATTTCCCTAGTGGCTCAGACGGTAAAGCGTCTGTCTACAATGCAGGAGATCTGGGTTTGATCCCTGGGTCGGAAAGTTCCCTGGAGAAGGAAAAGGCAACCCACTCCAGTACTCTTGCCTAGAAAATCCCATGGACGGAGGAGCCTGGTGTCCATGGGGTCTCAAAGAGTCGGACATGACTGAGTGGCTTCACTTTCACTTTAATGGGTATTGAGTTTTCTTTTGGTGTGATGAAAATGTTTTGGAGCTAAATAGAGGTATTGGTCACACATATAACATTGTAAATATACTAAATGCCACTTAATTGTACATTTTAAATGGTTAATTTTATGTTGCATGAATTTCACCACAAAAATGTTTTTAAAAAGTTTTATCTTATTGGGTTAATGAAGGAACTTTACTGGCTTCTTTAGAAGACAGTAAGCCATCACATTCATGTTGCTTTCTTGGAAATGTGTGTTACAGCATTGAGGTTAACATTTTCCACTCTGAAGTAAATTGGGTTTTAGAGGGCAGAAGATTCAGAAAAAGACATCTTTGAGGTAAGGATAAATGTTTTTTTAAAAAACAGTATTAGCCAGTCGAGTCCCATTGTCCAGTTAACTGGCTCTTAAACTCATCTGGGTCAACCTAACTCCTGATTATATATCTTGTGGGTGTCATAGGTCATGACCATTGGAAATCAATTAACTTGTTGCATATTATGCTCCAGTAACAATTCCTGCTTGTACTTCTCCAGATATGAATGTTATTTCATTTGTTTTTCTCTTTGTATTTTCTGTACATTTTCTTTGCAATGCTCTTCTTCTCCTTGGTTACCTAGCAAAATTTTACTCTTCCTTTGAAACCTAAGTCAAAGAATCACCTCCTCAAGAAGACTTAGTGGAATAGCAGAAGGGAAAACTAGTATGTTGTACATACATCTACTAGTCTACTTAGGACAGGTCATTATAATTAGATGCTTGAGTTTCTAACTTTCCCCATTAGACTAAGCTCCTTAAGGACAGGAGCCTTATCCATTATGCTCTCTGTGTTCTTTCTGCCTGGTAAATTGCAGGGCCTGTAAGTGGAATTCATAAACATATGTTAAAAATCATTTAATTATGCAAAAGACAGTGATACTGCTTTCCTTGGAGGCAAGAAAAAAAAAATGAAGAGATCCTTGGAAATCTAGTAATATCTGAGAGTGATCTCAGCTGCTATAAAATTCTTTTTGAGAATTTTAGCTTTAAGAAATCCTGTCTCAAAGCCTCAAGCATCTATCTTCTCCCAAGATATAATGTCTCTGCTGTTTTCTTCCCAGCTTCTCCAGTTCAGAAAGGTTCCTGATTATTTGTACTGGCAAGAGTATTTCCTGTAGATGCTCTTAATGTAAAATGCAGCATTCTGAGATCATGGGATCTACACTGAAGAATTTTTTTTCTACTTGTATCTGCTGCCATGGCTCAATTGTTCTGAAGACTTGGAAACTTCTTTTGTGACCTGATTTTCTCTAAAAAATGACAACTCCCTCATCCCTAGAGCCCTTGAAGGTCTCTAGAAGCTTTAGCGAGGCAGATGAGTCTGCCAACCTCAGCACTCTGCCAGTTTCCATCCTGTACATGCTTTTAACCCTCAGGGTAGAGCAAATGCCTGGAGATATTCTTTCATAACAGTTATTTGGCAAGAAAAATAGAAAAAAAATGATAGCAGCCAAGGGTCACAGTTTCTACATTCTGCAAGAATATCTTTAAGCTTATTCTCCTTTTATTTTCGTAAAGGAAAAAAGTTCAATTTTTGTGACAGCAACTTGCATTCTTTTTTGTTTTCTTCCTGGGATGGGACTGTTATAGCTCTAACTCTAGACTGCTTATATTTTTTGCATTTTTGCTTTATTTGAAAGTGTTATGCTATACCCCCTACCTTTTCTCTTATTATGCATCTCAGCCTTCTCATGTTTAATTTTCAACTTCTGGAGGAAGACAGTCTTATTTGGGGGACCACTGGCCCTGAATGGACACATAGATGGGCTTCTGGAAACATGCCAATCCTCTCAGATTTGTGAGTTGAGCAAAATTATGTATATTTGTATATGTGTGCATTTTTTTGAGGAATAGGATCCATAAATTTTACCAGATTCTCAACATGGTCTATGAGTCAAAAATATGTTCAGAACTATCAGTGCATACAAACCTAGACAAATCTGCCTTGAGAGACTTCTTCAGAGAATAAAATAAGTGTCTCTGGCCTGAAAAGGAGTTTCTTCTCAAGAGGAGCTTTCTCTTTCTTTGAGGAGTTCTCATGAGACGAGAGTAGAACTTTCTGGATTGTAAAACAACCGTTTTTAGGATTCTGCACCTAGAGATTGAGTCTCCTTGTTCAAGCTGCTGGAACTTACAGACTACTAGCTGACCTGTTAAAAGTCACATAAAAATCACTAGTTGTAGCTCCTAAAGGAGAAACAGCAAAGGAACTGTTGCTGGACTTATAAATCTTTTTCAAATATTTGAGGTCCAGCTGTTATTTGTAGGTTGCTGAGGAAAATGTTCCAGCATATTAATATCTGTGAATTTATATGTGTAAACCTGTGTATATTTCTTTATCAATCTGCATTTATTCAGCACTCTAAGATGATTTACACCCTCCCAGTCCCTGAAAACCCTGAGGACAGAGTGTTACACATAGTCCCAATTATTTATGCATAAAAATATGAGGTTTGGCTATTGGACCCACTGACATAGCTAAACATTTTTGGCCTCCTCACAAGGTAAAGAGTGGAGATGTGGCGGTTTGTGGACTTGCATTCCATAGTCTGCATTGGTCTGTGGGGGAAGTAAAAAGTGGGGAGAAAAAGAGTTTCTTCAACTTATTAGGCTACTCTCAGAAATAGTTTCATCCATTGATGCACAATATCAGAATTAGGGCATTTTCAGATTTTGTTGCCTTGGATCTCTAATTTCTGCCCTTAAATTATCCCCTTCCCCAATACTATACATTATGCATATGTTTACCTTGGTGAGTTGGGCCAGGGTTACACATGAAGTGCTTATGTTTCATACTTCGTACATTTTATTTCTTGTCTAGCATGAAAAAAGCAGGGACCATGATTTAAACTTTATGTGCACAATGTTCAGCATATAATACTCAATATTTACTGATTGACTTCAATTTTCATGTTGACTAGTAATTTCTGAACTTTAGTTATGTAAAATGATATTTCTGACTCCGAGAGATTGGACTTTTCATTTAAAGGTATAAAACCAAAAAACAGAAATCATTGGACAAATGTGACTTTGGACAGCCAAATTCAAGCATTCTTTTCTTGAAGTGAAGTGAAGTGAAGTTGCTCAGTCATGCTCGACTCTTTGCGACCCCATGGACAGTAGCCTGTACCACGCTCCTCCATCCATGGGATTTTCTAGGCAAGAGTACTGGAGTGGGTTGCCATTTCCTTCTCCAGGGACTCTTCCTGACCCAGGGATCGAACCCAGGTCTCCCACATTGTAGACAGACGCTTTACCGTCTGAGCCAGTTTGGATACAATTATATTGGATATACAGGACAAAACTGGAAGCTTCTGGGACTTACTTTTATTCACACAAGCATGCCAGACGACCCTTCTAATAGGTGCATTAAAATACAGGGAGAAGAATTCAGTTTTCAAAATTGTTCCAAATGGTAAGATCTGTGTTATTTAGTTCAAGTCAACATCTGGCAGTGTGTGAAGTTTTGTTGGGCTTCCCCAGCAGCTCAGTGGTAGAGAATTCACCTGTGGTGCAGGAAACGCAGGATATCGGAGTACAATCCCTCAATTTGAAAGATCCCCTGAAGGAAGGCATGGCAACCTACTCCAGTATTCTTGCCTGGAGAATCCCATAGACAGAGGAGCCTGGCAGGCTATATGACATGGGGTCATAAAGAGTCAGACATGACTGAGCATGCACGCAGGGTTTTATAAAAGGGCAAGTCAGATTGTTTCAACAAATCCTCCTTTACTGGAGTTTATTGGCCAACCACTTAAAATGTATGTGCTATGGGGGCAGGCACTTGTATTTGTTTTGTTTACTTTAGTAACCTGGCGACTAGAACAGTGCCTGTAAGAGAGAGTACTCAATAAGACTTTCCTGGTAGAGTCAGTCAACAAGAGCTTAATGAGCATCAATTATATGCCTAATAAAGTGGTAATCCCTCTGAAATTTAAATATGAAGCACTCCTCATCCTCCATAAGTATAGAGTCCACGTGAGAAGATTAAATAAACAGACCTAAAACCAATGACACACTAAAGCACCCAGACCAAAAACAGATGCTTGAGTTCTTTTTATGGCTCTGCTACTAACATGCTGGATTAGCTTGGACAAGTCACTGTGTTTGGAGGCAATATCATTTCCTCATTTGGAAAATTGTGGATTACATAAAATTAGATATTGAAAATAAGACAATGCTGTATTTACAAATTCAGAGAAACGAGAGACTCAGGGGACTGTAATAGCCAGAAAAAGTGCCAGGTAAAAGATGAGCTAGAACTTGGCTCTGGAATATGAATACCATTTAATTTTACGAGGGAAAATTTAAAAGAATTTCAGGAAGAAACACAGTACATACAAAGGCATGGGATAAAGTGAGTTTGACTTAGCTAGGAAGTCTTCAATAGATGAGAAAGTATTTTGAAGAAGAGGGAGGAATAAGGTCGCCAAGAAGGATCCGTTCAGGGAGTAGGAGGTGCAAAGTGTCAGAAAAGAGACTTGAACTCAATGCAAGAGGTAAAATTCAGTCATACATAAAGTGCATTTGTGTGTGTGTACATATAGCGCTCAGAGCAGTGCCTGGCACACAGTGAACTACATCCATGTCTAAACAATTATGTGAATGTGTGTAACAGAGAAGAGGGTAGTGGGAAGTAGTAAATAAAAACTGTGTTGAAGGGTTAGCTTGACAATAGTGTAGTAATAATAGTGTTCAGCATGGATTAGAAGATGGATCAGCTAGATGGGTATTTCTATCTGAACATAAGAGTCATAAGATCTATAGTCTTAGATCCCAGTAGAAAATATTCTTAGATATCAAGTTATTTAACCTCACACATAAAGTAGAAATCCTTTCTGCGTTCTCCCAGCCTGACAGTTTGCAATGACAGAGTTTACTGCTCTGCAAGGCAGCTCATTCCGTTTATGGGTATTTCGTATCCTTAGAGCTTTCTTATGCTAAGCCTAAATTTGCCTCCTCATGATGTCTACTCATTGTCTTGGTTCTCCCCTTGGGATTACACTGAATATGTCTAATTTTGTTTCTACGTCATATTCTGGCTCAATGTTCCCTTTTTTAGGAAAAAGAGAAGAGAAAAAAAAAAATGTTTCCAATTTCTTCAATCATCCCGCCCTGGCATGATTTTATAAACTTCACCATCTGGACTATCTTATTTGAAATCTCTTCAAACTGATAAAGTTCCTATTAGAATGTGGGTGCCCAGTCTACCAGATGTGGTCAGACTAGTGGTGAGTTCCGCCCTTGAACTGGGCATTCTATTTGTATTGCTCTGTTCTAACACAGAGTTTGCTTTCTAAGAAGCTACATCACAGTATTGACTCATTTCAACTTCTGATTGCCTAAAAGCCACAACTATGTAATGACTTGTTGACCTGGTGAACTTCCTCTTTACTGTTCTGGCCTTTCAAACCTGTTGATATCTTGTGCATAGAAAAATCCAAGGGACTAAGCAGGTTGAAAAACTACTTCTTAAAAATGTTTAAGATTGTTGCTATTTGGCAGGGAGAGAAGGGACTGTTGAGGTACAGTTACAACACAGTAATTCAAGAGTAATTGGAAGATCTATCTACTGTTGAATCAGTGAAAATTCTGAATCATTTTCTAATGTGAAAATAAATGATATTTGAAATAAAAAATAGTAATTGGAACAATGGCTTTGATATTTTCAAAGAAAGAATGTGTTAGCCATGTTTGAATAACAGACATGACTGGTAATTAACAGTATCCTACCTTACACACATTTCATGGTTAAATTCTTTAAAATAGTCCCTGTAACGCTCAGTGTTGGATATTAATTTGATGAGCCAACATTTTCCCTATACAGCAGAGAAGAAAATACAAGTAATAGCTAACACTTTTCTATCAACTACTACATGTGAGGCTCTCTTCTAAGCACTTTACATGTTCATTTAAACTTCTTAAGGATTCCATAAAGTGAGTACTATTGTTACAATTTCCTTTGCTATTTTACAGCTGAGGAAACTGAGGTACTAAGAACTTAACTTCTGCAAAGCCAGTAATTTCAAAATGAAATTGCATCCAGACAGTCTTGCTCCAGAGTTGGTGTTCATAGTATTTCTCATATATAGTCACTCATCTCAATCAGAAAGTGTGCATGCATGCTAAATTGCTTCAGTTGTGCCTGACTTTTTGTGACGCCATGGACTGTAGCCTGCCAGGCTCCTCTGCCCATGGGATTTACCAGGCAAGCATACTGGAGTGGGTTGCCATGCCCTCCTCCAGGGGATCTTCCTGACCCAGGGATCGAACCCATGTCTCTTGTGTCTCCTGCATTGGCAAACAAGTTCTTTACCACTACACCACCTGGGAAGCCCCTCAGTCAGAATGCTGCTGCTGCTGCTAAGTCACTTCAGTCGTGTCCGACTCTGTGCAACCCCATAGGTGGCAGCCCACCAGGCTCCCCCGTCCCTGGGATTCTATAGGCAAGAACACTGGAGTGGGTTGCCGTTTCCTTTTCCAATGCATGAAAAGTGAAAAGTGAAAGTGAAGTCACTCAGTTGTGTCCGACTCTTCGCGACCCCATGGACTGCAGCCCACCAGGCTCCTCCGCCAATGGGATTTTCCAGGCAAGAGTACTGGAGTGGGTTGCCATTGCTTTACAGTATCTGGAAAATATCCACAACTTGCGTGGACTTAAAGAGGCCAAATTTAAGTATCTTAAGTTTCTATACTCCAGACTAGTGTTATCTTCTCTCCTGCAAGTGGTGGTGGTGGTTGTAGAAGAGGGAGTTTCACAATTGATTGTTGTCTCTTTGAGTATGTAGTATATTTGATTAAATGTTTTAAATTTTAACAGATGAATCCATGTGACATAAAGATGTTTGAAAAGATTTAAAGTTATATGAATTGGCAAGGCACTGACTGCCCTCCACCTGAAAAGATAGATGGATGGATAAGTATCTTAAGGGTCCATTTTATGAATTGCTGAGAGCATGATTAGAACAGTGGAAAGAGTTCAAACAGAAAAATTGGATTCTACTTTTGTCTCTCTCACTAATTAGCTCTCTGCCTTTGAGTAAGTCACTTAACTTTTCTGAGTCTCAGTTTCCCCCCATCTTTCAAATAAGAGGATTAGATGATCTCTCAGGACTCTTCCAATCCTAACATTCCATGTTTTAGAAGAATAAAGGAAACCAATGGTAGAGAAGAATTGATGCTTTTGAACTGTGGTGCTGGAGAATACTCTTGAGAGTCCCTTGGACTGAAGGCGATCCAACCAGTCTGTCCTAAAGGAGACCAGTCCTGGGTGTTCATTGGAAGGACTGATGCTAAAGCTGAAACTCCAGTACTTTGGCCACCTCATGCAAAGAATTGACTCATTGGAAAAGACTCTGATGCTGGGAGGGATTGGGAGCAGGAGGAGAAGGGGACGACAGAGGATGAGATGGCTGGATGGCATCACCGACTCGATGGATGTGAGTTTGAGTGAACTCTGGGAGTTGGTGATGGACAGGGAGGCCTGGCGTGCTGCGATTCATGGGGTCACAAAGAGTCAGACACGACTGAGCAACTGAACTGAATGGTAGAGAAGTAGGAAAAAGTTTAAATAATTGCCATGAATAAAGAAATAAAACCTAGCCTTTGCCTCACCATTTTAAATCATTCTGGGTTGTAACTGGAATTGAAAAACAAAGATCAATGACCCTCATCTTCCACAATGTGGCTCAGAACTGGGTTTGCTCACATTAAAGTGAAGGGAAGGGAAAGGAAGGAAAAAAAAGCAGATATTTCAACCTAATAAAGCTAATTTCATGTGAATTGGCATCAGTGCAAAACAAATTAGATGAGTAGTTTACAGTATATCTCCCATAATAATCTGGCTTGTCTTAAAACACTGAGCTTCTTAAACAAATTTCACTGCCTAGTCTATGGCTTTGTGGTTCCATCATGCTCAAGGAAAAATGCTGACAGCTTGTTTTCTGTTTCCACTGGCAGCATTACTGTTTTTAAACTGAAATGATAAATGGTCAGGTTTGGTGCAATGGTTCAACCCTGAATTCTATACTGATATTCTATATTTCTCTTTAATGAATACATTTTAATTCCCAGGTAGGTTTCAACTGTGTTAGATAAAATGGTCATCATGTGATAATTGTAATCAGTGAACAATTTTATATAGTTTGGTCCTAATACTTAAGGTTATGTCCTAATTTAGGCTTTTTTTTTAATATATGAGAGAACTTTTGAGAAGACCAGAGAACTCCAAGGAGAAATTACCTTTTTGTTTTTTCTACTTGGGGAAACACAGGTGTGTAGAATATTTTTGAATTTTTTTTTTTAATCTGTGACTTTTAAAGTGCTTGAGAACAGCTGATTTGCATTTTCTCCACATATTGCCAGACAGTGCTGGAGACCTTGGAAAGACATATTTTGATTCGAAGCAAGGTGCTTTTTGTTTGTTTGTTTTGTTGCCATGAGTTTATGCAATTGAGCACTAACTGATAATCAAAACGAACTCTCCAAATTTGAGCCTTTGTCCTTAGAGGCCTTGTTTGAGTCTTCGAGAGAAAGTCTTTAAACCTTTAGATCTTCATCTATCAGATGAACTGATTTAAGTCCCAGGCAACATTATGCTCAACAGTTTTTAACCACTGTGGAAGATGGAGGAAAGGCTTCTATTTGTGTTAAGTAGTGCTGTTTATATTGAGAAAATTGTTCATAGGTGAAGCATACTCTTGTTGGATCCTCTGCTTGGTGGCCATCTAATCTTACTCCTATCTTCAGCATAATCCAAGCATTTCCTGTGTACCCAGTGTGCTCCTGAATTCCAGACTCCTCTCTCTTTTCTGTCTCTGTCTCCTTCCACCTTTATGAAAATGTATCCATCAATTGCCTCCAGGCTTTTGTATAGACTTTTGTATTCCATTCCCTTGAGCAAGTCACTTTGTTTCTGAGCCTCAGTTTTCCCTTAAGTAAAATAAAGGGTTTGAATTTTGATGACCTCGAAGGCCCCCATTAAGATCTAAAATTTCTTAAGTCAATATCTATGTTAATGTGGTACCTGGTAAATGTGCTTTACTTCCTGAGTAAAGGAGTTTGGTGAAATCATAAAGGCCAGATTGTGGTAACTTCCTGGGACTATTATGATTTAACTTAGTTAAAATTATTTTAGAATACTAATGCTAGGCATTTCAGGGACTTCCTCATGGCTTTTGATCTCCTTAAAATCACATTCCATAAATGGTCACCTATTTTGTTTATGTTCAGAGTCAACTTTTTTTGTTGGATTTCAGGCAGCAAATATCCAGTCATTTCATAAGCAGAAGAAAAGATTTATATATATTCTTTTGGACTTAACTCCTTACTTACTTAGTTCAGATTCTCTTAGGGAAATAAACAATATTTCTGAGGAGTTTCTTTAGCAAATTATCCTCTACTGTTGGTATCATCCCAGCTACACTTTGCCAGATAGTTCATTATGAACAACTATTCTAAAATATTATCTCACTCTAAAAAGCAATCACTTCTCACAAATGCTACTCATGGATCAAGTATCTTCTTTCAGTTAAAAAAAAAACTGCTCTTCAAAACTATCTTTTTTAGTGATATTATCACTAGATTCATAATAAGCTTTGGGGCATTTTAAACTTCTATGACTAGAAATCAGTTTGATTTAACTCAGGTTAAGGAAATAGACAAATCTTGGTGGATTTTTTTCTTTTGGCTTTTCTTTCTTTTAAAACAAATAACAAAATGACAAATCCAAAATTTGAGACATCTGGATGTTTCTCATCATGTGGCTTAAACATCTGCATTTTTTCACTTCTCATCCAGATGTTTTGGTCTTATGTAAACCTAGCTAAAGTGAAGGAGAATATCAAGCAATCATCTGGGGACTTTGATTAACATGGACAGCAAATCCGAATAATCCATGTTCTGAGAGTCCTGTTTTTTGTCTAGCTCAGAACACAGTACTAATGAGGTCAAAGTTACTGTAGGTTTGTTCCTTGTATGGACCAGTTAGCTCTGATTTGTTCCATGATCACAGAGTGCACCTCAAGCCTCAGCCAGCTGTCTGGAAAAAGAGTGTCCTTGGTCCTACAGACAGTCATGCATGAAACTGAATAGCCAGTCTCTACTAATTAGAAAGTAAAATGAAAATGCATTTTCATGGATGGTGGGTCAGTGGTGTCATTTTTGTATAAATATAATTTTGATTATTATATTAACTTATGTAGTGCTTGTTTTTTTTTTTTTTTTTGGTCAAACACTGTTCTTAGTACTTTACATGCATTAAATCACAATTTTTGTTCACAACAACTCTGTGTCCATTATTATTATTCTCATTTTATAGGTGAGGAAATAGGTGCACAAAAGATTAAATAATTTGCCCAAGATGAAAATGGATGGCATTCATACTTTACTGTTCGTTTTACCACCTTCCCTCTGTCAAAAAGATCAGAGAGTACTCACAATGTATTATTGACTGTTTAGAAAATGTATTAAATAAGGAGAAAAACTTGGCTATTTTTGCATGGTGAATTCTTTGGTGGACCTGTTACTGTGGCATGCTTTTGCCTAGTAAAGGAGGCTAATCTATTCCTATTCTTCTACCCAATATATTTATAGGCATAAAAGTACCCTTTGCAAAAAAGAAAAGCAATGTTTTTGTTGGCAATAAGTCAGTATATAAAGTATATATTTAGGAAACAGGACTATGTGGTTAGAAGCAATGAACTACATTGGGTGGCCACATAGAACTAAATTGTCTAAATGCTCTGAGGAAGAATGATTTGTTTGACTGGAAAAATGCTTAGGAAACTTTGATCTCCAACCACAAATTGACTTACAATCCTAAAATTTAGACCTGGACAGGGTGTAAAGAGATCATCTATTTTTCTTTTCTTTTTTAAAAATTGGAAACAATAAATTACTTCTTGGAAGAAGCAAATGAAAAAAATTCCTCTTATATTTTTAAGGACTCCAGGAATTGAAAGTTCACAGATGCTCTCAAATTTATTTGTCCACTTATCAAGAAATATGATGTGAGCACCTACTCTTGTGACCAGTACTGTTACATATGCTTGGATTATAACAAGGAATGAGACATGACCATTGATCTTCACAAACTCTTCATCTAGTCTGGTGTTTTCTGCTTTAGCAAGTGAAAGCTCGCCTTCCTATAACTTTCCTGCCTATTTTTGTTTCATTTTCTAGCATTATGGAAAAGAATTGCTCAACATCCTGCTAATGGAGACTGTGTTCATTAAACTACATTTCTTTTTCCTTCTGGGCAAATTGCTAGACTAAATTTCCTACCCCTTAAACTCTCTCCCCCTCTCCCTCTTCATGATATGTGAGTAGTTTTTATGGGCCATTTGGTACCAACTTCCGTGCCCTCTTTCTTTACCAATCTACCAGCTTAATATTAATAGAATTCCTTGGAGCTAGAGGAGATCAGAGAAAGAAAATGGAAAAACCCTATCTTGACTGTGGAGCAGAGCCTCTGTTCATAAGTCAATCCAGTACTTATTGAACTGATTTGAGGAAACATTATATGCAGGATTTGGGTTGTTATCCTTAACAACAGTTATCTATTCTTGCTAATACAATGTCCCTTATAAAATTTCTTCATAGTTTAAAAGATGGAAATCACTCTGCCTTCAATTTTGATGAAAATTTGGTTCCTTGTGTTCAATACTTATATGGTTATCAATTCTCTACTGTTTGTTACAGATCCACCGTTTGCACCCCCTCCCACCATTCCAACACACTTCAGTTCAGTTCAGTTGCTCAATCATTTGCGACTCTGCGAGCCCATGAATCACAGCATGCCAGGCCTCCCTGTCCATCACTAACTCTCGGAGTTCACTCAGACTCACGTCCATTGAGTCGGTGATGCCATCCAGCCATCTCATCCTCGGTCGTCCCCTTCTCCTCCTGCCCCCAATCCCTCCCAGCATCAGAGTCTTTTCCAAT
>SJYT01075134.1:31840-86763 GCA_006410635.1 Cephalophus harveyi
GTGTATAGATCTGTGTATATATACATATTCTTTTCCATTATGGTTTATTACAGGAAATTGACTATAGTTCCTGTGCCATATAGTAGATCTTTCTTGTTTATCTGTTTTATATATGGTACATGTATCTGTTAATCTCATAGTCCCAATTTGTTTCTTTCCCCACTTTTCCCTTTGGCAACTGTAAGTTTGTTTTGTATTTCTGTGGATTTGTTTTATAAATAAGTTAATTTGCATTATTTTCAGATTCCACATATAAGTGATAACATGCAATATTTGTCTTTGTCTGACTGACTTTGTTTAGTATGATAATATGTAGATCCATCCATGTTGCTGCAAATGGAATTATTTCATTTTTTATGGCTGAGAAATATTCCATCATATGTATATATATATATATATATATTCCATTATACACACACACACACACCCTGCAGCTTCTTTTTCCATTCATCTGTCGATGTGCATTTAGATTGCTTCCATGTTTCCATGTCTTAACTATTGTAAATAGTGCCACAATGAACATTGGGGTGGCTATATCTTTTCTAATATCTTTTATAGGTTTTGAGAGTTCTGGATATATGCCCAGGAGTGGAATTACTGAATCAGGTGGTTATTCTGTTTTTAGATTTTTAAGGGACATCTGTATGGTTTTCCATATTGGCTGTACCAATTTACATTCCCACTAACAGTGTAGGAGGGTTCCCTTTTCTTCACATCCTCTCACATCCTTTTATTGTTTGTAGATTTTTAAAATATAAATTTATTTATTTTAATTGGAGGTTAATTACTTTACAATATTGTATTGGTTTTTCCATACATCAGATTTTTTTGGTGATGGCCATTTGACTGCTGTGAGCTGATAACTCACTGTAGTTTTGATTTGGATTTATCTAATAAATAGCAATGATGAACATCTTTATATATGCCTGTTGTTCATCTGTATGTATTCTTTGGAGATATGTCTATTTAGGTCTGCCCATTTTTTGATGAGTTTGTTGTTGTTGATAAGTTGTATGAGCTGTTTGTATATTTTGGAAATTAAGCCCTGGTCAGTTGCAATGCTTGCAAATATTTTTCTCCTAGTCTGTATATTGTCTTTTTGTTCATGGTTTCCTTTTCTGTGCAAAAGCTTTTAAGTTTGATTAGGTTCCATTTGTTTATTTTGCTTTTATTTATATTGCCTTGGGAGACTGATGTCAATGGCACCCCACTCCAGTACTCTTGCCTGGAAAATCCCATGGACAGAGGAGCCTGGTAGGCTGCAGTCCATGGGGTTGCTAGGAGTTGGACACAACTGAGAGGCTTCACTTTCACTTTTCACTTTCACGCATTGGAGAAGGAAATGGCAACCCACTCCAGTGTTCTTGCCTGGAGAATCCCAGGGATGTGGGAGCCTGGTGGGCTGCCATCTATGGGGTCACACAGAGTCAGACATGACTGAAGCAACTTGGCGGCAGCAGCAGCAGCAGCAGCAGCAAGGAGACTGAGGTAAGAAAACATTGCTATGATTTATGTGAAAGAATGTTTTACCTATGGTCTTGTATAGGAGTTTTATGTTATTATGCTTATATTTAAGTCTTAAAGCCATTCTGAGTTTATTCTGGGCTTTCTATTCTGTTCTACTGATCTCTATGTCTATTTTGGGGTTTTGTGCCTATATCACTCTGTTTTGATAGCTGTAGCTTTGTAGTATTGTCTGAATTCTGGAGGGGTTATGCTTCCAGCTTTTTTCTTTTTCCTCAGGATTGCTTTGGCAATTCTGAGTCTTCTGTGGTTCCATATACCTTTTAGGATTATTCTAGATATGTACAAAATTATAATGGGTAATTTCATAAGGATTGCAATAAATCTGTAGTTTTCTTTGGGTAGTATGTCCATTTTAACTATATTTTTCCAATCCAAGAGCATGGGGTATCTTTTCATTTTCTTGAATCATATTCTGTTTCTTTTATCAGTATTTCATAGTTCTCAGCTTATGTCTTTCATCTCCTTGGTTAGGTTTATTCCTAGGTATTTAATTTTGTGTTGTGATTTTAAATGCAATTTTTGTTTTACTTTCTCCTAATATTTTATCATTAGTGTATCCTGCTACCTGCTGAATCCATTTATCAGTTTTAATAGATTTTATATGGAGCCTTTCAGTCAGTTCAGTCACTCAGTTGTGTCCAACTCTTTGCAACCCCATGGACTGCAGCATACCAGGCTTCCCTGTCCATCACCAACTCCCTGAACTTACTCAAACTCATGTCCATTGAGTCAGTGATGCCATCCAACCATCTCATCCTCTGTCAGTCCCTTCTCCTCCTGCCTTCAATCTTTCCCAGCATCAGAGTCTTTTCAAATGAGTCAGCTCTTCACATCAGGTGACCAAGGTATTGGAGTTTCAGCTTCAACATCAGTCCTTCCAATGAACACCCAGGACTGATCTCCTTTAGGATGGACTGGTTGGATCTCCTTGCAGTCCAAGGGACTCTCAAGAGTCTTCTCCAACACCACAGTTCAAAAGCATCAATTCTTCGGCGCTCAGCCTTCTTCACAGTCCAACTCTCACATCCATACATGACCACAGGAAAAACCATAGCCTTGACTAGACGGACCTTAGTCGGCAAAGTGATGTCTCTGCTTTTGAAAATGCTATCTAGGTTGGACATAACTTTTCTTCCAAGGAGGAAGCGTCTTTTCATTTCATGGCTGCAATCACCATCTGCAGAAGCATCAATTCTTCTGCACTTAGCCTTCTTCATAGTCCAACTCTCACATCCATACATGACTACTGTAAAAACCATAGCTTTGACTAGATGGACCTTTATTGGCAAAGTAATGTCTCTGCTTTTTAATGGAGTCTCTAGGGTTTTCTATACAGAGTATCATGTCATCAACATATAATGACAATTTTACCTCTTCCATTACTATTTGGATACCTTTTATTTCTTTTTCTTGTCTGATTTGCCTTAGTTAGGACTTCTGATACAATGTTGATTAGAACTGGTGAGAGTGCCCATCCTTGTCTTATTCCAGAATGTGTTTTGTCATAAATGGATTTTATGTTCCCACTACACCCACTATAGCAAGAGTTTTAATCATGAACTGTTATTGAATTTTATCAAATGCTTTTTCTGCATCTATGTGGTTTTTTTCCTTTTGTTGATTTGCATATGTTGAACCGTTCTTGTGACTCTGGAATGAATCCAATTTGATCGTGGTGTGTGATGATTTTTATGTGTCATTTGATTTGATTTTTTAATATATTTTTAAGGATTTTTACTTCCATCTTCATCAAAGATAATGTTTTTTTTTTTTTTCTGTTTTAAAACTCATGGGAAACAACCCCAATCTCTGCCTCCTAGTTTCTTCTGATTGAATAACTTCAATGTCTTTAAGATCATATATATATATATATTTTTTACTCCAAGGTGAGGTGAAGAATTTAAATAGAATCAGAAGATAAGATATAAATGATCAAATTCCATCAATTTCTTTTTTAAGATTTTGTGATTATGCTCAGTGGAGTGAATGCAATTATTTGTTCTTCTAAATAAGATTTGCTGATGTACTTTGCCTTTCCTAACAAATATTCTCCTACAAACACTTGAAGTTTATTCCAGTAGCAAATATACCTATTGTTGTGTGGTCTCTATTCTTGTCCTTATAGGGTGCTCAGTTAAGAAGGTAAGTTAAAGACTCTAGAATAATTCCTTTGATACAGCTAAATTTCTTGATCCTTGGAGTCTTTATTGACTGTGTTTTTTTTCTTCATTTTTTCACATCACCACATCCTGCCTATTCCTCTTTACCCTCAGATCTGCTTTTTTGGTGAGTATCCAGAACACCATCCTCCATCTCATCACCTCACACATGGACTATGACAACAGCCCCTCAGTTGGTCTCCCTGACACTTTTTCCCTCCATCTGTTTCTTCTTACCAGATAGATGTTCCAGAGATTCTCCCAGCCTTATTTTTCTATTATGCACTCACACAGATTTCTGCTCTTGCTAGCCAAATTTGCTCATCACCTAAATAAGACTTACTTATTTTCCCCTCAGTCTTCATATGTGCTATCCTGCACATTTGGGAAATTACCTTTTTTTTTTTTTCACCTCTTATTCCCTCTATTCCAAACTTACCTCTTGCATAGTTCAAGACTGAATCACCCCACCTCACTTATCAGCGCTACGTGTATATTGTTAATTTTTCTACTTGGACTGTATTTTGCAAATACCCTTTTCTTCCTGCATTTGATGTGTCAACTAATTGAGAACAGGGACTTCAGTTTTTTAAAAAACATTTCTGTTTTACTTTTTGTAGTGGACAGTACATGGTGGGCACAATTGACTTTACTAATATCTGGGGAAATGTGCTTGATTAACTAGCAGTGAGCATTTGGAAAGATAAATTTTGAAGGTTGCAGGTGATTTTGCAAGTTCTGATCTCACAATAATTAAATAGAGTGCTGAATAACTTTCTTCAATTGCCTATGGTTAATTTCAGTTCTAAAAACAACAAATTTTATATGAAAGAATTTGAAGTAAATTATTGCTTATCAAATATCCCCATACATTCATCAGAGTGCCTTAATGTTCAACACTGTGACCTCCTATCAAACATCTTAGAACAAAAATGCATGAGTAATAGAGCAATTTGAGTCAAATAGTTTTCAAAATTAAATTCTCTCCCAGAAAAGAGCAACAATTTCAAGTGTTCAAACTTAACTGGACACTATGAAACTGTTTTCTGTCTTAACTTCACTCTCTGATTTTATCAGATCACTACCTCACCTTGGGAAATGAATACAAGGAGTGTAAAGATTTATACGTGCAATTTTCAGGATATTTCCCCCAGTCATTATTTAATTTTCTAGAAAATGCTTGGTGAAAGCCAACTAATTTTTTTAAAAATAAAAACCTCTGGTTTCAAGCATTAACTGCCCTTTGGCATTTTATTTTTAAATAAATTAGTTGGCTTTCACCTAAGCCCTTCAAACCACCAAGAGTGTCAGGGAATGTCCTCCTTTTTTCTTGCCATAATTACCTTCCTTCTCACAAGCCATTTTCTATATTGTACAGAGTTATAGGATACGACTCATTTCCATGTCCTCTTGAAAATCCTCTATAAATTTCTTTCAGAGTCTCCATAGTTGTATTGGAGAACATAGATTGCCAAACCTGCCACATGTCATCCTTTGTTAAATTGTAATGATGTACCTGTTGTCCATTCCCTGGGCATTGCTTATTATTAGTGCAGTTTTCCTATGTATCTATTGCTTTCATGCATTTCTCGTTTGTCTCATAGTTTGTGACATTTGCAGAATTTTCACCTTAAAATAGCCTCAGTTTTAAAGATTATGTATCCTGTTGAAGGATGAGCATTATAAATTTGCTATGAATGTATAGAAACTAGTTGCAGCAGTATTTTTCTAAATTTCCAAAATCCATTTCAGTGAGAAAATGAAAGGGAAAAGTTTCCCACTGTGAAAACAATTGGAAGAATGCATCATGTTCTAGACTAAATACTTATTATGCCAATAAGGGTTATATCTTTTAAAAATTCTCGGATGAAAATTGAATTTTGAATTGCCATCTAGAAATAAATTTTTATAGATAGTGTACACATTGGTTCCTGAAAATGGTAGAAAAGGGTTCTTGTCGAGTTCCCTAACACAAGTGTGAATGCTCTGTTTTTGAGTACCTACTTGTAGTGAAAGGACACATTGTGGCCAGCCAACTCAAATTGCTACCCACGTTTAATCATTGTAAATAAAGGAAGCAGAGAGACCCATGTTATATTTTCAGAACTGGCATGCTCAATACAGAACTATTAGTTTAAAAATACCACTGAACATTCTATTTGAATTAATCTAGACTTCTGTGAAAAACAAAATAATAAAAAGTACAATTGGTCACTTAAACATATAGTATTTCATGCAGATTATTAACTTAGTAACTACACATATTATTAAAGAACAATGAGAGTAAATACAACTTTGTAACACTTGGCAAACAGTTCAGAATTGATAAATTTCCATTTTGAAATACCTATAGTTTCTACAGAAGCAAAATCACCTTTCTCAGTGGAAAAAAAATGTATCTACGAAACACCTACGTGTTGAACATTACTTTTTAAAGGAGCAACTAATTGTCCCAGTGTGAAATGAACATATATCACTCCTAAGGTTTCATATACTGTTTGTGCATAATGCATTTTCCGAGCATCTGGATATAGAAAAGCAACAGAAAAACAAGTACTTTGAACAAAACCCATGGATTATAGGGAATCAATCATGTAAAGAGGTTGAAATAACTAATAAAAACATATTACCTAATGTTCTCTTAAACATTTGTGTTTCACAGTTACCAGGACTGGGAAAATTCTTAATTTTTACACACTGTGTACACTTGTCCTTGTTTATATTTGCCCCCAAACATGATTTAAGAACCATACGCAAAATGCCAGAATGAACCTTAATTAATTGACCCCCACAGTAATCTTTGTGGACAGCACACCGAAGTTCATTGGAAATAACACAAAGAAGTAATTCACAATAAATACTAGAATAGGGGCACATTCCTTACAGCAAATCCATAAGATTTTAGAATATTCACAGGGATTTTCTGATATGGTACAATCACAGTCACAATGTGAGAGTGAAGAAGTTTAGTCTATAAAATATACTCTGAAGCACCGAGAACAGAGATACTTCTGAAGGAGCCTTGCACACATGGACAAGCAAATATTGTGTATATTCAGCACAGTCTGTTTCACAACTACATTTCAGATGAGAATCATTGCAATTGCTTCTCGACCACGAGTAAACTTGAATCATTTAGCACTTCATCTGTGAATATTGTTGTGGCACCTTCTTTTCTACTGCTGACACTTGCAGTCAATATTTATTTAAATTCAGACTCCAACGGTATTGCAAAAAAGGAAGATGTGAGCATCTTCATGTAAAACTCATAGCAAGTCAAGAGATCATTTGGAAAAAATCCAAATCTGAATTTGTTAGCAAACAATAAAATGACTAACTTAAAATGTGTTTTCAAATTTGTAAAACTTTGTTAATAGGGTAAAAAGCTGTAAGGTTTGTTCAACATCATTCTAAAAGAGCTAACAGCCTATCTATTCATTTGCTTAAGAAATGCACGTTGTTTACCTACCTACCAGTTTGCCTACAGAAAATGTGCTTGCCTAATAAAACTAAAAGCTGTCATCATGCACTGTTGATTTAGTATACAGAAGTTGTCCATTATGTTGAAGAAGTTCTAAACGTATCAACCACATTTTTTTTTCTTAACTAATCGTCCTCTACATACAATCTTCCAGTTGGGATGTCTCAACACTTCTTTCTTGATAATTCCTGATTTTCAGTTACTCTATAGAAGTTCTCGTTTCCTCTTAAACTTAGTTCAGAATTTTCAAATTCAATTAAAGTCTTTAATTTTTTCTTCTTTCAAATACTATGTGAATACTGAAATATTCATAAATATGGGGAACATAGCTTACCTACCAAACTTGCAGTCTAAGCAGTATCATAAAATCTACTCTAAAACAATAGAATTTAAATTTTTTTCTTTTAAGGAAGAAATCAAAACTGTACATTGGAACAAGGTACTATACTACAAAAGCAGGTCCTTCTATCCCCCCACTATTCTGGAAATGTAAACAAAAATTAGATACAAAAGTGATTTCTGTGTGGTTTTCTTTGAACACTTTTTCAGCACCTCAGTGTTATTAGGTGTACTTTTTGCTTGGTATAGGAGAAATTTTGTATGCACACATAGCTGTTCAGAGGACTGCAGATTTCCCACTACCAAATATCACTGGTGAAGCTATAGTCTTTGGATGATAAAGGTAGCAGGGAACTGTTCCTATGAAATTCCTGGGTATCTTTCAGGGCGTTGTTAAGGGGTAGCTGTCCATTGAGTAGTGTCAGAGGCAGGTTACAGTAAGTGTGATGGTTGCCTAAGGAAGGTACTGGCAAGGTGGTGGTTGGCATCTCCTGTTTATAACCTCTGCAACAATGCCTCATTTGCATCGAATCTGAATGGTGGAAATCTGGGAGATCAGCTTGAGATGATACCAGAGAGGCCGAGGTATTGGTCATGGCAATAGAGGGTATAGGCTGGAGCTCTCCAAAAAGTCCTTGTTCTGCAGAGTCCAGAACATGGCACCGAGAAAGCATTTCTTTTTTCTTGGTGGGCATTTCATATACTAAGTGCTTCCAAAACTTAGAATTTAATTTGCTGCTCTTGGGTCCCTTCCACTTGATCAGGGACAGAACTTTGATGCTGCGTTTTAGTGATTCCACCTCCTGGCAATTCACCTTTCCTTTTAATTCTGTACATTCAATCAAAATCACTTTGATTTCTCCACTGACTAGCATATTATGGAGTCTGCTTTCCAATTCGAAAATACTCCATCCTCGTCTGAGAATATAGTCTGGAGTTAGCACGATAATAAGTCTTCTGCTTTGCTCAACACATCTTGTGAGATCTTCAACGTAGGCTACAAATCACAGAAAGAGAGAAAGAGTAAAACAAAGACATTCCCAGTCTTTAAAGCAGTAGGTTTGCATTCTAGTATAGCAAAGATCCAGTCTTTCACTAAGGTACGTCACCTTTTCTTGTATTGCACACTCAGAAAGCTCATTACCTAAAAAAAAAAAATTCTAATACTTTTCTTTCTCCTTACCATTGTTTTAGCTAATATAAACTGACTTCTTCAGAGCTTAGGGGTATTTCAGTTATTTTTATTTACTGACTCATTGAATTCAAGACAAGCCTTCAGGCTAGTACTCTAAGTGAACAATCAGCGGGTTGATGAAGAGAGAAATGGAGCCTTTTAATGAAGGTCACTGTATTTATGGCCTTGGTTTGCTTTTCCTCCAGTTTCCAACTACTAAACAAGTAAGAGGGTCTATGTACATAATTTATATGTATTACATTATACTTCAAAGATAATCATGAGAGAGATGGTGGAAAATCTCTTCTAAAATCATAGCTTGTTTCTCAGAATATTTTCTGTTATTTGCAACCTTAGGTTCTCCATTTTGTTCTTCAAACATGGAGATAGGGAAGTGGTGTGTGTGTGCCCATGAGTTTAATTTGAACCAGCTGCTCTTTGTTCAGAGGAGGAGTGAGGGGTGGAGTTGGAGAATGGGGGATGGTGTGGAATGATCAGTATAGGAGGAGGAGTCTATCAGCTGAGAAGTCTTTGCTCTACTTTGTGGGAAAATTCTGAAAGTAAGGTGAATAAGTTATGGTCTTTTCCTAGTGGAAAAGCACTCATCTAACTCTAGGTTTGTTTATCCCATGGAATAATCCTTTTGCAACCAGGCTTCCCAAAGCCTTATCCGCCAAAAAGGGAAACACACACATGTGTTAACAAATGGAGACTTGGACACAGGTGCTGTAAGAGCGAGCTGTCTTTACTAAGCAGAGCACGAGGCCTTGTCTAATGTACAGTGCCCTCTAGCAGAAGCAGTGCTTACAGAGGCATAGCAACATTTGTCACTACAAATCTGCCCAAGGTTACAGACTGCTTTCAGGGTGTCACGTCCAGTACATAATGTGGGGCCACCAAGCAGCTCGGTGCAAGTCATTTGAAAAGAGAAACTTATTTTACAGATGCATATTTTTACAGATGATTTCTCTTTCCCAGGGTTTTATTTCTACCGTTTGGCAGCAAGAACACTTTCACAAGTGAAAAAGAGCAAACTCTCTCTACACCCTACAGATAAACAACTTTTTGAGAGGTACACAGAGAATTGCCCATTTAACAAATTGTTGTTAACTGCTGTTTTGCTTTTTACTTAATACATTTCAGGACTTTCTCATGCACTAGTTACAGAAACTGTATCTGAGGTGATAAGGCAACTTCTAAGTGGAGAGGGAACCCCTTAGGAATTTTATTAAAATTAACCCCTTCAGAATTTTATTTTAGAGATTATGTTTTTAAAAAACAGCACTGAAATCTGCACAAAGTAAAAATGAAAACAAAACAAAAACACCACATAAGTAGCAATGGGGAATTTATCACTCTGTCATTTAGAGAACTGGTGAAACAATGGAAGGAAAGGTAGAAAGTTTCAATAGAGTGGAAAAATATTATCCCAATGTATCAACAGCTCTGACTCTTCATTTTCTTCCTTTCTTTCTGCTCCCAAAAATAAAGAAGTTATGTGGGAAGCTTCATCATTAGAAGTTGAATCTGTAAGATACAGTAAAATAAACTATCATGCATCTTTCCCATTATTCTTTTCACCTTTCCTCCAAACAAAACAAAAACCCAAGCCAGAATCATGGTATAAGTGCAGGAGTCCATGAAAACACAATTTTATCAGATTATGTATGAGTTAATCGTTATTTTTACAGAATTCTTTACAAAAGGATTTACTGAGGGGTTATCCCAAGTAGTATTCTTCCCTCATTAATTGTAGCTTTACATTTAATTCTTAAAAATTGATCTGTACAAACTTTGTCAGAGCACATTTGTCACAGAAATGATACCTATATAAACAACACTGTTTCTATGTGTTGGGATGTAGCTTAATTTACTTTTTAACTATACTTTAAAAAACAAAAGGTAAAGCTATACAGGTTTCTGTCTACTTAAAGAAAATGACAGCTCAAGCATTCACAGTCATAAGAGAAACAATACACACCCACACTAATAAATTTGACGGGGATGTCATGGGCTTTGACTGTGGGCTTCCCAGGTGGCTCACTGGTAAAGAACCTGCCTGCCGATGCAGGAGACGCAAGAGGTGGGGGTTCAATCCCTGGGTTGGGAAGATCCCCTAGGGAAGGAAATGGCAACCTACTCTAGTATTCTTGCCTGGAAAATCCCATGGACAGAGGAGCCTCGGGGGCTACAGTCCACGGGGTCTCAAAGAATCCCCAGAAATGACTGAGCACACTCCACACACACACAGGCTTTGGCTTTATTATCCTTTTTCTCTTTTGGGGGAGGGAACAGGACACAATTTTTGCCCCATTAATATGGTTCTCCCCCTTCACTTGTCTACTATACTTTGCCATTTGACAGTTAAGCAGGATGCACCATTTAGGGTTTGAGGGGCTTCTTTGAGATTAATTAGGCAGAACTTGCATTTGCCCCCAGAAGGAATGCCTGTCAAGAGGAATCCCACTACACTCTGCTGCACGGGGTGTGAGTGTTGAAGGGAACCTTGGAGAGAGGGAGTGGTCCCTTTCTCCAGCACACTACACTGGCTCTGCTTATCCTGGCAAAGCCTAGTGGAGCGTTGAGGCAACCATCCAGATAATTCCAGCTGAAAACCTGCTCTGGAAGAAAAAAAGGTCTGAATTATCCTGGTTTGCCCTATATATACATTAATCATATGCACTGGAGTCAGTCAGTCAGTACATCTAAATTTTCCCTGGGTAGACACAGCCCAAGTGTCCCAAAGAAAACACAAGCCACTTTCTTGGGCCCCGAATTTCGTGTTCCATTTCACTTGGTGAAAAACCAAGTGGAAGTTTTCAGATGTGAAGCCCACATTTCACTTCTTGGGATGCTGATCAGTGGCTGGGCAGCAATCTCAATATTTGAAAGCAGTTGGGGAGGTGCCTCTAAGAGCTGTCTGGCTCTAAGGAAAAGAAGGAGAAACTGGGCCCTCACTTCCATATTCTGGCTTGCTCTCTCTGTTTTTCTATGTTTTTTCTTTTTCTCACCCATTTGCTCCTCTTTCTTTCACCCTTTCATTTTTTTTTTTCCTTTTCCTGTCCTGTCTCTCCTGTCCTTTTACCTCCCTCTTTGCTTTTTTTCTCAATTCCCCTTCTTACTCTCCCTTCCTCTTTTGCTTACCTCTCTTTGCCCTGTTTCTCCCTTCCTTAATCTTTGCTTTCTGTATCTTTGTCTTTGGGAAAAACAAATAAGGAACTAGACATCATGAAAGGAATACTAAATTAGCAAGGGACCCAACAGGTAGAGTTAACAATATTTTTTACTTGCTAATCTTTATCCAGGGAGTTGTTGCTGGTTCCTATGCAGCAAGTGTACAAAAGAATTTTCCCCAACCCCTGGAGTTGCATGTCTGCATCCAATGACTGTGAATTGGAGCCTGATCCATTAGGACCATGCCCTGTTTTTGTATGGCCTGTGAGCTAAGAACGATTTTTTAAAACATTTTACAGGGTTAAAAAAAATAAGGATATGATACAACAGAGACCATATATGACCCACAGAGCCTAAAATATTTATTCTCTGAACCTTTACAGAGAAAGGTTGCCACCCCTAAATTAGAGACCAATCAGGATGTTTAGGTTTGGAAAAGTTCCAAATAAACTAAGCAGAAAACAGGTATCAAATTAAGGCATTGCTGGTCCTCAGCTGGTGTAGTTCCTGACAAGCAGTGGTGTTTGCCATGGTAGGGCTGTGGTTTTGTGTGAGACATGTTATAATCCTTCAGGAGCCATTTAAAAAAGTTTTTTACCATGAAGAGATAATAAAGAAAATTTTTTTTAAATTCCTAAATTCACAGCACACACGAACACTTGCTAAATCTTGCCCTGACTTGTTCAGGCAAATTTAGCAACCAAGTAGCAGGAATCCCTTAAAAGACTATTTTTTCCACATAAAAATATAAAACATCCCTTAAATGAAAGGACATTAAGTTATTCCTTTGCAAATTTTGAAGTAACTTAACAATGACAGACTACACTATGGGTGGCTGTGTCTGACAGCCTTCTGCTTCTCTAAACAAGGCTCTGAAACCACAATAGATATGAAACAAAGCTATTACACTTAACCTATTTGTGATCTTCTCAATTTTGTAAAGAAAAAAATGGGCAGTTGTAGAAACCAAAATTCCAGTGTATTTAGAAAAGTAGGATTCAATCATCTACAAAAGTTGAAAAGAGGACACTCATAATCAAAGCAAAAAAGTAAACTGAAAGAAGAAATAAAAGTACAAAATAGAATCAGGAAGAATATAATGGCAGCCCCAAGAAGTTTCTTCTAATGGGGTGTGTATACTTTTCCCAAAGAACTCAGTACTCCTAAATGCCAGGCTTTAAATCTACTCGATATAGGCAGACGCACAAGGAGAAAACACTCTTAGGCATAAATTTCTATGTGGTCTTGCTGCTACCTACTAACCATTTGATTTATCAAACTAATTAAATATAAATTATGTTTGTGTTGACACTGCTGCTTATGTCAGAATCATTATCAGGGGTAGTAGGCATATTAAATATTAAAAGACAAGTACTTAGTCTGTAGGTAAAAGCATAATTTATTACTTAGTCAGGTTCAAACAATAGACTCTTGGTAGGCTTATACTCACAGCTATGTATATCCAAAATCAGTTAAGCAGACAAATCATTAGGGTGAGATAGGATGTGTCTAAATTGATAATATTCTACTAATTTTAGTGAATACTACATAACAAATAGCTATCAGCAATATTTATTAAACCTACAGATTCATATATCAAAACTTAAAAACAAGACAGTTTCTGACTGTCACTGAGATGGAGCCACTCCTGTAACTGGTGGGGAGAAACCAGCAAAAATAATACAGGTTTCACATGTATCAAAGAAAAAAATGTATTATTCAGCACTATATATTTGGAAAAAGTTATTAGACCTCTGGTATAAACAGAGGCATACAGTATAAATCTTGCCCTGACTTGTTCAGGCAAATTTAGCAACCAAGTAGCAGGAATCCCTTAAAAGACTATTTTTTCCACATAAAAATATAAAACATCCCTTAAATGAAAGGACATTAAGTTATTCCTTTGCAAATTTTGAAGTAACTTAACAATGACAGACTACACTATGGGTGGCTGTGTCTGACAGCCTTCTGCTTCTCTAAACAAGGCTCTGAAACCACAATAGATATGAAACAAAGCTATTACACTTAACCTATTTGTGATCTTCTCAATTTTGTAAAGAAAAAAATGGGCAGTTGTAGAAACCAAAATTCCAGTGTATTTAGAAAAGTAGGATTCAATCATCTACAAAAGTTGAAAAGAGGACACTCATAATCAAAGCAAAAAAGTAAACTGAAAGAAGAAATAAAAGTACAAAATAGAATCAGGAAGAATATAATGGCAGCCCCAAGAAGTTTCTTCTAATGGGGTGTGTATACTTTTCCCAAAGAACTCAGTACTCCTAAATGCCAGGCTTTAAATCTACTCGATATAGGCAGACGCACAAGGAGAAAACACTCTTAGGCATAAATTTCTATGTGGTCTTGCTGCTACCTACTAACCATTTGATTTATCAAACTAATTAAATATAAATTATGTTTGTGTTGACACTGCTGCTTATGTCAGAATCATTATCAGGGGTAGTAGGCATATTAAATATTAAAAGACAAGTACTTAGTCTGTAGGTAAAAGCATAATTTATTACTTAGTCAGGTTCAAACAATAGACTCTTGGTAGGCTTATACTCACAGCTATGTATATCCAAAATCAGTTAAGCAGACAAATCATTAGGGTGAGATAGGATGTGTCTAAATTGATAATATTCTACTAATTTTAGTGAATACTACATAACAAATAGCTATCAGCAATATTTATTAAACCTACAGATTCATATATCAAAACTTAAAAACAAGACAGTTTCTGACTGTCACTGAGATGGAGCCACTCCTGTAACTGGTGGGGAGAAACCAGCAAAAATAATACAGGTTTCACATGTATCAAAGAAAAAAATGTATTATTCAGCACTATATATTTGGAAAAAGTTATTAGACCTCTGGTATAAACAGAGGCATACAGTGAGGTACTTTATAATGTAGTCTCACTGAAAATACTACCTACATTTAAAATAATGATGCTTAATACTAACTTATTGAAAGAGTTACACAGGTTGACAACCTCACTCTTTATCTTGGCTGATGTGAAAACTTTCGGGTCTTGCTTCTGCCTCTGGCAGATGTAAGAATATGTCTGTGTTGTCTGCCACAGAGATTGAGGCTACAAATTTTTTTATTTAGCCAGGTGTGTGTGAGGGGAGCAGGGGGCTTTCTAAACAGTGTGTAATATTACTTGCCCTACAGAAACCTTCCCTGCCCCCTCCTCCAATTCCTTGACTTGATAGCTCATAGTTCACAGGGATAAAATTATTTTTGGCAGGATTCTTGTTTTCTATTGACTATTGTAAGGGTTCTAATTGATTCTGATTAGTAAGCTGATCAACAGTTAACATGGATTTGTTGAGTCCTTGTGAGTGCAGGAAACCATGATGTATTTAGTTTTGACTTTGGAAGCTGCATTTTTGGTAATGAATCCTTTGCTTTTGCATTTCATCAATGGATGGACAGGAAAGGATGATGGTGGGCAGAATCTACTCTGGAATGTTGTCCATATTTCTGAATTATTTTGCTTTCCTCTTTACCTCTTCACTGAGAATAGAGGTAGGTAATGGAACACATTCAGAGAATACTGCAAGAAAGAAAATGTGGAAACTAGCAAACAAAGAGAGTCTGCAAAATGTCCTTCCCCTCCTTTTCTCTTCTACTCTCATGCCCTAAAATCTGTAGATTTGTCATTCGATTCAGTGCAGTCTCGATAAACATGGAAAAAGACAACTTGCTGTTTATATAGTATTTTCTGTGGTTCCTTTGGTACTTAAGACAATTTCATCTTGGTCTTCAACTCTTTTTTTAAGGTATCTGATGTCTGTGCTTCCCCAAAAGTAGGTGCTCTGTTTGAAATTCTACACAACAGAGGCTTCCTTTACCTCAAACTTTGAATGAGAAACCTCAGTCCATTGACCACAGTACTTTGCTGGTCATATTGGATACAGTTTACAGTTCTCTCTCTCTAGACTCTAACATGAAGGGGTTGGTGGGCATATATAATTTTATTCCATGTGAGTAAATTGTATACAATGTGTTAAATTTCCATGATTGTGCATTTCACCCCTGCCTCACATTTTTTAGGTCACAGACATCAGATTGCCTGGAAAAGGATTTTATTACTCCCCAAGGACAATTTGCCTGAATGATGTCCAATATGTCCAGCTATTAGAGAAACTATTGGCAATGAGTAGTTACAGATCCATGTACAAAAATTTTTTTGCATGCCTCACTTCAGAAGCGACTAGGGATCATCTGACACCAGATGTATTCTCCAGTCATTTGTCATTTCAATGTCAGCACAATCACATGGCCATTAAAGAACTGAAGATTAGAATAGTGAGGAAGGTCTAGAAAATGCAAGAATGTAATCAGACATAATCATTTTTACCTTAAATTACTGAAGGAGTCCTAGGATTCTTGAGTGAGAGAAACAGAAAATTGAGCATGAAAAAAAATGGAAAGACAATTTGATATATGGAGCCAAATTCATAAATATAATTTCAACAGACATGGCTGATCAACCAAATGCATGATAATATTTTTCATTCACTCATGTCTTTCTCTGGTGAAATAATGCAGGAATAACTCACATAGAGATCCCCATAGTCTTCCTATGGGTAGAAGAGGAAACTGAGCTAAAAGCTTTGGAAAGGCTTTTTTCTCTTTCATGTCCACTTAATCATCTATAGATTTTTCTAAAGCATCAGCCAGAACTAGCTCAGTTTATAATTGTTTTTTAAGTATTTCACATGTACTCTTAAGGATTCTGCTCACTTTCTCTTAAAAGGCAAACAAAAACTACAGGATTTGGTTGCTTCTACTTTTACTCTTAGAATGCTATTTTCTTCATTTGATCAGTTGAAAAACTTTTATATTTTTATGTTTCCTAATCTCTGCAGAAACAGAGATAAGATGGACTCAAAAGCCTAAATGGTACTCATCCAAAAATGTCCCCAATCTCAGAATCTCAACTGCACAGCTGGGTTCTGTTGGTCACATGTCAGCTTCAGAGCACATCTGTTCATTCCTAAAGGATCCACTAGGCCCCATGAACACAATGTGCTCTGTGTATAGTACTTTACACCACAAAACCCAGCAGCTGCACGGGTGAGAAAATCTCTGCTTCTCAAGTTTGTGTCTCTAGGCAGTTTGAGTAGGGTGTTTTCTATCTGGCTTTCTTTTGGTTGCCTGTCACTTCTGATATTCAGATGCCTGTTGGCAACAAAGTTGCTTTTGCTATTCTACTACAGATGTTTCTAGCCTGGGAAGAGACAGACCAAAGTTTTACTGGAAAGTAGGAATTCTTGCCACATTCAGGCACCAAACCTGAGAAAACATAAGGAAGATTCTGGTCACAGGCTCAAGAATGGAAAGGTAGGTCACTGCCAGGAAAATAATGTCCAGATCTAAAGACTTCTAGTTTAGCATTTAGGAAAAATATTTGTGCCAGATCTTCCCATCTGTGACGGTTCATGATGGCCAAGGGACACTTCCCTAGTAGGGCATGCAAGGAGGGTACAATTACATACACCTCACCTTGGAAAGTGACATCTTTACATTCAAGCTTCCTGAGAACTCATGGTCACGTGTGTGGGAGGTGGGGAGGAGAGAGGGAGGGGGAGGGGGAGATAAGGTAAGGGAGACACATTCATGTACTTTTGAAACCGTATGCACTGGAGAGATTTGTGCGTTGATGAGGTTGACTTGAAATACCATGAGAGTGGTGAGAAAGAAACTGAAGATACATCAAAAATAAAGGTGTTAAACATGAATGGGTTTGTGTAAAAAATTTCATTAGTTTGATTCATAGAAAGTTATTGTTGTAGGTCAAGAATGATATTATGAAGTCTGCCTTTACAATCCTCAAAGGCCTCAGTGCTAGTTTTTAGAGGAAGAAGCAATCTTGGGGCAACATGTTTTAAATGAGATGTGAGGGACAAACACAGCTTATAATATTGTAACTAGTGCCCCCCCCCCAGGAATGTGTCTATATTTATATAGCATAACCTGTTAGATCTGTACCAATGGCTGTGACTACAGACCATAGAAGCTTCTTTAATAACACATATACACTAAGTCCAAAATGTTCTACTCTGTCATTCATGTGTAAATCAAGTATATTATTCATATACTTCATTGACTTCCTGAACGCGTGCTAAAAATGCCAAGGAAAAACTCGTTAATCGTGACATGGTGACTGCTCAGCCAGCTCTGAAATGTTGATGGAAAGGAAAAATTGTCAAAGGGCCTTTTTAAGAACTTCTGCAGGTTACACTCGCAAATCGGAATTCAGAGAACATGAATTTTCTCATTCAGGAAGGAAGGATTAAAATCAAACACCCTCCAGTGGTTGCATCTGAAAACTGCATAGTTGTCCCTTACTTGGAAATGCAGCCTTCCTATGTACCACTGAGTACCCAGGATCCAACTCCCTGCTTAGTTTAATTGTTGTATCATCTCAAAAAATTAAAATGATCTTCTATGGACTATAAAATCTCTCTTCATCCTAATAACGTCATCTTGGGTATTTTTTATTAAGTTCTTTAAATGCCAGGATAAATAAGGCAACAATCTCCTATTATCCCTTATGTTGTGTATTACAGTCCTCAATTAAAATCTTGTACTTTCATGCTAGGAAATACGACTTGTATAAGCCTCACATCCCATGGTCAAGGAGGACATTCAGGCCTGTGTATGATACACCAAAACAACTAATCAATTTCGCCAATCAACTAGCTGACTCACTGAGGTATAAACTATTCTACCACCTGTTTGGCTAAATTAACACAGCATGTTGATTCCATTGACCTGTCAAGTTATCAAAATAAACAGAGAATGAAGGAAACGCAATTTGCAGAGGCATCTCTGTTGCTCTCATGATCTCACTCTGGGTCTCCTGGGTCTCAGTCTGACCCCTGCACACTAGGTGCTGCTTTATATAATAAGCAAGCGTCCCCTATTGAGTCTCAGGTAAAGTGGTTCACCTGTGTTCCAAGTAATCCCTATTTCTATTCCTGATGTGCACAATGTTGAAGTACTGCTTTCTGGGTCAGAAGAAAGATAATCAAAGTTGACATGTTCAGACACGAAGGGTGACATTTTTAAGTCACTTAGTGGGGTTGATAAAGACTGTTTATTGTGGTGTCAACAAATTTGTAATGCAATAAGGCAGAAATTGAATCCACACTGAATCCTACTGAAGGTGACTCGACATAGAACATAAATTCCACTTTGGTAATGCTATTATCTGAGTATAATTTAGGACACTATCTAAAAATTAATGTTGCAGAATTTTGATAGTTAACGAGATGCTCTTGGCAAAAAATGCAAAAAATACACAGTAATCTAATGAATTAAACAAAAAATACTAAAGGGATATTTTTGATATTTCACTAATGATAAACTTCAACCTCTTGTAGATATTCTTTCTAATATCTGAAAAAAATACACATTAGAACTGAGACTATTCCTGTGAATTACATTTTCTTTCAGCAGAAAGCTCCTTTTTAGCTTTCTTATTCACTTGTTTAAAAGGCCTTTCAAGATACTGTCATGAAAATATTAAAACTTTTATTTATTTCATTTCCTCTTGTCTTATACCAACACTATTAAAACAGAATCAGCAAGCATCTGTTTAGCATCTACTGAGCTCAGGTATTCTGTTAGATTATAACAGGGGTATATAGATGAATGAGAGACAGTCCCTGCCCTCATGGAGCTTATGATCTCACTGAGAAGATAAGACATACATAGGTAGAAAGCTACATACAAAATAATACAAAATATCACGGGAATACAAAATTTATAGTCAAGCAAGTGATTATACCCCATGTACTCTAGAGTTAGAGAAATCATTATGGAGTTTTCACAGAGGCAGTGATACGGAGAGGATGAATAGGATTTGTAAAGGTATAGAAGACTAACATGAACAAAAGCATTGCAAGGACATACAATGTACATGAAAGGTATAGTTTGGCTAGAGTATGGGAATGGGCAAGGGAAATGGGTAAGGAATGGGTAAGGGAAATGCTAGGAGAAAAATTTAGGAGATAAATCTGAGCTGGCACTAGACTGTAGAAGTGTTTAGCTAAGGGTTAGTAGATTTACTCCTGTAAGAAATGGTGAAGTATATAAGATTGTTGAATAGGGGAGAGACATGGTGAAGGAGGTATACATATTAGTGGGACTAGATGGATGAGAGGAAAAATAGGGAAGGCAAGGAGTAATAGGCATTGAGGAACGAGTTGACTAGGGCCTATACTAGAATGGTGGAAGTCATCATGGAAAAGATACAAATGGACACTGGATTTGGGAGAGAGATACCAAAGAATCAAAAATGACTCTGAGGTATCAGCGTGTTCCTTGGGGCTCAATCAATGTAGAACTGGCATTTCAAGTCATGAAAATGAAGGAAATTACAGAAAGAAAAGAGGTGAGGACTAAGGCAAGAAATCTGAGGAAGTCTTACATTTGTTGAAAGTAGTGTACCAGTAAATATTGTCTGGTTTCTTCCTATGAATGTGTAGGTGTGCATACTCACGTGCAAACCCAAACATATACAGAAATATATGCACGCTGAGAAAACAACCAAAACTCAGTTTTCTCAATTTGTTTCTTGCCACTTAGTGACCATGGTGGACTTCTGATCACTTGAATTAACATTATTGATGAATAAATAATAATCTAGAGGAGTGAGAACCAAATAGATCTAGGTTCTAATTCCATCTCTACCATTTGCCAGCTGACTGATACTGGACTTCTTTCAGGTCTTATTTCCTCATCTGTAAGATGAAGATAATAGTGTCGCTCTTAAGGATGGAATGAAACAATGTATCTGAAAATATTCTATATACAGTCAAGTACTGAAAATATAAGCTTTTTAATTTTGTTATCCCTTGTGTATAAATTACCATATTCTGATTTGTGGTTACAGTTTAATTTCCTCTTCCCAGGGATGTTCATATACACGTGCAAACTAATTCTAGCACTTTTAGTTTCCTGCAATGACATTTTAAGCTCTTTGAGGGTAGGGGCCATATCTTTTCTGTATTTATCTTATACTACAATGTAAAATACTCTGAACAGTAAAAGGAAAAAAGTATATTTTTTACTTGAACCTGAATGTATTCTGAAAACTCAAATATAACTTTCAATAATGTAGCATAATTGCAAAATGGCACTCAAGCCCTCCCCATAGTCTAGAACTTCTTAAAAAGAATTTAAATACACAGTGAGGTGCCATACCCCATGGCCTCATCTACATTTTAAATTTTTATTTACTTATTTTTTAATTGGAGGATAATTGTTTTACAACATTGTGTTGGTTTCTTCCATACGTCAACATGAATCAGCCATAGGTATCTGTATGCCCTCTCCCCCTTGATCTCCCTCCCACCTCCCACCCTATCCCACCCATCTTGGGTGTGTCCCTACATCATACAGCAAATTTCCACTGCCTATCTGATTTTACATGTGGTAATATATATGTTTCAATGTTACTCTCTAAATTTGTCCCACTCTCTCCTTCCCCCTCTGTGTCCACAAGTCTGTCCTCAATGTCTACATCTCCATCACTGCCAAGCAGATAGGTTCATCAGTACCGTCTTTCTAGATTCCATGTATATGAGTTAATATATGATATTTGTTTTTCTCTTTCTGACTTACTTCACTCTGCATAATATCTACCATATTAGAACAGAGTCAAATGCATTCCTTTTAATGGCTAAGTAATATTCCATCGTGTATATGTACCACAGCTTCTTTTTCCATTCATCTGTTGATGGACATCTAGGTTGCTTCCATGTGCTAGCTTTTGTAAATAGTGCTGCAGTGAACATTTGGGTACATGTGTCTTTCAGTTATGTGTGTTTTTTTTTAAGTGAATTTTTCTGTAAATCTGGAAATGAGTATCAAGTCTTAAATTCAGAGTTATTAGTGACAATGATTGTAGGTATAAGTAGAAACACAATGACAGAAGATCAGTTTTGGAACTGAAATGCATTGGAAATCTGAAATGCAAAAAAAAAAAATCTGACTTATACAATTTTAAAGGATCTTCACTTTTCTAAGAGCACTAAGGCAATATAATAAAATGTACAATTAAATCACAATTTTAAAACCATACCTAAAATATAGGTGAGAGTGCCTTTAAAAAATTTTGGATGCTAGAAAGTCATAACACAGGCATTGGGGAAAATTTTGAATTTAATAAAATCTCCTGTAAGAAAAATCTAAATACTTGGCTCTGACATTTGAAGTCTCCATATAACTTCTTAAGTGAAACCAAACTTTTAAAATACAAAACTCAAAAGTACTTACTTCCACTTGGAATTAGGTCCCTTTCTGGGATGAATAGTTTATATCCATAGTGTTTTTCCAGCACATCTGGCAGTATTTCAAGAGCAAATTGCTCTTCTTCAGGGTTGTCACAGTCTAAAGTATCTTGGTCCACTTTTGTGTAAGAGAGATAGGCATCATATTCCTTGTTGTCTTAGATACAAAGAAAAACAAAAGGGTTGTATGTATGATTAGCAGGTTCTCTTTCAGGACTAAATATCTGTAATAATTAACAGGCTAGAATAAGCAGTATAATTAATAACCATCATTAACAATTAGAAAAAATAAGTCACATGCCATGCCGTAAGAAACCTAATACATTTCAACACAATCCAGTTATAGTCACGGGATATGAACTGAAATTGCTATGCAATAGGCAACATATAGTTTTGACAGAATAAAAAAGAATTATTTGTAACTTTTGTTGTGAATGATTAGCTCAGTGTGTTTGAATGAAGGACTACATAGACCAAAGTCATGAATCTTAACTCTTTCTGTGCAAGTTGGCTTGGCTCTGTTACTTGGTCACAGACTATACCTTGTTTGCACAAAAATGTGTAAGAGATCCAAAAGAGGCTGGGCCCTGGAGTGTGGAAGATCGAAATAATCTAGCCTCACTCCTGGAGACTCTACTAGCAACACATGCCATGCTTCCAGTTGGTTACTGTCGTCATCCTCATATACAAAATGCAGTTCATTACCAAATATTAGAGACAGCAGCTGGGTTTTATACAAGTGCATTGCCTGTTATTCTTGTTCAATCCATGGCCAACTAATTTGATACAAACTTCCAAAAGAGGCCTTTGTTGAAAAATATACATCCTTCCAATATTGCCACATTAGGTTTTCCCTTCACCCATTTAGTCAGAGTTAACTGTGCTTTAAGAATGTATTTTTTCTTCCTTTGCTGTATTGGCTCAGAGCCAGTCTCCCCAAAGAGAAAATGTGTATGTGTATGTATGTGTATACACACACAGAGTTTTTCACTGATTTTCTTAATGAATACAGCCACTCAAAGTCCCCACTGGTTTTAGAAGGGACACACTGGAAAAGTTATAGTGGTTTTTAAAATTCCCTTATTTATACGTGTTCCCCATCCTGAACCCCCGCAAAACCAATACAATATTGTAAAGTAATTAACCTCCAATTAAAATAAATAAATTTATATTTTAAAAAAATAAATAAAATTCCCTTATAGAAAAATTTTTAATGTGGTGAGTCTAGACTCGTATGGAACTATTAGTATTTAGTAACTATTAAACCTAGTTACTTGCAAATAATTTTAAAAGACCAGAAAACATTTCAGATTTTGTTTCTAAAGCACAGAAATATTTTCCATTAAAACAGACCTGATTAGATTATAGTTAAAACCTGACCAAAATTTACTTTACAGAATGAAGCAGCCACTCATTTTCCTTATACCATTAATAATTTGGTTCTAACTGCTGAAAGAGGTATACATGATAGGCACATAAGGAGATATAAATATCCTATGGGTTCCAAGGTGGCTCAGTGGTAAAGAATTTGCCTGCCGTTGTAGAAGACTTGGGTTCAATCCCTGGGCTGGGAAAATCCCCTTAGAGGGAAATGGCAACCCACTCCAGTATTCTTGCCTGGAGAATCCTATGGACAGAGGAGCCTTGCGGGCTATGGTCCACGGGGTTGCAAAAGTGTTGGATATGATTTAGAGACCAAACAAAAACAACAAATACCCTATGCTAAGAAGCACACAGGACCCCTTTGTCTATTGTAGTGATGACTGAGTCAGGATTATATTGTTCCAATTCTAGAAAGGTTCCAGGCTTCACTACCCCCACATGAAAGGAACTCTGGTTATTTAAGATGGTGCTTGAAGCCAGGAGGCTTCCCTTTAGCCTGTTCTCTAGCTAAAAACGACTTGTGTGAGCCTTGGTTGGGTTACTTGATTGCTTAGGAACACACGCACATGGAGGACTGCCCCAATAGTTGAGATCATTTGGCTTACAAATGAGGCACATTCCACTGTTATGCATAAAACACCACTTGGAAGCGAGAATGTTCACAAGCAATGCTAATGTAAGAACCTCCTGGTAATCCTAGCACCTCTGCCCCTGTTCCAATCAGGCTCAGGATGCACCTGCAGGCCCTTGACTTTCTCCAGCTATAATTACTCACCTGGGACTGAGAGTTGCCGATGATACACAGCTGGAAGAATAAAATAGGCCAAAGGACAAACAGATCCATTTCTGTGAGCAGAATGTACTTCATCTTTCTTGATAGATGGTGTGCTGCCTCAAACTCCATAATGTCAGACTAGACCCTAGTTTCCTCTGACTTTGATAACTCTAACTCACCAACCTTTCGAAATTCAACTACTTATTAATTCATTCAACAATGTTTTTTGTTGGGCATCTACTATGAGCTAGCCTTCCACTATGACTACCTGACTCTTTTACCCATCTGGCCAGAACTTCTAGACTCTTACCCCATTGCTTGTCCAGACTATGATGATTTGCACTCCAACTATGCCTAATCTCCATATTCTTGGTCCTATCCTTACTTGCTTCACCTATACACTAATATAGGTGGCGTTTTTGTTGTTGTTTAGTTACTAAGCCATGTCCAATTCTTTGAGACCCCATGGACTGTAGCCCACCAGGCTCCTCTGTCCATGAGGTTTCCCAGGCAAGAATACTGAAGTGGATTGCTACTTCCTTCTCCCAGGGATCAAGACTTTTTTTTTCAGAAAAATATTGCTGTATCTCAAGTCAAGTTATGACAAAGAACATGGATGTCTTTGTGTTAACCCTCAACATGTCTGGATAACAAATTATACATACCATTCTAGAAATACATCATTCTTTGGAAAATGGTTGCTCCTGGTTTCAGTTATGTCCCTTTAAGATGAACTAAAGGTGAAGAGCTTATGGTAACGGCAAGAGCAGGAAGAGAGCTCTCAAAGCCACTATGTCAGATGTCCCAGAAGGCCTAGGATGCCAGCTAGTGAGCAAGCAGTGACACAGATGCCACAGTTTAAAAAATGCACTTCAGCTCTATGTAGACAGCCAAGAAAACCTCATGAATAGCCACAGCTGTTGCTCACAAAGAGAAGCAAGACAGATAAAGCAATATCAATGATATGATACGATGCAAATAAAGGTTAACAGCAAATCCTAAAAATTGTTTTAAAACCGAATGGCCATTCAGCAACATCACTTTGTTATGTGAGGCTAATGAGCCTTCCTCTTTATTCAATCATGCTGACTATGCTCATCTGAGAAGCCAGAAAACACCACAATGCATTATAAAGGAGAGGGCTGGTTATTCCCAAAGAAGAGAGAAGTTATGATGAAGGGAACCAAACTGTCTGTGGAAGAATTTTTCTGTTGTCACACTGTCCTTCCCATTTTAAAATTTCATTTTAATCCTGTTCACCATCAGCAAGTGGTCCCTGTTTACAATGCAGTTCTTCTGGACCTCTGCTAAACATAGTACTAAATCTTTTAGCTTCTAAAGTGCAAAGACTGTGTAACTTTGTGGATTACTATGTCCCCAATGCTTACTATACTACCAGTGTGTGTATGTACAGGATTAATCCAGATGAAGAATATATTTAATATGTAAGTAAATACATCATTCATGGTGCTTGGTACATAGTAGATACTTGGTAAGCATTTAATGACTGCATAATTCAAGGGTCAAATAAATTAAGCAAGCATTGATGAATTGAAATGAAATTAATTATATCAAAGATGTTTAAGAAGTCAAAGTAGATTTTATTTTATTAAAATTATGGCATTTTATAACGAATTTCAGGAAGTGCTACTATGGATATGAATCAAACAGAAAACGTGAACAAAAGGTACATGGGTAAAACTATGGTGTGTCTTTGTGATGTCAAAATATTTAAATAAAGAAATGAAAAATTCAATAGGCTATCTAGCTGATATTTGGCATCATGAAACTGGATATAACTAAACGGCCTTTAATATTCATGTATTCATCCTCACTGTATACCTGCTGACTTTTTAGTATTCCACTCAACTAGTACAGAGATTGTGTGTTTAAGTACCAAGTTCCATGTAAACTATTTTAATTTTCCTTCCAGCTGAAAACCCTTGAAGTCCCCCACCATTGCATTTTTTTCCCTAAAATAATTGGTTTGGAATCAATACATTCAATTCTCTAACCAAAATGCTCTAGATTACTTGTCATCTTTGGTCACTTGGGCAATACTGAAGATATGGATGCAACCTATGATATTAGCATGAATTTAATCTTATAAATATGTACTACAACTGATTAGTTAGTTTGGATTATTGAATATGGATGATGAAAGTAATTATTTCAGATGAACTTAATAAATTATATCACCTCACTTACAGAAAGTTTTAACAAATTGCTTGTAATCGTGACCTAAAGCAAATGAATCACAGTAGACTCCCTTTCATGTACTTTCATATAGACAATGCATCTTTAATACTCTCAATTGCCATCCCCATTTAGCCATTCGTTGGCACTTGGAAAACAGTGAAATTTTCCCCAATAGCATGTTTCATTGGAGAAGGAAATGGCAACCCACTCCAGTGTTCTTGCCTGGAGAATCCCAGGGATGGAGGAGCCTGGTGGGCTGCCATCTATGAGGTCGCACAGAGTCGGACACGACTGAAGTGACTTAGCAGCAGCATATTTCATCTTATTATTTTATGTGTACAGGTTAAAGAGTCAGATTTTCCAGTATTAATTATTGTATACAAAAACTGAAGGTAACTGGCTACATTTTCATACATATTGTTGGAGCCTATAATCATTGTCAGAACAGGCTCCAATTTCTCATTTTAAAGATATATCTGAATAAGGGCCTGTGATACTTTTAAATAGGTTGCTACAATCATTAGGTGAAAACACTTCTTTGATAATAAGCATGCACATGTATTCATGAAACAGCATTTCTCTAATTTACTGCAAAAAATATAGGAGTCAATTAGAACATACTCATATCATTGTTCACCTAATAGTAACAACTAGTACAGAGACCAATATCAAAGGTTCCTCAAAAATTTTGATGTTACCATCACCACTCTGCCCTTCTCCTATCATTATAAAAATAAAACAAAATCATAAACTCTTCTCCTTCGAGGATCTCAAAACAAAACAAAAGCTCTAACTTTCATTATTCTAGTACAATGAAAACTAAGATTTAAATTTGGCTTTTTAGAGTAATGACTTACAATTGGACTTCTTTTTTTATCTTGGCTTACCTTGGGCATTCCATACACACATTTCCCAAGGCTTATAGTAGTTTGCTGGTGAAGACTGTATGCATAAGGAGTGATATGTCATGATTTCTTATTAGTTTTGATTGGGAAGTATTTTATTCTCTTGAAAAATTAACTCATTTTTGAATGTTCAAAGAAACAGGCTTAGTACAATGTTTTGCTAATATCTCATTTATAAGATTTCCACAAGCCATGAATGGAAAACATAAAATTATAAGCTGCAGTCAGAATTTTTTTCCTTTGAAGTCACCTTTGAGAATTGTGTTACAAAATCACACAAAATATGTGGGTCCAGATGTACTATTAGCTTTAAATCGAGTATCTCTATGGCTATTAATATGTTTCTTAAATAATTTGGGTTTTCTTTGATGCCAGGAAGAGCTAAATATCTGTACCTAAATTTGAATTTTCTAGAGAAAAAAATGAAATTGGTTCTTAATTTGTTTCTTAGTAAGAGAAAGGGCTTTGACAGCATTGGTTGATCTCCTGACCAACTAATATCTCCTTGTTAAACTATTCTTTAAAAAATAATTTCAAGAAATAAAACTATTTTAAAGAACACCCATATATCCTTTACCCAGGTTCATCTATTGTTAGTATTTTATTACCTTTGCTCTCTTTCTTGATAGATTAAAAGCATTTTTTTTTCTGAATTATTTGAGGGTAAATTGCATTAGTCATAGCGTCTTAACTTTAAATTTTTCATCATGTATCTCCTAGGAATAGGGATATTCTCTTACATAATCACAAATTCATGCTTTTTAATTGAACTTGAACAACAAAAGATAGCTTACCATCTGCAATTTCATCACCTCCAAAATGCTGTCGGTAGAAGAGCATTAATTCAATATTGTAGCATTTGTAGATGACCACAAGCAGTACAAGGAGGAGCAAGATTGCTCCCAGGCCTCCTGCAAGCTCAATTTTGTAGATTAAATCTGGAACAAATAAAATAAACCGGAAAAGGTACTTAAATCATCAATACTGAGGAACTTCCAATATTTCTAGTGTCTAAAATGTACAGCCTATTGTGTTTTTCTTTACAAAAGATTCTTGATAAGTGCAGTAAGTAGATGTGTTCTTGATACATTTGTGTAAATCAATTTTTATCAAATTAATTCCCTTCTAAATATTTGAGAAATTTTACTGTTGAAAGTGATAAGTTTATCTGAAAAAGAATAGTCTCTGGCACTTTGATTTGAACACATCTATATCTCACATGTATACTTTTGCTTGAAGTGTATTTCAGGAAACTATTACAGTTGCCTTTTACTGGGTTCATGTCCAATATTTTGTTGTTTCTGTGAAATTATCTTTTGGCTTAGGAAGATTGCCATCTAATACTTCTTAGGCCACAGGCCCTATTCTTCTACAGGAGAAAAGAATCATAAAATTATTCTCAGAATCAAATAAAATCTAATGAACTTGCAGGATGTAACTATTTCATTTAACCTTGGTAGAACATAATCCAATAGAAGGTAGGCAGGGGAAATTAGCTTATCCATTTTCCCTACTTAATTGAATAAATGACTATAATTTATATGCAATCTAATATGCCCAGTGGGGTTAAAAGAGCATAAGAAATCCAGGCTAATCACTTGGCCTATTCAGCCAACACAAGGGTACCTGATAGCAGCCTTAGGTTGTTCCAGTGGGGCACCCCTAGAACTGTAACAGTTGGAAAATTTAAATCAATACATAATGGAAAGAGACTTAATATACCCCAGGCTCAGAGAATAGTGACTTATCTGTAGCTTAATTAGTGATATTACAAAATCTAGGGTGTATCATCAAAAGAGGAGATAAGTAAGTGAGGTCGCTCAGTCGTGTCCGACTCTTTGAGACCCCATGGACTGTAGCCTACCAGGCTCCTCTGTCCATGGGATTTTCCAGCAATAGTACTGGAGTGGGTTGCCATTTCCTTCTCCATATAATGAGCTAAGTTCCCTTTAATCTAATCTTGTAATTGCCAAGTGACTCTTTTATTATTAATTCAGCTTACCATGTAACTACAAACTGAAAAAGGGAGTGGCATTTTGGTTTGTATATCAGTTGTTCATGAGTTTCCTTGTCATCAGTCAGCCTCCCTGGATGCATCAATTCTGGCCAAAATCAAATTGATGACCGTGACAGACTGCCATTCTTGAAGGTCTCTTGATAAGATCATCAATCATCTGTATTTCCCTGAGATTGTCCTTTATCTCTATATAGGCTTATCGTTTAAGATAAATTAGGTTCAATGTAGAGAAGGCAATGGCACCCCACTCCAGTACTCTTGCCTGGAAAATCCCATGGACGGAGGAACCTGGTGGGCTGCAGTCCATGGGGTCGCTAAGAGTCGGACACGACTGAGCGACTTCACTTTCACTTCTCACTTTCATGCACTGGAGAAGGAAATGGCAACCCACTCCAGTATTCTTGCCTGGAGAATCCCGGGACGGGGGAGCCTGGTGGGCTACCGTCTGTGGGTCGCACAGAGTTGGACACGACTGAAGCGATTTAGCAGCAGCAGCAGCAGCAGCAGGTTCAATGTAAAAATAAGAAAAAACAAGAAATCTATAGATAAAATAGTGATTTTACCTATAAAATCACTTACTTTATTTTTATACTCTATAGATTTTTATCTATAAAATAGTAAAAAAAAATATTTTAAAATATTACTATTTTATAGAAAAAATATTTTACTATAAAATAAAATATAGATAGATTTTTATACTCTATAGATTTTTATCTATAAAATAGAAAAAAAATTTATTTTTTACTATTTTATAGAAAAAAATATTTTACTCTAAAATAGAATAGTAAGTAATGTATAGATAAAAATTTCTACTAGTCTACCATCTATTCTCTAAGTAGTCTGTTAGGGCAGGAATTACTGATCCAAATTCATTAATGAAGAATCTGACTCAGCAGTTTGTTCACTTACTCAAGGTCTTATAGTTAAAAAGTAGACCTGAAAACAGATATTTTAATTTCAAATTTAAGGTTCTTTTTATTACACCACAGTTTTGTAAGCTCCATCCTGGAAACTGTCAGTGAAAAGCCTTCTCTTTGTTCCTCCATAGAACTGGTGGCAATACTTCTTAAAAACACATGACTTGCAGTGAACTTTGGCTCCTTCTGTCCTTTCCATTTTGAGGAAAGAAGCTAAACTACAATTGCCAGGCAGAATGCTAGGGCTTAGCAGCTCTCAGGCAGGTTATTTGAAGGGTACTGAAGAATTCTGTAGCTATACCAGAAAGAAACGAGAAGCTCCTTCAGTTTAGTTCAGTTCAGTCGCTCAGTCGTGTCCAACTCTTTGTGACCCCAGGGGCCCCAGTGTGCCAGGCCTCCCTATATATCACAAACTCCCGGAGTCTACTCAAACTCATCTCCATTGAGTCGGTGATGACATCCAACCATCTCATCCTCTGTTGTCCCCTTCTCCTCCTGCCCTCAATTGTTCCCAGCATCAGGGTCTTTTCAAATCAGTCAGATCTTCACATCAGGTGGCCAAAGTATTGGAGTTTCAGCTTCAACATCAGACCTTCCAATGAACACCCAGGACTGATCTCCTATTAGGATGGACTGGTTGGATCTCTGAAGGGACTCTCAAGAGTCTTCTCCAACACCACAGTTCCAAAGCATCAATTCTTCAGTGCTCAGCTTTCTTTATAGTCCAACTCTCACATCCATACGTTAATACTGGAAAAACCATAGCCTTGACTAGATGGACCTTTCTTGGCAAAGTAATGTCTCTGCTTTTTAATATGCTGTCTAGATTGGTCATAAGTTTCCTTCCAAGGAGTAAGCGTCTTTTAACTTCATGGCTGCAATCACCACCTGCAGTGATTTTGGAGCCCCCCAAAATAAAGTCAGCCACTGTTTCCACTGTTTCCCCATCTATTTGCCATGAAGTGATGGGACTGGATGCCATGATCTTCGTTTTATGAATGTTGAGCTTTAAGCCAACTTTTTCACTCTCCTCTTTCACTTTCATCAAGAGGCTCTTTAGTTCTTCTTCACTTTCTGCCATAAGGGTGATATCATCTGTGTATCTGAGGTTATTGATATTTCTCTCAGCAATCTTGATTCCAGCTTGTCCTTCATCCAGCCCAGCATTTCTCAGGATGTACTCTGCATAGAAGTTAAGTAAAGCAGGGTGACAATATACAGCCTTGACGTACTCCTTTTCCTATTGGAACCAGTTTGTTGTTCCATGTCCAGTTCTAACTGTTGCTTCCTGACCTGCATATAGGTTTCTCAGGAGGCAGGTCAGGAGATCTGGTATTCCCATCTCTTTCAGAATTTTCCACAGTTTATTGTGATCCACACAGTCAAAGGCTTTGGCATATTCAATAAAGCAGAAATAGATGTTTTTCTGGAACTCTCTTGCTTTTTTGATGATCCAATGGATGTTGGCAATTTGAGCTCTGGTTCCTCTGCCTTTTCTAAATCCAGCTTGAACATCTGGAATTTCATGGTTCACATATTGCTCCTTGGAGTCCAGCATATGAGACCAGGTTTTAGGTTTCATGGGGAAATAGAGAATTTGGTATTTTAAAGGAGGTGAAGTAAGGGGGGAGATGGTAGTGGCCAGAGACAGCATAGCCAGTCAGGAGAGTCACTCAGAAGACATGTAAGAAATATGATGTTATAGTTTTTGAGTAGCAAGAGGGGGAGGATGGGGGAAAATAAGGCAGTAGAAGCTGCTTTGAGAGACAAATATGTTAATAAGTAGAATTATGAAGGGCCTCATATGAGCAGGGACAGGAAATTGGAATCTATCTCTAGCCTGCCTGCTGTAAGAGGTGGTCATTTGGAAAATTAAGTCACAAAACTTCAGATAAAAAACAATCCTATGTCATATTAGTTCTGCCTCCTGCCTTCCCTATAGAAAGTGACTCCCTAGGAACCACTACCAGCCTCTGTGTGGGTGATAAGGCAAACTTGCTTATGAGACCTCTGTGGGGCTGCAATATCATAATCTCCACTTGTTTTCTTAGCATGTTACATCAATTGTGCATCTTTAATAGCTAGTGTTAAATTGAAAGAGCAACATGATTTTCTTTGGTTTACTCTGAAAACTGAATTCTCTTTGATCTTAGATTATTGATTGTCTTGATTCAACATGTTTTTCCTGTTGCAAAATGTTCATTTAATGTTGTAATTTTTTATGAACTGTGTCTCTCTCCCTCAGTGTCTCTCTGGTCAGAAAGCTTTGAACTATTTTCAAAGTCACTTAATGGGACTTTTTTCCAGCAATTTCTGTGTTATTTACAGAGTAGAGTTGCTATTAGGTAGATAGAAAACTTCAACAGCAGGAACAATTTGTGCTCCCAAGTAGTAGACACCTTTTTCAGCAGTAAACTTATGGAAGAAAGTTGTGGTGTGAAAAGTACCTTTGTGGTTTTGGGGTCCATTTTATAAAAGTATCTTTGAAAGATATTATCTAATGATGGCTGTTTACATTGAAAACTGTGGATCTAGATTCTGAGATTCAGCCAGTATTCTTTGATTCAGCCCAGGCAGTCACATTAAAAGGGAAACATGTATCCTATAATCAGATGGCAGAATTGTCATCAACCAGATGACACCTGGCTTTTCCTTTGTGTTCTGTTTTCAACTGCCACTTTCCATCTCAGCAGGATCCTTCCAGGGACATTTCCCTGACTGAGAAGGCGAAAGTCTTTTATTTGGATTGTGTCATGTATACACTTCACAAGGATAGAGATAGCCAGAACAGGAAATATTTATGTGACTGTAACTTTTTCTAGGCACCCAAAGTACAAGTGTAGTTCTTTGTAACCTTCTTAGATTGAACCCAACCAGTTCTTCACTTTGAATGTGAAGATCAGACAACATAAGATGGGACTAACAGCAGTTGAAGTCAAGGGGCTGGAAATGTTCCGAGCTTGCTCATAATTTGTGAAGCAGTTTAGGCGATCCCACATGAGGGTTTCCTATACAGGTTGGGGATTCAGGGTAAGGCAGTAGCACTAGGAATGAAGAGAAAGAGAGATTCGTTGATATGTGTCTGTAGTAAAGGGAGCATACCCAGAGAAAATATAATCATCAGAATTTCCCTAGCACTAAGTTCAGAATCTTGGCTACTCAAAACACTTAGAATGAATTTCTTACTAAAATGTTCCTTGTACTTACTGGCAAACAGTTTGTCAGAGAGTGAGGAAGTGGAAGTGGTAGGTTAGTAAATGCAGGTAAAAGATGCATACACAGGTAAGGGGCATCTTGCTTTGAGAAAGGCTGACACTGTTAACTGCGTATATTAGACATGAGGCCTTTACAAAAGGCCTTTTCCCTTTGTGAAAGGATTCATGAAATGTTTCTTCTCTATAATGATCACTTAGGGCATTTTAGATATTTGATTATATCATCAGGAAGTTACTTTTCCGTAAAAGGAGCCATACTCATATTCCAGATGGAAACACTGTGGCTACTAATGCCAGGCTATGTTGTGATAAAGCCTGAAAGGTTCAACTTTAAAGGAAATAACTGAAATTTTGCAAGATGAACTAGAGTTCAGTCTGATTTGATATGCTGGATCAGGACCGTAGGGCTTCTTGTTCTTTTCTGAACCTCTGCTATACTATTGAGAGCTCCCAAGTAAAATGGAATGAGGGAAGATGAACTGCATCCTTTTGTGAAGCACAGTGAAAAATTTCAACTGATACCTAAAACAGACAGTACAAACTGGTATACCATGGGCCAGAAAAAAAAGGTTTTTTGGTCTGTGTGTTTCCCCAAAAGTCGATACTAATACTTAAAAATCAAAATATTGTATATTCAGTCTTTCAACTTCACTTGAAAACTTTGAAGCTCTCATATCCATAGTTATACTTTTCAGCAAGCACGACAATAATCTTCTGTGAAAGAGTAATGACTGCCCTTTAAAGCACAGCATGTTTTCTCTAACCTGTGTTTAATATCCAGCCTTCCTTTTCTTTTAATTGCCATATCTACTTGGCTATTGAGGTCTTTGTGTTTTTATCCCCCAATCTGGAAATTTAATGTTTTGAAAAGAGAAATGCATTCAGATAACCCAGATTAGATACCAGTCAAAACCAGATCTCACGGAAATCCTCTCTCTACCAGTCCTTATCATCCATCCTCCACCTAACTGCTCTAGTCATCTAGGAGGACCATTTTCACCCAACAAATGCCTTTGAGCACTTAGTATATTCTACGTGCTTGGGATACAGCAATAAGTAAGGCAGGGAAAAGTCCCCGTTTTTATGAAGTTTACATTCTAATGTGTGTATCGGGTGTCGGGGGAGACAAGTAGAAAACAAATATGGAATATGATATCAGATAGTAGTAAATAAAGTAAACAGAAATAGAGCTAAGTGAGAGGGAAAAGAATGTGATGGGTAGTCCATCAATGGAGGTATAGATCTAGAAAATCTGGCATATGTACACAACGGAATAGGCTTCCCCAAGTGGCTCAGATACTAAAGAATTCACCTGCAGTGCGGGAGACCTGTGTTTGCTCTCTGGGTTGGGAAGATCCCTGGAGGAGGGCATGGCAACCCATTCCAGGATTCTTGCCGGGAGAATCCCCGTGGACAGAGGAGCCTGGCGGGCTATAGTTCTTGGGGTCACAAAGAGTCGGACACGACTGAGTGACTAAGCACAGCACACAACAGAATGTTATTCAGCCTTAATAAAGAAAGAGATTCTTGTCATTTGCTACAACATGGATGAACCTGGAGTGCATTATGGTAAGTGAAATAAGGCAGACAGAGAAAGCTAAATATAGTGTATGATATCACTTATATGTGGAATTTTTTTTTTAAGTTGAAAACATAGAAACAGAAAAGAGAAAAGTGATTGTCAGGGGATGGAGGGTCAGGGAGAAAATAGGGTGAGATTAGTAAAAGGGCACAGATTTCGAGTAGGTGAATATGGTTGGAGGAGCTAAGCTATAAAATGGTGACAATAGTGGGTAACACTGGATTGTATCATTGAAATCTGCCAGGAAGGTAGAAATTAAATGTTCTCACACACACAGAAATAAAAGGTAGATGTGTAAGGTGATTGTTAATTAACTCAATGCGGGGAGTCATTTCACAACTTACAAATCATCATGTTGTACACTTAAAATATTTTACTATTTTGTTTGTCAGTTTTACATGATGGCTCAGCTGGTAAAGAACCTGCCTGCAATGCAAGAGACCTGGGTTTGATCCCAGGGTCGGGAAGATCCCCTGGAAAAGGAATGGCTACCCACTCCAGTATTCTGGCCTGGATAATTCCAGGGACAGAGGAGCTTGGTGGACTACAGTACATGGGGTCACTAAGAGTCAGACATGACTAAGTGACTAACACTTTCACTTTTTTAACTCAATAAAGCTAAAAGAATGTTTTAAAGAAAGAGATTGGGTAGTACTATCTTATAAAGAGGGAAAGGCCTATTGAATAGGTAGTATTTAAACAGAGACCTGTAAGAAAAGAGGGAGTGAGTCATAGGAACTGCTGGGGAAAGAGCATTCCAGGCAGAGGAAGTAGTAAGTGCAAAGATCAGGAACCAGGACCATGCTTGGTGAGCATGAGAAATAAAAAGGAGCCTAGTGTATGCAACGTTTAAGGCAGATTATGGTAGAAAATGAGATCAGAAATGTCTTGGAGGACATGGCAAAGATTTGGGGTTTCCTTAGTGTGGTGGTGGTGTGGTTAGTTGCTACATCAGCTCTGACTCTTGCGATACTAAGGACTATGGCCCACCAGGCTCCTCTTTCCTTGGGATTTCCCAGGCAAGAATACTGGAGTGGGTAGCCACTCCCTTCTCCAGGGGATCTTCCAGACCCATGGATCAAACCCGCATCTCCTGCATTGCAGGAAGATTCTTTACTGACTGAGTGACCAGGGAAGTGAAGGTTCTGTAACTGGATGGTTCTGACTAGAGAAATGATATGATCTGACCTGAGTATTAAAAGGATAAATCCAGATACTGTGTTGAGATTAGACTGTAAGGGAACAAGGGGCAAGTGGGGAGACCAGTTAGGAGGGAAATGCAGTGAGCCAGGTAATTGATGCTAGTGGCTCAGACTTAGATGGTAACAATAAAGGTGGGGAAAGTGCTCAGTGTAGATACGTTGTAAAGGCATAGCCATCGAATTTCCTGCAAGACTAGATAGAGCATGTGTTGAGTATAGAAAAGAAAAAGTCAAGGATGACTCCAAGGATATTTGGCCTGAGCAACTGGAAGGATGGTGATGGAGATGGAGAAGGCAACTGGAGGATCAAGTTTATAGGGAGGAGAAATCAGGAATCCTGTGTGGGACAAGTGAAGCTTGATATGCCTACTAGATATGTTTACTAGTGGAGTTTTTGAATTGCTGTGGAATAGGCAGTTGGGAATACAACTCTGGAATTTAGGCGAGAAGTCCAAGCTAAAGACAAATTTGGGAGATGGCAGCAAATAAATCATGAGCAAAACTGAGGTGGAGATGGAATGAAATCATCTAGGGAATGAGAGGAGGGGACCTGAAACCTGGGGAACTCTAATGTTTAGAAAGATGGGAATTAATATTCTGTTATTTAGACACATTTCCTTGTAGAAGCCCTGGGAGGCAGCAGTTTTACAGTATACCTTGGTTTCTAGTGTCAGATTATTGGAAGTGAAGGGCAGCTAGTGGTAACTTATCAAAGGAAAATGGATTTATTTTAAAACTCAAGGCTATTTCTACCTCTACTGACTGACTATATGATAAGACCCCCCTTATTATTTTTCCTCTGAGCAAGTTTTGAATTATAACACTTCATATATTTTGTGCAATTTTTTGTTTCATGAGTAAGGTTTGTCTTTCTTTGTACCCTCACTGCCCTGCAGACTATAAACCCCATGCAGACTTAAGGATGTCTATTTCCTAATACCTAACATAATGCTTGCTATACATGCTCCTCAATAATAAAGGAGAACATTATTCTTTCATTAACCAGAAGGGATTCTAAGTGCCTATTAGTGGTGAGACACTCCCCAAGTTACTGAGGGTAGTTAGGTGCAGTCGAGTCTGACTTGGAGGATCTCTAAGCCTAAAATGAGACTGAGATGGACAGGAACAAAACTATCCTTGCAACAAGGTTATTTGGACATGATCAATGTCTACCTTTCATGTAGGTGGACAAGTGGTTGCCAAGTGCATACAAATTCCATTTAATAACACTTTGAGCATGGTATATGTCATATCATATCATTATTATTTGAACCTCAAAGTGACTCTGCAAGGTAGGTATTATTACTCCTATTTTATAGATGAGGAAACTAAGGTTTAGGCTGTCTAATCAGACAAGTTAGTCCTACTAAGGCAAGGCAGCTAAGTCAGTGGCTGCACTGGGATCTCCTGAAGCAGGGTCTCATTTCACTGTCCATATTAGACTCCTCTATACTTAAACACTCCATTATTTTAAAATAAAATCATGTCCAGCATAGTAAGAAATGGTGCTAAAGAGATAAAAGCATTATTCTCAGACTAATGACATTTCCCTGCTTCTCCTAGAGCTGCTGGGCAAGGTCAAGTATTAGAGCTGGTGGGAAAAGAGAAATTCCATCTTGGCTACAAGGTACAACTAGTGACCTTGCTGACTGAATCTGTACTATTGCTCTATAGTCTAGACAAGAACAACACTGGTTGAGAACATTTGTTCAGTTACATTTACAAAACCTTTGCTAGATGCACATATACCAAAAGTATTTTGTCTTTTGCAGTAATCAGGAGTCGTGGCAGGGTAAGAGCCAATCTTGGAAGCTGCTCCAGGTGCCGTAATTGTTATTCCTATATCTACTTTTCTCTCTTTTATTTGTAAATTTAGTTACTTTTCTTTGCCCATTATATGCAATTTCCACCCCATATGGAGTCATCTCTGGAGAGTGATCTACATAAAGGCCAAACTATTTAAAAATATATGTACCTGCTAAAGGCCTTGAACACCAGGTCATATCATGAAATATTGTTCATAATCTTCATTATAACAGTGGTAAAATATTGTATGATACTAGTCCTTATTTCTATTTATATTCTAGTCAGGGAATTTAATAAGTGACTGTTTCTTATCTAATAATAAAACCTCTAGTATTTCATCTAAGCAATATAAGATGAAGGTGAACTATAGAGAAAAATTTAAATATCAATGGCCATCAAATTTTATGTAATACTTATAACCAAGGTATTTTTCCATCTCAATTTTTAAAAATTTTTATTTATTTCAATTGGAGGAAAATTACTTTATAATATTGTGATGGTTTTTTACCATACATCAGTATGACTCAGTCATAGGTATACATTTGTTCCCTCCATCCTGAACCCACCTCCCACCTCCTTCCCCACCCCATCCCTCCAGGTTGTCACAGAGTCTCTCTTACACTGTTGGTGGGAATGCAAACTGATACAACTACCAAGGAGAACAGTATGTAGATTCCTTTAAAAAATAGGAATAAAACTACCATATGGCCCAGGAATCTCACTGGATTTAACACAGTTTAACAGTATATCATGTCATCTGTCCATTTTCTAATGATATGAAAGACCATAGGCATTTTATGGTAATATCCACAGCAAAAGAGAGATTTTTCTTTAAAAATAAAATAATTAATAGAAATTTATACTAGATAATAAAATCAGGCCAGGAAACATACCTAATTTCAGTAGTTACTACATAGCTAAACAAACTATAGTAACAGTTATAAAAATAAATACCCTTTTTACGCAGCAGAACACTGGCATGTTTTCGTCCATTTCGATTTTCCACATGGCAGGTATAATTCGCCAGGTCAGCCTCCACCACTGAATCAAAGATGAGTGCCAACTCAACTTCTTTTTCTCCAAGATGCTCTTTGAGGAGCCTGAAATAAAGGAAAGTACTCTTGGCTAAACTGGTTTGATTTGGGGAGAGCCCAGTCATGCAAAGACTGAAGAGAGTTATGTAGCTCATTAAGGTCTCCAGTAGGCTGATGGGTGTATGTGGAGAAACTTCAAAAAGAAAACACAAAAAGTGACTTTTAATGTGAAGATCAGATGGGAAAGGAAAAAAGTGAGGAATTCACTCAGCAAAAAGAAATATTAACATGCCACTAGGCTTTGATAAATGAAGCCAGTATGATTTGTGTTAGCAAACAGGAGGAAACACTGGGCTCCATATTCTAAGCTGAGCTTATGAAAACAAACTGGATTTTTGCATCATGACATGAAGGGGAAAAATCTGTAGAAATGTAGGGTTTGTGTTAGAGTTTTGACAACCGGGGGTAAGACAGTTAAAAAGGGGGGCCTTGAAAAGAATTGCTTTATAAGAAATAAACTAAGGGTGGTTAGTGGCATTCTATCCCCAAATATCAATAAGAAGCCTGTTCTCTACTTTCTCCTGCCTTTTGTCCAATGCAGGCATATACCCCTAATCCTCCAATGTACTACTATGGCCCTGCTTCCCACCCCCCCACAACATTGCTCGCCATTTGTCTTTCTCCTTCCCTCTGCACCCTCCTACCCACACAAGAGAAACTGCCTTATGTGTATTTTTTTCATAGTCCTGCCTTTTGCTTTCTCAAGTGAGGTTATGGGTCTTGAATGGCCAGTAACAGTTGTTCTTCGCAGAGGAGCTGAGTTGCCAGGAAACTTTCCTGAGGGGTGCGTCTCTTGTTTCTTTGGAGAGCTATATTCTCACCAGTGGCCAGCTGCCTCCTGGGTGAGGTGAAAGTGGGTACCCTGTTGACTTTTACTTTCTATCTCTTGCTTTCAACCAAAGGAAGAGCAAATTGTGAGTCTAAATAGTGGAAAGCCTGCCATTAATGAATTTGCAAGAGGGAAATTCTCATCTCCTTTTTGGATACCTGGTTCTGAAGGCAGTGAAGAACATTCTGATGTACTGGCATTTAGCATAAAGTTGGAAAAGACAACTGTACTCAGCAAAAACTGGGTTATAAATATGGGCCTCCCACTTACAAGCTCAAGCTGGATTCTTACAAAGTAATTAACTCAATGGCACCTTAATATAACTCATCTTTAAGTTGGGAAAAATACCTACCCTCTTTAACTTTGTTGTGGGGGTAAAATGGTTTAAAGTGATTTTAAGATTAAATAGCAGATGCAAGTGCAAATGAATGTCATTAAACACCAACATTTCATTATCCAAAGGGAAACTGTTTAAATTTTGGCTCCTCCAAATATATTTGTATTTATACATGTTGATACTTAAATTTGGCTCGGATGAATCTCTTCTGGATCCCCTCTGAGAGAAGGGAAGGCTTAAAGTTGGGTTGGTAGAAGGGAGTTCTTGGAATCTGAGACTCCCCCATACTGAAATCCTAAACACAGATTATATCCCCAATACATGTTTTTAAAATTAGCCCTATTTCTGTTACCTTCCAATAATATACATATCAGAGAGTTTATAATACTGGCATTTATAACTTGAATAAATCTCCTTGGTATAAGAATTTTCTTAATCGTATTTTGCTGGTAGTCTATTAATATTTTTCTTCTTGGCTAAGCTTGCAGTTCTCCTCTCTTTCCCCTATCCCAACATAAACCTAAACAAGGAAAAATGGGAATTTACTCTCTTCACAGTTTATGTTGAAATTTACTCCATTTTCTCCCTGCTATGTGCAAATCGCACCATATGCAATTTTTTAGTTCTGTGTGACCCTCTATGGAATAACCCCCTTTAATGCCAGAAGCTGCTTAAGCACCACAAATTAAATTTGATTTAAAGCTTCACGTGTAGGGCAGCCACAGCCTTTGCCAGGCATGAGGCAGAAAGCTGATCCTGTCCCGCCAGACCAAGCCTTTCCCTCTTCATTTCTAAGGCAGTTTCCAAAAACAGCTCTTCACAGGCTGCAGAAAGAATCTGGAGAGAGGATTTGAAAAATGATCCTTCATCCATCTATTAATATATATGAGGTGTCTTAATTATCAGCTCTTGAAAATATAGAGGGGACTTGCTTTTTTGGAATTAAAGAGTAAGTTGGTGTTTACGTCTATAAATCACTCTTCAGAGCAGTCACAATTTCCTAACAAATATTGATATATAACAATCTATCAATGATTCTTTGTCATTCCCCTAAGTGCCTAGCTCTGGGATAGATAGATATCGGTGTTAGAGAAATGTAAGCATTAAAAGACCAGGTGCCTGCTCCCAGTAAGCATTAACATTTAAACAAAGGAACAAAATCTACATAGCTGAAAAAATTATAGGGGGAATGAGGTAGAACAGGGTGGTATAGTCTGCTTACAATGGAATTTCAAAAAAACAACAACAGACTATTATTTGCTAAAGTAGCTGGAGATGGCTTGAGAAGACTCTGCCTAAACAAAAGGAAGAAGGAAGCATTTTCTAGGAGAGAAGACAGAAATAGGTTTTTGCACAATGTTTGACACTGAAGGGACTGGTTTTGGAATGGGGGATACAAATGAGGGGATCTTGGGATAAACTTCAAATAACTTCAGAAGTATCTCACTCCAAGGGTTAATATTGAAGGCAAGTTATAGGCAACAATGAATACTGACAAAATAAAAATTACTAAATTCAGGTGACAGAAATCACTACTTTTAAAAGTTTTATTGTTAAGACCTATTATTTAAAAAGTCATGCTAGAAAAGTTTGGAAGTTTTCGCTCTCACCCTTAAAACAAGAAAAAAGTGAACAAAATGAAAGCCAACAACTCTTCTTAGGTCCATCAGAGAATTGAGGTCACAGGGCAAACTCCTGCTCTGGGAATTTGAGATAGTGAAGCAAATACTGAGAATCACAGTGCACTGGGACCAGAAACCCAGGAACAGGAACCAATATGAATAAAAACAATTAATTGATGAGTCACCGTAAGGCTAGTATGGACTAGCTTGAAAGTTAACAAAACTCCATGAGATCTAATCTTCGGGGTGCCTCATACTTTCATGAGCTTTGCTCCCAAGAGCCTGTCCAGGGTTTCAGGGTGAAGATCAGAGACATGTTCCTTTATGCTTTGGGCAAGGGAGGAGGGAAAGGCAACTATCTTGAAAGGAGCCTAGAGCACTCTTTCTTCTTAACAAAGGCATGCCCTCAGGGGAAACTTCTTTAGCAGAGCCTAAATTACCTAAATTTCGAGTTTTACCGAAACTGGAGGAAAGAGAAATATCTAACTCCAGCCTCTTCAAGCCTTTCTGTTTCATCTAAGAAAAGGAGGAAAGCTGAGAAGCACTTGTAAAGGTCAGAGCCTGAAGGCACAAGCTGATGGAAAGACTAAGACTTTATCACAGTGTTATAGAATATTTACCACCATACCAGTCAAGGGCTTTCAGATGAAAGAATGGCCAGGCTCAGACCCTGTTTCAGAAGCAGTCTCTAGGAGAACTGAAAGAAACAGTGGAGATGTAAACAAGTACATTATAGGAAATTTTAGCCTTTTACACCTGCAACAGTTAGACCTGGACATGGAACAACAGACTGGTACCAAATAGGAAAAGGAGTACGTCAAGTCTGTATATTGTCACCCTGCTTATTTAACTTCTATGCAGAGCACATCATGAGAAACGCTGGGCTGGAAGAAGCACAAGCTGGAATCAAGATTGCCGGGAGAAATATCAATAACCTCAGATATGCAGATGACACCACCCTTATGGCAGAAAGTGAAGAGGAACTAAAGAGTCTCTTGATGAAAGTGAAAGAGGAGAGTGAAAAAGTTGGCTTAAAGCTCAACATTCAGAAAACGAAGATCATAGCATCCGGTCCCATCACTTCATGGGAAATAGATGGGGAAACAGTGGAAACAGTGGCTGACTTTATCTTTTGGGGCTCCAAAATCACTGCAGATGGTGATTGCAGCAATGAGTTTGGGTAGGCTCCGGGAGTTGGTGATGGACAGGGAGGCCTGGCGTGCTGCGATTCATGGGGTCGCAAAGAGTCAGGTATGACTGACTGACTGAACTGAATACCTACAACTACAGAAAACAGTAAACACAGCTTTACTCCTAGCCACATAAACATAAAATCTTACTCTAGAGACATGTTTACTTCAGTTCCTTTTATTTGATACGTTACATCTGGTTTTCAAACAAAAAGTAAGACATATTAAAAAGAAAAAGTTTTGAAACGACAACACAACCATCAGAATCATACTCATATATGGCAGAGAATGATCAGAATGAGAATATAAAATAACCATGATTAATAAGTTAAAGTCTCAAATGGAAAAAGTGAACAATATAAACAATAGATTGGTAATATAACCTGAAAAATGGAAATTCTAAGAAGGAATCAAAAGGAAATGCTAGAAAACAAGACATTGTAATAGGAATAAACAGTGCCTTTCACAGGCCATTAATAGACTGGATGTGGCCAAAGAAAGAATAAGTGATCTTGAAGACAGTCAACAGAAATCTCCTAAACTGAAATGCAAAGAGAAGAGAACATGGTAAAAAAGGAACCAAATATTGAACACCAGAGATATAACTACAAAAGGAGTAACATACATATAATCTATGTTCAGTTCAGTTCAGTCGCTCAGTTGTGTCCGACTCTTTGCGACCCCATGATTCACAGCACGCCAGGCCTCCCTGTCCATCACCAACTCCTGGAGTTTACCCAAACTTATGTACATCGAGTCGGTGATGCCATCCAGCCATCTCATCCTCTGTCGTCCCCTTCTCCTCCTGCCCCCATGTTACCAAACTACAAAACACCAAACTACAAAAGAGAAAGGAACAATAGAAATATAAGAAGTAATAGTTACTGAGAATTTTCCAAAGATACCAGAATACAGATGCAGGAAGTTCAGAGAATGTCAAGCAGAGTAAATATTTTAAAAGCTACATCTTGACAGATCATATTCTAACTGTAAAAAGTGGGAAAAAATGAGAGAAAAATCTTGAAACGATTTAGAGGGGGAAAAAACCTTACCTATAGAGGAATAAGAATAAGAAACAGATCTTTAGAAACTATATAAACAAGAACAGAGTGCAGTGGAATATTGAAAGTGTTCAAAGAAATTTACAACCAACCTAGAATATTGTATCCATTTTTCCTTCCAATGTGAAGGAGAAATAAAGACTTTTTCAGACAAATAAAAAGTGAGGGAATTGTTGCAAGTAGACCTGCACTGTAAAAAATGTTAAAAGAAATTCTTAAGAGAAAATGAAAATGAAACAGGTCAAATTTGGATCTTCATAATGAAAAGAAGAGATAGGAGTGAAGAAAGGTAAAATGTCTTACTTTTCCTATTCATAATCCAACAGGTAACAGCTTATTTAAAATAATAATAGCAATAAAAGCAGTTGTACAAAGTTTTGAGGATCTGATATACAGCACGGTGACTATACTCAATAACATGATATTGTATGCTTGAATGTTGCTGAGATTATTTTTAATTTATTTATTTTAATTGGAGGTTAATTACTTTACAATATTGTACTGGATTTTGCCATGCATTCACATGAATCAGTCATGGGTGTACATGTGTTCCCCATCCTGAACCCCCTCCCACCTCCCTCCCTATCCAACTCAATAACATGATATTGTATGCTTGAATGTTGCTGAGATTATTTTTAATTTATTTATTTTAATTGGAGGTTAATTACTTTACAATATTGTACTGGATTTTGCCATGCATTCACATGAATCAGTCATGGGTGTACATGTGTTCCCCATCCTGAACCCCCTCCCACCTCCCTCCCTATCCCATCCCTCTGGGTCATCCCAGTGCACCAGCCCTGAGCACCCTGTCTCATGCATCGAACCTGGACTGGTGATCTGTTTCACAAATAATAATATACATGTTTCAATGCTATTCTCTCAAATCCATCCCACGTTCGCCTTCTCCCACAGAGTCCAAAGACTGTTCTTTACATCTGTGTCTCCTTTGCTGTCTCGCATATAGGGTTATCATTACCATCTTTCTAAATTCCTTCTATATGCATTAGTATACTGTATTGGTGTTTTTCTTTCTGACTTACTTCACTTTATATAATAGGCTCCAGTTTCATCCACCTCATTAGAACTGATTCAAATGTATTCTTCTTAATGGCTGAGTAATACTCCATTGTGTATTTGTACCACTGCTTTCTTATCCATTCATCTGCTGATGGACATATAGGTTGCTTTCATGTCCTGGCTATTGTAAGCAGTGCTGCAGTGAACATTGGGGTACACGTGTCTCTTTCAATTCTGGTTTCCTTGGTGCGTATGCCCAGCAGTGGGATTGCTGGGTTGTATGGCAGTTCTATTTCCAGTTTTCAAGGAACCTCCACATTGTTTTCCATAGTGGCTATACTAGTTTGCATTCCCACCAACAGTGTAAGAGTGTTCCCTTTTCTCCACACCCTCTCCAGCATTAATTGTTTATAGACTTTGGATAGCAGCCATTCTGAGTGGCATGAAATGGTACCTCATTGTGCTTTTGATTTGTATTTCTCTGATAATGAGTGATGTTGAGCTTCTTTTCATGTGTTTGTTAGCCATCTGTATGTCTTTGGAGAAATGTCTGTTTATTTCTTTGGCCCATTTTTTGATTGGGTTGTTTATTTTTCTGGAATTGAGTTGCAGGAGCTGCTTGTATATTTTTGAGATTAATTCTTTGTCCGTTGCTTTGTTTGCTATTATTTTCTCCCATTCTGAAGGCTGTCTTTTCACCTTGCTTATAGTTTCCTGCATTGTGCAAAGGCTTTTAAGTTTAATTAGGTCCCATTTGTTTTGTTTTTTTTTTTTTTATTTCCATTACTCTGGGATGTGGGTCATAGAGGATCCTGCTGTGATTTATGTCAGAGAGTGTTTTACCTATGTTCTCCTCTAGGAGTTTTATAGTTTCAGGTAGCCCACCAGGCTCCCCCGTCCCTGGGATTCTCCAGGCAAGAACACTGGAGTGGGTTGCCATTTCCTTCTCCAATGCATGAAAGTGAGAAGTGAAAGTGAAGTCGCTCAGTCGTGTCCGACTCAGCGACCCCATGGACTGCAGCCCACCAGGCTCCTCCGTCCATGGGATTTTCCAGGCAAGAGTACTGGAGTGGGGTGCCATTGCCTTCTCCGTTTGTTTCTTTAGGTAGATATATTTCTAAATATTTTATTCTTTTCATTGCAAAGGTGAATGGGATTGTTTCCTTAATTTCTCTTCTGTTTTCTCATTGTTGGTGTATAGGAATGCAAGGGATTTTTGTGTACTAATTTTATATCCTGCAACTTTACTCATTTATTAGCTCTAGTGATTTTCTGGTGGAGTCTTTAGGGTTTTCTATGTAGAGGATCATGTAATCTGCAAACAGTGAAAGTTTTACTTCTTTTCCAATTTGGATCCTTTATTTCTTTTTCTTCTCTGAATGCTGTGGCTAAAACTTCCAAAACTATGCTGAATCGTGTTGCTGAGATTAGATCTTATACATTCTCACCACGTTTCTAAAAAAGAGTTAATTATGTTAACTATATGAGCTTAACTAATATAATGGTATATGTCAATTATACCTCTGTAAAATGAGAGTGAAAATGTAACCTAGAGAATGGAAGAAAATGTTTGCAAACCATATATTTGATAAAGTGCTAATATCCAAAATATATAAAGACCTTTTTACAACTCAATATAAAAAACAGACAGACAGACAACTTGTTCAAAAAAAATGAGCTAAGGACCTGAACAGACATTTCTCAAAAGAAGGCATACAAATATCCAACAAATATATGAAAAGGTGTTCAAATTCACTATCATGAGGGAAATGCAAATCAAAATCACAATGTAATCATCTCAAATCTGTTAGAACGGTTATTACCAGAAATACTGGCAAGAATGTGGAGAAAAGGGAACCCTGTAAACTAACATGCAACCACTATGGAAAACAGTACAGAGATTCTTCCAAAAATTTAGAGTAGAACTATCATATGATTCAGCAATCTCACTTTTAGGTATATATCAAAGGAAATGAAATAAGGATCTCAAAAAGATATTTGCCTTCTCATGTTCATTTCAGCATTATTCATATTAGGCAAGATATGGAAACTAATGTTTATCAGTAGGTAAACAGAAAAAGAATATGTGGTTTATATGTACAATAGAATATTATTCAGACTCAAAAAAGAGAAAATATTGCAATTTGTGACTACAAAGGGGAATTTGGCAGAGAAGGCAATGGCACCCCACTCCAGTACTCTTGCCTGGAAAATCTCATGGATGGAGGAGCCTAGTGGGCTGCAGTCCATCGGGTCGCTAAGGGTCGGACACGACTGAGCATCTTCACTTTCCCTTTTCACTTTCATGCATTGGAGAAGGAAATGGCAACCCATTCCAGTGTTCTTGCCTTCAGAATCCCAGGGACGGAGGAGCCTGGTGGGCTGCTGTCTATGGGGTCGCACAGAGTCAGACACGACTGAAGTGACTTAGCAGCAGCAGCAGGGGAATTTGGAGAATATTATGCTAAGTGAAATAGATTGGACAGAGAATGAAAAATACTGAAAAATATTGTATGGTATTATTTATATATGGACTCTAGAAAAGCCAAACTAATAGTAACAGAATGGTGATCTAAAGAATCAGGAGCTGGAGGGTAGAAGAAATAGGGAGATGCTGCTCAGTGGATGAAATGGAGAAATGCTGGTCAAAGAGTACAAACTTTCAATTATAAGATGAATCATTTTAGAGTACCTAATGTATAGCATGGTGACTATTCAACAATACTGTACTGTATCCTTGAATTCTGAGAGGAGAGTAAATCTCAAGTGGTTTTACCACACACACACACACATGATAACTGTGTGGTGATGGATATTCTAATTAGTTGAATGTGACAATCATTTCACAATGTATACATATACCAAAACGTTACATTGTATACCTTAAATATATACAACTTTTATCCATCAATCATACCTCAATAAAACTGGAATTTTTTTTAAAGTCATACATGAAATAGAGGAAAGAGAACTGACTCCTCCAAAATAAAATAAAACTTGTAATTCTTGGATCATAGGGTAGTTCTCTTTTTAGTTTTTCGAGGAACCTCCATATTTTTCCACAATGGCTGCACCAATTGACAATCCCACCAACAGTGTACTAGGGTTCCTTTTCCTTCACATCCTCACCAACATTTTTTGTGTTCTTTTTGATGAGAGCCATTCTATCAGGTGTGAAGTGATCTTTCATTGTGATTTTTGCATTTCCCTGATGATTAATGTTGTTTAGCATCTCTTCATGTGCCTGTTGGCCTTCTGCATTACATCTTTTGAAAAATGTCTATTCATGTTTTCTGCTCATTTTTTTTTGATTTGTTTTTGTTTTATATCAAGTTGTATGTGCTGTTCCAGTTGCATGTGCTGTATCAATAGGAGGACTCCCCCCACTATCAGGATTTATACCAAAATGAATAATCATTCAAGAAATAACAAAAAATGACAATATTATTCTACCTACCCTTATAGCAATCACAGCACTACTAAACCTGTATTTCTATATACAACTTACATACTCCACTGCACTTACAATATTCCCCTCTCCAGTGTCTGTTCATTGTAAATAGTCCCTTAAACCAAGTTGAATCCTCCTCTGATGACTAGATATGTTGCAAGTCTCTGTGTCTTTATTCTGAGTATGAGTAATAATTATCTAGGAATAATTGAGAATGTCATTAATAGGAGATAGTTTTTTAAAAACCCTCTTAAATAAACAAAATCTTTATTTTAGTGTCATTTGCTTAAAAAAAAATCCTGCTAAAGCCTTATTAGTCAAAGACTAGGATCAAATTCATAGGCTGACACAAACAAAAGATTTATTGATTGGATCCACTGTGGTAGGAATGCTCCAGAGGACCTGTGGCTTATTTCTTGATTGAAGGAAGAAGAAAGAATCGTTGTAATGTTTAGGTTCTCACAAAAGATTGAAAATGGTCTAAAAAGCAGGGATAATTTCTGAATTAATTGCAGCTTCTGAGGCAGTTGGTGGGGACGGGGGAGGATTCAGTAGGAATTGTGTATTATAAGGTGGAGGTGGTCTACTAATTGGGTATTCCAAGGAATATAACAATAACAAAGCAGGTCTGAGGATCACTGAGAAAAAAGCAGTAGTCACTCAAAAGAGGTGGGGGTCATTACAGCCTTATACAACTGCTTCACAACCTTGGGAGAAACTGTTTTCTGTTAACTTTGCAGCTGGCTTTATCTGTCTGTCCTCCCAGCCTGATTAATAGCTGGACTGCTTATTCTCAGCCCAAACTAATTTTTACTCTTTCAGTCCCGAGCAGGTTTTGGCTCTTTATATCCTAAGTGTGGACTACAAGAGATAATCCTGAGCAATTGAGGATTCTTGCTAGCTGTGTTCTGATAAAGTCATTCTAGCTCCATTGGAACTGTGAATCAACTGCCCAAGAACTGCTCTTTCTTAGTCTCTAAACTTCAGATTTTTTATGTGTAAAATAAACTGATATGATTTATTTCAAATGTTATAAAAATTCAATGTAATTTAGGATGTCAAATTTTTTTTGCAATATACTGTGTAGTATAAAAACATGGAGGAGTTATTATTATTTACTAATTATAGGTTCTTGTATAGAGCAGCTTATAACACAAAACACCATATTTGAGACTAGGCATCTATAATCTGTTTAGTAAATGAAGAGAGAGAACAAATATGTCTTAGGCAGGTTTTAAATATCTTATGCCTAGGTCAAGGTTAAGACCCACTGTGGAAGTGAAGCTGTGAATAGTAGCTGTGGATAGCTAATCAAAAATCATTCTTCATATAAGTGACAATTAAGGCTTCCCTGGTGGCTCAGAGGTTAAAGCATCTGCCTGCAATGCAGGGGACCTGGGTTCGATCCCTGGGTCAGGAAGATCCCCTGGAGAAGGAAATGGCAACCCACTCCAGTATTCTTGCCTGGAGAATCCCATGGATGGTGGGCTACAGTCCATGGGTCGCAAAGAGTCTGACATGACTGAGCGACTTCACTTTCAAGGTTGCCTTTGGGTAAAACTATGCTGCTTATGAAGTTTACCTTTCCACTGAAGCTTCCTCATGATTTACAAAATCTATACTTACAAATAGGTGTGATGAGATTTGAAACTTATTTAAATCAAAGGCAAAGTGATCAATCAATATTCCTTCTTCCAGTGGGATGAACTGAGAGTGAAAGAAAAGAAGCAATGATGTGCGTGTTTGGGGATTGTTTTGTGACATTTTTAGCTCAATTTGGAGGCAGCCAGAGCAGGTGGGGATGTTTCAAGGCTCTGAAAAAGCATGATGGAAAGTTGTCAAAACAGACCCCTTTATTTTGCCTTGGGCTGTGTGGCAAAAAATTATATTCACAGCTCCATATTATTTGTTTAAATTAGTGAGATGTTAACAGGTTATTTTGTGTCTTTAGCATAGACTCACCCTATTTTAAGAATAAAATCCTTTCATACCTGTATTACATTCCCTCCTTAACAGAGTATTTGACTCATTCAAGAAATGTATACATTAAAGGTTAAAAATGGATGGAAACCAGAAGGCTGGACAGTGGTAGAAGCACGAGTGAAAAAAACAGAACTTACAAACAAAGCCCATATTCAACTTACAGACTTTTAGGAATCGAAAGTAAATTATATTATTTGCATTTTAGCAATCTTGTCTGAAAAGCCTAAAGATAAATTGAATATGTTTTTCAGGTCAAGAATTATAAAAGATTTGGTAAACTTGTTTTATGGTATTGCCTGGGGGAAAAACATTAGCTATTGATAGGGAGATTTGTAAAGTGAAATTTATAATAGAAAATTACTCTCCATTGGAGCAAAGCAATTGCACTGAAATTCATGCAGTCTCCATCGACAATCAGATGCAATTCACAACCCTGCAGGGAAGCTTAAAGACTATTATTTCTTGTTTAATAGGATTAGTTCAATTTCTCTGGCATTTTTTATTAGAACTGTGGAATATATACCTCGCTGCAATTTTTTTTTAATTCTCAAGTCTCTGGTAAGATTAATCAAAAGGAAATTATGTAAAGGTGTGGAACTGGGATGGCCTTGCTAGAATGCTCGTACCCAAAGACTGCTCCTTTTCCTGAACTCTCTTATCCTACTTCACAAGTTGTTCCCATTAACTTTAAACAGAGGGACAGAAATTAGGAAGTCCTCTCCTATTGATAGTTTCTACTGGCTCTCCTCCAAATAATTATTTGATTTGTCTAAATAGACATGGAGCTTGTAGAGGGCAACTTGTTGCAGGACTTTAAAATGGTAGGTAAAAATAACCAATTTTTCACATTTGCAGTTTATGCTACTGCACATGCAAAATTCCCTTAACATCCCTACAGAAGACATCTTTTGGAGTCTGTGGAAAGGCTGTGATGTAGTTTGATAGGCAGCTGTGATTTGACACTACATTTAGGTTCAAATTTTCTTAGGGCTCAATCTCTTAGCAACATCATAGACTTTGTTAGGGCTATGCCAATTTCTGCCTAACAGGAGATAAAGGGGAATCTGTATGCCTAGATTGGAGTTTGAATCTCTGGTAATAGGTTGCAAGTAAGGAGATACAAGTAACTATGGTGGCCAGGGTAACCCAGAAAACAGTGAGAACTCCGAAATCCTGGTCAGGATTTGATCAAATATGCTAGTCAAACTACAAGGGAACTGCTGAATAAAGAGGCTGTACTGACTATAGTCTGAGTAACATTATTTCATCAAACCTTTGATAAATATCCAAGGTTTTTCCTTAGGTAGATTTTTTTTCTTCAAAGTCTCTACTCCTCTGAGGCAATACTCAGAGATAAAAAGTGTACAACACACACTTCAAGTTCAAGCTGTTGCCTAGGCAATGGAGAACCTAGGCAGTGTGGTTAGTCTTGCCAGATCCATTGCCATGGTGGTAACTTCTCCATAAGTTAACTGCTTGAAAGCAATTTATTTACATTCCCACTTCTTACATCTAGTGGGTAGTGCACTTCTGACATATGTGCACAACACAAGAGATGCGATTCAATTAAAATATAAAGCAAATACAATAACCTGAGGTAGAACCATGCATCCAGAAGGAAATTTTGCTTGCAGAAATTCTTTTGAGGGGAATCTTCTACTTAATATCTTCAGCATTCTACTGTCAGAACTGTTCCCTTTGGAGAATACACATGGACTATGAAAGAATGCAGATCTTTTCTTGGTGGAACTAAATGGTATGATTAGCAACTATGTTTGATAAAGCTACCAGATTTGTTCCAATCCACCATGTGGTATAAAAATCTTCTTTCAAGGACATTGGTTTTGGAAGCCAGAAGACAGAATCTAGTAATTAACTTGTGTGTTAGCATAAATGGCCATAGCCTGAAGGAATTCCCACACCCACACAAGCTCCCAAATAGATCATAGATCATATAATTAATATTACAAAATGGCTGACTGTGTGTTTCTCTTGGCCAGGATTCCCTGCCTCTTTGTTTGCATTCTCTAGTTAGCTAGTAAGGTTTTGTGAAATTTTCAAAACAAATTCCATGTTACTTTCCTCCCCTGCAAATATAGGTATGTACCCTTTGTTACAGGAAGGGTTGCAGATGGTGGAAAAGAGGATGTAACAGAATGAAATAAACAATGATGTTTTGCAAGTCCTGAAAGGTTGACTTCCTATAGTACTTAATACCTGGTTGGTTAATTTTGCACTTAATATAATGTCTAGGACTGGATTAAACTATTTCACGTATGTGTGCTTTGTCTCCCACCACTCTAGTTATTTGCTGCTAGAGCAACTGCATGGCCTAACTTTTCTTTTGTGAAATGGTATAACCACGTTTGAGTGTAGTTTGGCAGATTCTTAAAAAGTTAGATAATCCTGGAGAAAAAAAAGGATAGTTAGAAGGCTGTCCAGGTGGCTTAGTGGTAAAGAATCCACCTGCCTATGCAGGAGATGCAGAAGATGTGGGTTCAATCCCTGGGTCAAGAAGATCTCTTGGAGAAGGAAATGGCAACCCACTCCAGTATTCTGGCCTGGGAAATCCCATGGACAGAAGAGCCTGGTGGGCTACAGTCCATGGAGATGCAGAGAGTTGGACATGACTGAGTGACTGAGCAGGCACAAGTAAAAAATAAGGACATTTGAAAGAAATATTAACTTTAGTTAATAATAATGTATCAATTTTGGTTCTTTAATTTTAACAAAAATAACATAGTAACTTAAGATGCTAATAACAAGAAGAACTGGGTATTGGAGGTATATACAAACTTTCTATATGATCTGCTATAAACTGAATGTTTATTCTTCCTTCCCCAATTCATTTGTTGAAATCCTAACCCCCTAATGGGATGGTACTAGAAGGCGAGGCTCTGGGGAGGTGCTTATTCATGAGAAAGGTGCTCTAATGAATGAGATTTGTTGTTATTGTTTAGTCGCCGTGTTGTATTCGACTCTTATGTGACCCCATGGACTGTAGCCCATCTGGCTCCTCTGTCCATGGGATTATCCAGGCAAGAATGCTGGAGTGGTTGTCATTTCCTTCACCAGGGGATCTTCCTGACCCAGGGATTGAACCTGTGTCTCCTGATTGGCAGGTGGATACTTTACCACTGAGCCAACAGAGACTGTAATGAATTAAGATTAGTGCGAATGGCACCCCGCTCCAGTACTCTTGCCTGGAAAATCCCATGGACGGTGGAGCCTGGTGGGCTGCAGTCCATGGGGTCGCTAAGAGTCAGACACGACTGAGCGACTTCACTTGCACTTTTCACTTTAATGCATTGAAGAAGGAAATGGCAAGCCACTCCAGTATTCTTGCCTAGAGAATCCCAAGGATGGAGGAGCCTGGCGGGCTGCCGTCTATGGGGTTGCACAGAGTCAGACACGACTGAAGCGACTTAGCAGCAGGAGCAGCAGCCCTTATAAAAGACACTCCAGAGAGCTCTCTGGCCTCTTTTGCCATGTGAGGACCAGTGAGAATACAGTAGGGAAAGGGCCAACTATCAACCAAGAAGTGGGCCCTCATCAGCCACTGAATGTGCTGGTGGCTTGATTTTGGACTTCCAAGTCTTTAGAACTATGATAAATAAATGTTGTTTAACCCACTCTATCTGTGAAATTTATAGCACCCAGAGAGAACAGGACACTATCCTTATAATTTTTCTGTAAATCTAAAATTATTATAAAAAAAGTTTCTCCAAAAAAAAAGCTTACAAAGAATTAATACAGTTAAATGTATCAGTTCAGTTCAGTTCAGTTCAGTCGCTCAGTCGTGTCCGACTCTTTGCGACCCCATGAATCGCAGCACGCCAGGCCTCCCTGTTCATCACCATCTCTCGGAGTTCACTCAGACTCACATCCATCGAGTCAGTGATGCCATCCAGCCATCTCATCCTCTGTCGTCCCCTTCTCCTCCTGCCCCCAATCCCTCCAGGATCACAGTCTTTTCCAATGAGTCAACTCTTCGCATGAGGTGGCCAAAGTGCTGGAGTTTCAGCTTTAACATCATTCCTTCCAAAGTAATCCCAGGTCTGATCTCCTTCAGAATGGACTGGTTGGATCTCCTTGCAGTCCAAGGGACTCTCAGGACTCTTCTCCAACACCACAGTTCAAAAGCATCCATTCTTCAGCGCTCACCTTTCTT